>CM028379.1:101811553-101869905 GCA_013146195.2 Codonopsis lanceolata
TGGCAACCGATGGATCCTTTGCGATACCATCACTAGACACAACATGCCCAAGAAAAGCAACTTGTTCTAGCCAAAACACACTTGCTAAATTTAGCAAAGTTTCAGACAAGAAGAACTCCCTCAAATGATGCTCATGCTCCTCTCGTGACTGAAAGCAATATCATGATATCATCAATGAACACCACTAATGTTCAATCAAGGTACTCATGAAACACCCATTCATCAAGTCCATAAAAACCAGCGCCAGCTTTGTCAACCCAAACCAAGATCAAACTCATACGGTCATGAACGCTTACTTAAAGGTCGTTTGGGACATCTCCTCCGCGAACCCTCAAGTGGTAACTCCTCAAGTCTAACTTGGAATACAATAGACCCGTTCTGATCAAAGAGATCATCAATGTGAGGTAATGGATACTTATTCTTTATAGTAACCTCGTTCAAGCGACGATAGTCAATGCACAACCGCAAACTACCATCCTTCTTCTTCTTCACAAACAAAACCGCAGCACCGAGGACACACACTCTGGCTTAATAAACTCTCTATCTACCAGCTTTGAGAATCGCTTCCTTCATCTCTTCAATTTGGAGCCATCCTATAAGGTGCTCTTAGAGATGTGAAGCACGGGCAATAACTCAATGCAAACTCTAACTCTATTCGGAGTAATGCATAATCAATGGAAAGACATCCGAAAATTCATTAACTACCTAAGACATCTTCTATACTAACAAGAGACATGCTAGTATCAAGCACACAAGCAATATACCCAAGACACCCTCGAGATAGAAGTTTTCTAGCCCGCAGCGTAAATAACATGTATACCTCTCATAGCATGATCGCTAATAAACACAAATTCCGAATTCTATAAAAGTAACCTTCAAGGACGGCAATCTACTAAAGCATGGTAAACACATAGCCAATCCATACCCAATATCACATCAAAATCCCGGATAGGCAATACTACCAAATCGCAAAACCCGATCACAAACAAGTACATCGCAGCCCCTATAAACTCGGATGCAAGCATACAATCACCCAACTGTTAACCTCAAGCACATAAGGCAACCGAAAGGTAAAGACGCGAATAAAATGCGGTGCATCATATTTAGACCAGTATAACAATACACCATTTGTTGTTCCATACCTTTTGGTAATTGGTTCTATTTCATTTCAAATCTAATTTATACATTCTAGTTCTCCCGACGGACCACTTCGATAATCAAGTCGTGGGCCCTCCGAAGTGACTTTCAAAGCTTTCGTCAGAAAGGATGTGGGGTGTTCGTGAATCACAAAAAGCATCCTTTATATCGGTCTCAAGAATACAAATCATAAGCACATATAGGCATGGCATCAACATCATGCAACATAGTATATTAATTTACTATGTATTTAAACCAAATTATGGAATATTCATACTATTAACTACCTATCAATGGTAGATAAAACACATTAGACAAGGCTAGTACACTATCAATGTATTAGACTAATAAAGAGACAATACAACATTTCACGAGTCACTAGGTAGCATATTCTTACTAACTAGTATACCATTACCAATCCTTATAAGTCAAACCGTATACCTGTCGACAACCAATCCAACCAATCATCACGTGATCACCCATCGCCAATCTCCAAGTTCCAACATATCATGAGGAAATTTCACCTTGATCAAGGTAGTCCCCAAATACCCAAACACAACCATCTAGAAAGAGTTCTCAAATTCCCAACACAAGTAATACAAGGACCGGTGGTTAATTACTACCCTAACTATCTACACATGTATAGTAATCTATGAAATACTAATAGGTACCACGGGAGGTTTAACCACTCCGCCTCGAAACGTATTACATAAACGAACTTTCGCCATAATGATTAACACGACGATCACCCTTGGGACCGACAATCTAGCTTCTCCGATTCCTAAAAATGGAACAAGGAACAAAATGCTCTCTTACCAAACGCAAAGACCCACTCTTGGTATAATCGCAACTCATAAGCAATATAGAGAAATATAATACTCCTAGACACAAACCTTCACTCACACACAATCTAGACCAAACGAACTTAGTACTCCAAGTCGTATTCGCTCACGAAGAATGAAGAATCGCCAATAAGGCACGAAACAGAACACTCAACGCCAAGATTCACACAAAGAACCAACCCACCTAGGCCATGGAACCTATCCCGCCTCGCCGATAGCTAACCTATAAAGCTCGATACCAACTATGACGACCTAATTCCCGACCCCCCAGAGATGGAATCACAAGTCAAGTCGTCCAAATAGGACAACAATACATGCAAAGACTCAATTATAGAAAACGACGTGACGCAACATTTCAGATGAAGCGCGACTCGGCACCAAAATGCCGAAAATTTTTAAAACTTTTTAAACCTGATATAACAATTAAAGACAAGTATATCAATTCATCGGCGACTTTACTACCGGAACCCAACACTAAACAGTTCATGCAAATATACCTCGACGGCTACAACATGCCGGAGAAACAACATAATTAAATAAGAGCTAAAGTAATGCCCAATGAAGATTTAAAACAGATGAACCATACTACATCTATACAAGGCTCTAAGCTACAGTATATGCGCTACACTCAAAAAAAGGATACATGAACTACAAGTATAGACATAAATCCAAATAACAAAGTTCCCAAGCAAAGTCTAAATGACTTGCTAAACCCAACGCCCTTACAAAAGAGAACAAAATAAGGACATCTAATAAACCACAACCTCGTCGCGCGATCACGGACAAGCGAGAATCCTGCTACACCTCAACGAGCGGTACCTGAACGGCTCGGATCTAAAGCGGTAAAAGGGAGGGGGTAAGTCATAAAGACTTTGTGAGTTAACAATTATGCATGTCATGGCATCATGCAACATACATAGCAAGATATCATTTTTAATATCAAGTCACTCAAAGCATTCATTTAATAAACACTTAAATCACATATCCATGGTAGCACATTGTTTCACATAAGTGCTATAAAGTAAATCACATATAAGGAGGATATGTTATGGAACCGGTGCCGCTACGTAGCTCCTGCAATACACAGCATTAACATTCGTGCCAATGATACCCGTGATGAGTGTATCAAAGTACCGCCGAGCCTACTCTGTACGAGCTCTCTACTCTGTTACCAAGCTCTCTACTTGGTAATTAGACTTGCCAATGTGCTCTCTTGGTTACAGCAAAGGGCTACTTCCCACCGTGGCCAAATTGGAGGCGTGTGTGATAAAAACCCCGGTATAACAACCCATCACTATCACGAGTCCCATAACTCGTGACGGCGATGCATTTGTCACACCAACGACTCAACCAAATATGCCAGCTGGACTCATGCAATGCCAAGTAGATGTTTACTCGTCATGTAATCTCAAATAAGGAATAAGTTCGACAAGAGCGAACTTATTCAACAAGTAGTTGTTTACTCATTTAAGGAATCACACAAGAATTCGACAAAGAGCGAATTCAACATGTCAAATAGATACATTATTCTACAACATGCTCTCAATCATGCATTTACTTCACACGATCACATAAACCGCATAAGAACTCAATCGAGTCTTAAAAGCACACAAACTCAAGGCATAAGCATACTCATCAATCCATCTCAAAGTATCGTAAGCTAATTCATTAGTCTAACGAACTACATTCGTCGTAAGGATTGATTTTGGAGTATTATTGTTCATAACTCCCTAATTTCAACTCCGGTGAGTTTTACTAAATTTCAACCAAGAAGAGTATTGATACTATATGTATCACATTGCCCTTTTCTAAGTTCTCCGATCATTTAGAACTTGATAACTAAGCCATTCATGTTCTTAAACTAGCCTTAAACACAATCTCGAAGTTTCAAACCCTAGTTTTGGCGATTTTGTTAAACCTTGAATTGAACCGAATTCTTTCACAAGAGTTATTCCCAAGCTTAATACAAACAACATTCATGCTTTAATAAATGTCAAAATCATAACTTCATAGAGATTTCATAAAATCATACTCACATTTTATATGTTGAATTGGAAGTTTTGTCTTCACAAAAGGTGTTTATAATCAACCCTAGAACAACTATAATGAAGGGGTCATGTTATATTATTGAACATGAAAATTCTGGGAATTGTCCCTCACCTTAGTCCTATGATTAATGGAGGAAAGGTTGATTAAAGAGAGGATTGTTGTAGAGAAGATCGAGAGCTTCGATTTGGCTGTCTCGGTTCGACGATCAGACCACCGGATCTCCGGGAAATGGTCTCTCAAATTTGTGTGACCTCCATGGACGAATTTTGAGCTCAAGACTCTGAAGTTCAGCTTGTTTGATGATCAACAATGGCTGAAGGCTGAATAAATGACTTATATACTTCCCAAGATGGCCCCAATCCAAGTGAAGGTTGATATATGGCTTCTCATTGGCCAAGGAATGTGAGCCATTGATAAGGAAATGATCAAAGGCTCAAAAGGGGGGTAAACAAGTCAACAAAGAGGGCTTTGAGTGACCAAGGACGTCCAAGGGCCAAGGGGTTAAGGGTCATTAGCCAAAACCACCAAAAAAAATCTCTCAAAGCTGAAAACTGTCCAATTTCCAGATTATTGTTACTGGACAGTCGATCTTGTAAAATCGACCATAAATAGCTCACACCTTCAAATGAGATGATTATTGATTCTTATGAAACTAGACTCTTTAAACTATAGTTTAGTCTTTTAAATTACTCAATTTGGACTTATATTCATCAAAATATGGCTACTACAAGTTCAAGTACAGAAGCTGATTTCCTGAAAACAGAATTCTGGCACAGCCGTAAGTCAAGACCTAAATGAGGTACTTATACACCTTGGAAAAATACCATATTTTACAGGGAGTATCCTAACATATGTAGGTAAAACATACTAAATTTTTAGAAAATTCTCTTCAGTAGATTGGTACCAGAATTTTCCCGAAGTTTACCAAAAAACCAGACTGAATCTGAGAAGTAATAAGTTGGTCATCTTATTTCCAAATGCAACAAGTCTATGAATGAAATGAAGTCTCTAACATGTCAAGACCTATTATAAACATGTTATAATGATGACAAACAGAAATGGGGTTTGGGTTCTCACAACACCTCTATACAAACCCACAAACTACGGAGGGCTACAAAAAGTGACTCAATATACAAAACATATAAAGACAAAAGTGAGTAAACTAATTTAAAAAAACATGAATGTGTACTAAATAAAGAGATATATTAAATTAAATCACTATCGTTTGAGTAATGATGGCATAAGTGAAAAATCATTATTCATCCCTTTGAAAAAAATGGTCTGTAATGCATAAAACTACACTTACTATTTTTAAATGGATGTTTATCAATTCATTATTTTAAGCAAATGCCTATGTTTAATAATTTTACATGAAACTTATCATGTACACTACTGTTGCACTTTCAATTCTAATCAGATCCTCCTCTTGACATCAATAAGAGAAGATTCTGGTTGTAGCCACGATAGATTCCTAATATAAGAATGTTGATATGCCTCTGAGTTATATTAGATGCACAAAGAAATTGAGAGAAATTTGATTTTGGTGAAGACTCAATGGCTTTTTTAACATTAAGTTTAAAAATATTTTGAAAGCAAAAGGATAAAATAGATGTCCAACTTCAAACTACAAAACTATTTTCAAACCTGAGCCTAGCAAGTTTGTTTCCAAAGAAAACTCACTCCAAACCCCTGAAAAACCTTTTACCAACCTTTTTGCTAAATTGACTACATCTAGTGGTAAAAATATTGATTCTATTTAATGTAGGGCTTGTCAAGGGTTTAATCATTATGCTAATCAATGTGCTAAAAGTTTGCATAAAAGGGGTTTGAATTTCTCTACTACTGTGAATAATAGTGATGATGTGAGTAATAGTGATGATGAAGATTCAGATAATCATATCACTCTCACATCTAGGAATTTTTTTACAAATTAATCCTGCAGGTGTTTCGCGTGGTGAAGCTCGAAATGTAGTTGCATCAAACGAAATTCAAACGATCTCTACTTTAATTCTTCAATAACAGAAGATAGTGCAGGTTCTCGAGAGTCAAAATGCGAAGAAGAATCTAAACTAATGGAAGCTTACAAGGAATTGTACAATGATTGGGAGAAAAAAGCTTCCCAAGTCAAGATTCCAAAATTCGAATATAATTTTGGTTCCCAAATCCCAAATGGACCGTGTAATTTTTTATTTTTATTTTTAAATGTTGGAGGTGACATAGACCGTATAACAACACTTAATTTTTATTATTTTAATGTCTTGAATGGCTACTATTATATATATATATATATATATATATATATATATATATATATATATGATGCCTTTGGTATGGCTAAATGAGGCTTTTGGATAAGACTTGAACAACAACGATGCCTCCAAAGAGGCTTGAACACCCAACTTCTCCGTTTTGAGAAGTGAGCAGTAGCAATTGAGCTAAAGCTCGTTTTTATGGACAATGTAAAGTAATTTGCGTGTTAAAGAGAAATTTCTAAAAATCTTGCAAGATCCGTTCATCATTTTCAATAATTAGTCCAATAAAACGCTCATGACAAGCTTTGTGAATTTGTGCACTGGTAATGGTCTCTATTGTTCGAGTAATGATGGGATAAGTGAAAAATCATTATTCATCCCCTTGAAAAAAAAACTTGTCTTTATTGAATAAAACTTCTCTTACTGTTTTTAAATGGATGTTTATCAATTCATTGTTTTAAGTAAGTGCCTATATTTAATAATTTTACATTACACTTATCATGTACACTCTAAAATAATTGTCTTGTCGACCCGACACACAGATTAGATTAATTTATTTACTCTAATATAAATATTAAGACATTGCATAATTTTCAAGAATACATATATTAGAATTTAGTCATCAATTCAAGTAAGAATCATATCAATTGTAAAATGGTAAAGGTAATTTTGGTAAAAGAAAATTAGAATAAAAGCCAGACATTTTTTTGGAAACAACTTTAAAAAAACGAGGATTTTTTATTTTCACTAATTGAGGGAATATGTCTGTTACATCCCTTAGATATGATGCAACAATTACTCACATGATAAATAAGAATTTTGCACAATGGAATTGATCAAGTGATTAATCAATACTTTGAATATGTTGTCAAATTTTATTAATTGTTGTACCATTTTTTGCTTCAAAAGCAATGGTAAGTAGTTACTATATTTAATACTTTCAAAAGCTCTCAAAAGTCAATGTTTAAATTTAGCTAAATCTTTGGTGAGATCTATCTTTTAAATAAGGAAACCATTTTAGGAAACAAATCTTTTAATTTCCTAATTCTATGTTTCTTTGGAGAGTTTAGATTTCCTGTTTCACCAGGACTCTAGCTCGTGTATAAAAGGGAGAGCAGCGCGTTTAGATTCAACAGGGACTTAGAGAGAAAAACAGCAGACCGAGAAGACAAAGTTTTTCACGATTTTTTTGTAAGACATAATTTTTATAGCGAAATCGCTTTTGCCATAAGGCGTCTACAAGTATTACTTGTAGATTGAAAGTCTAAATCTTTGTTTTGATTGCTAAAGTTTTATGTTGTTTGTTATTCATTTTGTTTGGTCAATGTATCTCTAAATGCAACTACATCCTGAGCATCACTGACGTTATTTTTGAATCCTAACTACTGTTGCACTTTCAATTCCTATCAGAGCATGTTGATATGTCTTCTGAGTTATTTGAGATGCAAAAAGAAAATGAGGAACCTGATTTTGGTGAAGATTCAATGGCCTTTTTGACATTAAATTTAAAAACTGTTTGAAAGCAAAAGGACAAAATAGATTTTCATCTTCAAACTACAAAACTATTTTCAAACCTGAGCCTGGCAAGTTTGTTCCCAAAGAAAACTCACTCCAAACCACTGAAAAACCTTTTACCAACCTTTTTGCTAAATTGACTACATCTAGTGGTAAAAATATTAATTCTATTTAACATAGGGTTTGTCAAGGGTTTGGTCATTATGCTAATCAATGTGGTAATAGTTTGCATAAAAAGGGTTTGAATTTCTCTGCTGCTGTGAGTAATAGTGATGATAAAGATTCAGATAATCATATCACTCTCACAGCTATGAATTTTTTTACAGATTAATCCTACAGGTGTAAAACCCTAAATCATTGCTTGCTTGTTTTATACGTGAGTTCATACATTCATAATCATCATAAACATGTTAACTTAGCTCACTCATATGTTTAGAGTTAATACCATGTTCATTGACGACGTTTGAGATGCTCGTATGCACCATTCCTTCACAGTATGCCTTGAAACTAGGGTTTATGATTTATGTTTTAAACATATGGATAAATGTTAGAGGCCATTCATAACATCATTTACATGCTTTAGATGTTGGTTGAATGCTAGTTGCATCGACGGTTTGGTTGCTAGTTTGATTCTAGTGTTAACCCTTCTCCGTTTGACCTTTTCGGTTGTCGTTCGGGAGTGTTTTACTTAAGTTCTTGACCATGTTTGAGTAAGGTTTGAACATGGATTGCCTTGGTTATAGATTGGAGGTCTTTAAGAGTGAATTCTAGACCCTTTTTGGCTTGGGAGGAGTCAAGAATGCATGCGGGAGGGTCCGAGGCCGAGCAAGGAAGCAAGCAAAATGGAAGAGGGGAAATCTGCCATGATGCGCTCGCATCATAGCACCCCATGCGACCGCATGGGTACTGACTGCAGGATTTTGGGTGTAATTTGCAATGTTGTCCAAACTATCCCCACCCAAACTCATCCTAAACTAATCCTAAACCCTCCTAACTACCTTAAGACCTATCCTAACCATCTAATTGAGATTTGGAAGTGGATTTGTGTGGTTAATTAAAGGGAAGCAACCCCACTAATCTAAACTACACCCACTTACTTCCTAACCAATATAAACCACAAACACACCTCTAAAGCCCCCATTTACTGCCTACACTTCACAAAAACGTGGGAGAACTCTTGAGGGCTGAAGAGAGGAGTTTTCTAGGGTTCTTGAGAGTCCAATCTTGGAGGCCATAGCTTGGGACCTTCTTCCCCCAATCCACACCATAGTTTTGAAGAGGAGGTTGAAGAGAACAACACCACCACTTGGAATTTCGGGATTGTTGCTTGAGAGGGCTGAACCAAGGTAAGTTGCTACATCTCTTCCTCCTTTTTTTGGCCCTATCGACCCTAGGGAAAACAATCATCTTGCTATGTGAGGTCAATGGGTACAATTTTTAGGGCTTTTAGAGATGCCATGAACTAGGTTTTTAAATGTGGATTTAGCTTGGATGAACCTATTTGAGACCTAGATTAGTATGAAATTCATATGTAAAGTAGTCTTTTCATCCTTGTTATGTGATTATTCCATGTGTTGTGAGCATGATTGGTGAGGTTACTTGGAAGGGTATATGCCCAAATTATGATTTGGCTTAATGAACATGATTGTAACCTTTTTCTTTTTTCTTTTTTTTGAAAACAGGGGCGGCACCCTGCGCAATTTTATTAAGAATAAAAATAGAGAACAAACATGAGGGGGACAACCAGCCTTACCCTTATCAACGGGGGGACAAAGGAGCCGTACCTCGAAAAAGAAATAAATACAATCTTAGAACAACTATTTTCTAAAACTATATATGCCATACGAATCAAAAGCTAAATCCCTCTTAACATTAACAAGCAAAGATAAGTAATCAGAAAAAACTAACTGACTACCATGCTCGTGCGCAACAGCAGCTAATCTATCTGCCACCATATTCTGCTCCCGAAAGACATGATGTAAAGTAAGATCTCCTAAAAGTCTCCGACAATCACGAAGCTGATAAACATACCGCCACGGCTCTTGATGCCCTTTGAGTAAAACATTAACAGCTGTCAAAGAATCTGAATGAATCACAACAGTATCAAGCAAGAGAGATCTACAAAGCTGAAGCCCCTCACGAAGCGCCATTATTTCCGCTCTCATATTTGAACCTTGGCCATAATCACTGAAAAAGGCATAAATAAAATCCCCGTTAGCATTCCTGACAACACCCCCGCCTGTACACCTCCCATCTTTGGACGAACCATTAGTGTTGAGTTTATAGCCCATGACAGGTGGAGACCAATGAACCCAAGAACCATGTCTAACTGGAACTCGCCTGCTAGATAACTGAAGAGATTGCATTACCACGCAAGCAACCCGGTTACTGAAAGTCTTAGGAACAAAACCATGTAGAACTTCTCGAACGCCTTCAAGAACCCGAGCCGCTATTTGATTCCCTATCATCTGTTGATTATCAAAAATGGCTGCACAACGAGACTTCCAAATTTCCCAACAAGTATATGCAAAAATACTAAACATGGTCACACCCAACTGAGAACGAAGCGACACGGAGGACCAAACCGAGAAAAGATGAACAATGCTAGAATACTGCATGGGCAGACTGAAGCGTCCCGCAAACTGGGACCATAAACTGGAAGCCACCTTCGAATGCACAAAAAGATGCGTACCATCTTCCGTTTCAGGCAAGTTACCGCAGCAGGGACACCAAGAAACGAAAGGAATTTTTCGGGCCTGAATATTCGAGTCCACTGGTAAAGCATTATGAAACAATTTCCATAAAAAACAGCTTACGCGCAATGAAATCCACGGCTGCCAAATAAGCTGAGCCCAACGTATAAGTGGACTACGAACTCTGAAGTGCTGTCAGAAAACTCGAGCCTTGAACTCACCAGACGTAGTAAGCTCGCTGATAATCTTGTCAGGTATGGAATCAACACAACTGATATGCTGAACTAGACTACAATGTTCTGGAGGAATAAACGGAAGGATATCATCCAGTTGATTCATCGCCGAAGCAACCGAAAGAAATCTATCCATAGGGAGAGGACCAACCAACCTAACACCGCACCAATTATCATCCCAAAAGGAGACAGCCCCTTGCCCAATTATTCACCGACTAGTGTGACGAACGAAGGAAAGTTGAGCACAAATAGCTTTCCAAGACGGAGTAACATAATGCGAACCAGTTGGGCTATCCAAACCATATTTGCCCATACAAAACTGAGCCCATAAAACTTCCATATTTAAAACTCTCCAAGCAAGTTTGGCGTGAAGCGTGTCCATGAACTGAGATAAAGGTCGAAAACCTAGCCCCCCCTCTTCCAATGGCAGGTAAACACGCTTCCATGCAACCCAATGAGTGCGATGATCACCATTTGCACTCCAAAGAAAGTCAGACATCTTCTATTCTACCCGAAGAAGAACTGACTTAGGGACATTCAAAGCTGCCATGGCATACACCAGAATGCTACACAACATGGCTTTAATGAGCGTCACTTTTCCACCAAAGGAAAGAAACTTGTTACGCCAACCTTGGATTCTACCCAGTACCTTCCTTTCCAAACTCTCGAAGTAAGATCGCTTAAAACGACCCTTAAATAGGGGCATCCCCAGATAAATTAATGGCCATACTTTATGTCGATATCCAGACCAACCCTCAATGCACAAGATGTGTCTCCTCGAGCACTGTCTCGAAGTAAAGAAACCACTCTTACTAGAATTCACCAACTGCCCGGAGGAATATTCATAATCCTGTAACACCTTTTTAAGCCCCTGAATGGAACATTTTGAGCCATTACAAAAAAGTAACATATCGTCTGCATAAAGAAGGTGCGTAACCACTACTCCCCCACGACCATGTCTGAAAGGATGGATTAGCCAGTTTGGGACGGCCCTATTTAAATTGAAGGAAAGAACCTCCTGAGCAAGAATAAATAACATTGGAGAGATCAGATCCCCTTGCCTCACCCCGCGATTGGCCTTGAAAAAACCCGACAAAGTCCCATTAATTTTAAACGAGTACCAACTGTTCTGAAGCAACTATCGAATCAACATACAAAAATCCGGGCTGAAACCAAAAGCTTGCAAAGCACGCAAAAGAAACTCCCATTCAAGACGATCATAAGCCTTTGACATGTCGACTTTGAACACCACATTACCACCCCGAGATTTAGTGTCCACGCGTTGCACCAATTCATGAGCCAACAAAATGTTTTCTTGAATGCTACGACCTTTAACAAAACCCGACTGACGCTCCGAAACTATCTTGGGAAGAAAAGTGGCTAACCGGGTGGCCAATATTTTTGAAATAATCTTTGCCAAAAAATTACACAGACTAATCGGCCGTAAATCCCCCAAACATTCAGGGTTATCCACCTTAGGAAGAAGAACAATGGAAGCCGAGGAAATCCCCCGATGCATTTCCCCACCCCTAAAAAACTCCAAAACCGAACCCATGACATCTTCTTTGATAATCGACCAACAACCCTGAAAGAACCATCCTATAAAACCGTCAGGACCTGGAGCACTAGATGGGCTGAGAGACTTAATCGCTGTCCACACTTCCTCTTCAGATGGGGCTGCTGTCATAAAATAATTATCCTCAACCAAAACAGAACAAGGAATACCGTCAAAAAGGCCCTCGTCCATAACATGCCCACTTTAAGCAAAAAGATCAGTAAAATACTCCTCAGCCATAGACCCTAACTGCACCGGATCCTCACTTAAGATCCCATCCGGTAAACGAAGCCGAATCACATTCCGATGAGCTCTATCCTTGATGCTAGCATGAAAAAAGGATGTGTTCCGATCGCCATCTCGAACTCCATAATTGTCTCGATTTCATCTCGCCATTTCCTATCCCGCCTAAAAGTTGATTGAGACGCTCTTTTCGCTACTCCGCAAACCTTCTTCCACAGCAATACCACCTCCTGCTTGCAAATCCATTTCCAGACGAAGAATATCATCCTGAATGGCTACTATATTCCGCTGAACATGGACAAAAACCTTCCAATTCCAGTCACGCAGAGCAGCTCTTAAACGACGTAACTTAGAGTATAAAAGAGCCATACCCATACCCCAACTAGGTCTACTCCACAAATCAACCACAAAAGTAAGAAAATCCGGATGATCGAGCCACATTCTTTGAAACCGAAACCCGCTCTTATGCTTCACCGATACACAGAAATCAAGAAGAAGAGGAGAATGATCTGAAACCGACGTAACTAAATGAGAGACTTGAAGCCGAGGAAAACGCAGCTTAAACTCACCATTGACCAAGACTCTATCCAAACGCTTCCAAATACGATGCCCCCCAGACTGATTATTGCACCAAGTGTAACGACTTCCTTCAAAACCCACATCAACCAAACCAGCCCGGTTCATGAAATTATTAAAATCATCCATCTCACCAAAATCACACGGAGCACCCCCCAACTTTTCCAAAGATTGACTGATAACATTAAAATCACCCCCAACAAACCACGGGCAAATGCAGCTAACTGAAAGATCCTCTAATTCCCTCCATAAAACATTTCGTCCCTGCCTATTACATTGAGCATAAACAAATGAAGCCATTGTTGGAATAAGCGAAGGAATATTCACCATGACCGTAATTTGTTGAGCCGAACTACTCACAAGATTCACCACAACTAGATCATTCCAAAGAAGCCAAATGTGTCTATTGAAGGGGCAAACATGCATATTGTGATCAAAACCAACTCTACGACAAAATTTAAACAGCCTATCTCCACTAGTTTTTGGTTCTAAAACAGCACACAAAAAAGGCTTATGTTGCCTAATAAGAAGCTTCATATAAGTTCGGGTAGGTTTGTTACACACCCCCCGAGCATTCCAAATGACTATCGTCATAAAACTAATTCAAGGCAGAACTTTTTTGGGCTTTGCTAGCAGCCCTAGTAATTATGATATTCTCCTTTAAAAATTTAGCTTCCCTCACCTCGGAATGTAGAGCCGCACAATAACTGGTGAAAGACGAACGAAGGAGGATTTTGCCCACATCAACATCTGAATATATTCGGCGCGAGTCCACAACCGTGTCCCTATAATCCCCATTAGTTGAGTGAGCCTTCCCAAATTTCCTAGGTACTTCGTGTAGGATACCATCCCAAAACTCACCAATATAAACTGAATCTCTAAAAGTTTCCCTTGGAGCCTTTGAAACCCGTGCTTGAGCAGCAGCCAAATCTGCCTTGCAAAACTCCTTCTCCGACCCAAGCTCTTTCTCCGCCCCATGATCCTCCTCTAGACCATCCAACGCATCAAAGGAATTCGAAAGAACCACCGGCTTGCACTGAGCTCTACTATCGTTCATTCTCCAATGAGCCTCCAGAACTAACGACGTCAATTAACTCCGCCTCAACTGGCTCGCCCTGTGAATTCTTGGCTAAAGAAACCGAAGCTCCTTCTCCATTAGATTTAGATTTAACTGGCGTCCATTTTTGATTCGGTGCATGAGGCCGTGAGTGCATGTGTTCCGTTGTTGCATTAAATACCCCTTTATGAGAACGTTCCATTATTGGATTCGAGTTAGACTGATTAATCACATTGACGGGATCCTTTACTGCCATCGTAACAACCGATGTCTTAACCTTAAATGTGTTTACCACAGGAGCAACCGTCTCCTTCCCTTTATCAACATGTTTCTCTCGTCTTTGGCCCTTCCTACATTCCATCTTCGTATGGCCAAGCAAACCATAGCCAGAACAAAAACGAATATTCCCCTCAAATTCAAGGGACTGCCAAAACCCATTATATTTACTAGAACCAATCCAAACTCTCGTTGGCAAAGGAAGCGAGACATCCACCTCAATACACATCCGGGAAAACATTGGCCGAACTAAGGAAAGTGTCTTTTCATCCACTCTTAAAAAATGCCCCAACGAGTTCCCTATGCACTCCAAAAAGGATGGATTGAAGAACGTAAGTGGGAGATGATGGAGACCGACTCAAACCGCAACCCTTGTAACATCCTTGCGAAACGCAAAATCTGCCGACCATCTAAAGGAGCGGTACATACATGATTGAATCATGTGAGATTCTTTGGATAAAGCAAGAACCATGTCTTCCGAAGAAGATAGTCGAACCATAATATGACGAGGATCCAAAAGACCAACCACAAACGGACCTTTAAGCCGCCAGTTTTTAGCGATATCTTCCTGAATAACTTGGACCGTCGGCCTCTCCGCCGAAAACTTTAGGATCAGAGTGTTCTCAAATTGTTTCGAAGCCGCCTCCAGCTCAACTGGGGTAAACAAGCAACCAGGCTCACCATCCACCACCACAGCCTGTCGAGGCACCAGCGGTACCGCCTGAAGAACCGGCAGAGAATTTCCCACAACCGGCGTGGTCGCATAACCACATTAGCATATGAAACTGGAGGAGTAGGGACTGCGACACCAGGAGACGAGCCATCAGGAGCCGACGGAATAGGATGTGGAGCCTCCATGGCAGCCGCCATGCACAGTCAAAACCCTAGACAGGCAGCCAAACCCTAACGCAAACCCTAGAGAGAAATATTCTAGAGAGAGAAAAATACAATTGAAGTCAGTTGGTCCTCGCCAATTATTTCTACATGATTGTAACCTTGATTAATATGTTATACATGTGTAGTATAGTATATTAATCCAAGTTATGTGATTTATTCAAGTTTTGGAAAGCATGATTGGTGAGGTGATTTAAATGGATTTATGCCCTAAATGTGATGTGTGCTCTATGTTACCTAATTAATTGTTTTATTGGGTTTATGTGGGTTTAATGAGCTTGGGGATCTTGCCTATGATGTTAGACATGAACATAGGAGGGTATTGTAGCCCATGCTTATATGCCCTAATTTTTGGAAAGTCTAGATTGGACTCAACGGAGTCAACCTTTGGGTTAGTATGAATTTTAGGAACTATAATCTTAAGTCCTACGGATTTTGGGGTAGAAATCATGGAGGTCAAGCCTCCAAGAATTTTTGAAGTGTATGAAGGACACTTGATTATGAGAGCTTATATGATTCTCTAATGTGATTTTATGCTAGTTGTGAATGAAATGCATGACTAGTTCGATGGTAGAGTATGTGCCTACTTGTTTTTTGAGCATATGAGTATATATTACTTGTGCTTGGGTTTTGAGTCCAGCTGGAGTTGGTTTGTTGAGTCTTTGGCGGGACGATGCATCGTCTTCACGAATTGTGGGATTCGTGATCGCGATGTATCGCCGTGCCGGGTTGCACACACCCCTCCATCGATGGCCACGGTGGGGAAGTAGTTTATCTTAGTTGTAGTAATACATATGACTTTGATAACTATGGAACTCGAGCGGGGATTGTCTCGGGGATGTCGATATCCACGAAAGGGATATCGAGGACACATAAAGGTTTTGCACGTGTTTTTGCAGGAGCGACATGGCGGAAGAAATGGTAATGGTATCATATCCCTTATATATGAATTGTCTCACAAGTACTTATGTGAATAATGTGCTTTGTGAATATGATATGATATGATGGTTGAAATGGTTTCTTATATTGTTATACTTTATGGATAACATGAATTTTAAGGTTGTTAAGCATAAATGCTTTAACATGAATATTATTGGAATGTTGTATTATGCCAAAAGCATGAATTGTTATTGTTAAGCCTAATATGCCTTGACATGGATTTTAGTGAAATGTTATACTATAATGATAGCATGTTTTATTATTGTTGAGCATGAATGCCATGACATGATTTTTAATATAATGTTATTCTATGATGATAGCATGATGTATATTATTATTGAGCATGATGCCATGATAGGAAGTTATGTTTAGTAACTTACTAAGTCTTTATGACTTACTCCTATTTGTTGATTGTTTTCCCTAGATCCGAGCCGTGTGAGTGGATCAAAGTAATTCAAGAAGATTTCGTTGGCGAAGTTCCTTTTTGGCAAAGTTGCTACATAGTTAGTTTATTTTCTTTTGGTAAGGACGTTGGGAAAAATGAAGTTATGTAAACTTCATGATGGGTAGCAAACCTGTTTGTGGATGTAATATTTGTTCTTATGTTGATTAGCTTATTCTTTTGGTAGCCGACTTGTAGTAGTCGTGCTTGGTGTATATTGATGGTTACATTTCCGTATGCTATCTTGATGTTGGTACTTATGATTATTAGTACTTATACCGTTGGTAGCCGACTTGTGTTAGTCGCGCTTGGTAATGTTGATGAATATGTTTTAGCATGTTACATTGATGGTTAAATTATTACGTTTGTTCTCCGGCATGTTTTTAGCCGTTTAGTATGTTAGACTAGAGTCTTAGACTTAGTGTAATGTTGGGTTCCGGCTGTAACGTCGCCGATGACTTGGTTTATTTGTGTTATATATTTCTATTGCATGACAGGGTGTTTTGTTCTACGTGTCCAATGTTGCGGCACGTGTGTCGAATTTTTGGACCGAGAGATTAATTATCTCTTTGGTTGTTATTAGTTTGAGCTTGTTAGCTCGGGCGGCACTGTTTTATTACATTTCGCTTCCGCATGTGTTTTAAGTTGTTGGCGTATCGTCGTTATGGCCTTACCCATTATGTGTTATTCGCTTGTTGTTACTAGTTTCCAGACGGCACGACCTTGGGATCTCGTCTTGGGATCCGGGTCAGGTTGTCACAGTTGGTATCAGAGCTATGATTATGAATTTAGCTTTCAGCCGGGATAGGTTCCTTGGCTTAGGGGGTTGGTTTTGTGTGATAGATTTATTTTTAACGTCGAGTGTTATTGTAGGTTAAGATGGTGGATACTAGAGCTGGAGCTAGTACTGGAGGTGGTACCGGTAGAGGTGCCGGTAGAGGTGTAGGCGGTGGCAGAAATGCTAATGAGAACCGTCAGCAGAATATTCCTCCACTTCGGACACCGGATGAGCAGTTTGAGGCTATGGCTACGATGTATCGGGGTATGCTTGCTATGATGAATGAAATGAACCAATGGGGATTTGGTAGAGTTGAGCCACAGCAAATACCGTAGCCAGAGCCACAGCCAGAACCGGAAGTTGAGAGGCAGAGGCAGGATGCTAGACATCATGGAAATTCTTTGCTTAAGAAATTTGTGAAGTCAAGCGAGACAGCTTTAATGGGGAGTCGACGACGCGAAAAGCCGAAGTTATGGATTGAGCACTTGGAGAAGATATTTGCACCGTTGGGTTGTGATGATGAGCAGAAGGTTGTTTTGGCAGTATTCAAGCTTGAGGGTGCAGCGGAGCATTTGTGGCAAGTGCTTAGGGAGAGTTGGGACATGCTTAGAGTCGCTCACATATGGCCTAACTTCGTTCGGGAGTTTAGAGCTTCTTATGTACCTGAAGTTGTTCGAGAGAAAAGAGAGAAGGAATTTCTTGATTTGGTGCAGGGGAGCATGACTGTTTCAGAGTATTCGGCTAGATTTACGGAGTTGGCTCGCTATTGCACACACTTGATTCTAGATGAGGCTAGGAGGACTCAGAAATTTGTGAAGGGTTTGAGGACTGAGTTCAGGAAGCAGCTTCTATCTCATCAGTTTGTGGAGTATAGGAAGGCAGTTGATAGAGCCTACATCATTGAGAGGGATATTGAGGAGCATCGTGCTATGCACATTTCGGGTTCTTCTCAGCAGCCTAAGCAGTCTTCTGGGCGAGGTCATGGATCGGGTAGCCGTGGAAACTTTAGTGGGAGCAATGATCGCAAGAAGGGGAATGGAAAATCTAATTATGAAGGGCATGCGAAGAATCAGTCGAGTGGGAAAGGGGCTAGTACTACACCTACTCAGGGAGATCATAATGTGGTATTGGTTTGTACTTATTGTTCAAAGATAGGGCACACGGAGGATAGATGCTGGAGCAAGAATGAAGCACCAATGGAGTGCTACTACTGTGGGGCTTCGGGGCACATGAAGAAGAGTTGTCCTAAATTGAAGAACAATCAGTCAGGAGGTTCGGGTCAGCATGCAGTTGGGATGAAGAGAGATAGCATTGGTAAGGCTAAGGTGCAGGGTCGCGTGTTTGCTCTAGATCAGAGGGGAGTGCTTGAGTCTACGGCAGTGATTGGAGGTACCGTTTCTATCTTCAGTAATGAGGCTCGTGTACTTATAGACCCAGGATCATCGAATTTGTATATTGCATTGCATTTTGTTGACAAACTATGTGTTATACCTCAGTCTTTGCCTTATGTGCTTGAAGTATCTACCCCGCTTAGGGAATGTTTATTGGCTTCGGATATTTATAGAGCATGTGTCGTACTTGTGGATGAACATGTTTTGCATGCTGATTTGGTGGTGTTGCCACTTCGTGATTTTGATGTGATACTTGTCATGGATTGGTTGTGTACATATCATGCATTGGTTGATTGTCATAGCAAGAGGGTTACTTTTGCTTTGCCGGCGCCTCCCGAATTTGTATTCTTGGGAGATAATGCACCTAGTGGTTTGCGCGTCATTTCTGCTCTTAAGGCTAGGAAACTATTGTCGCGTGGGTGCACGGGGTATCTTGCATGTGTAGTGGATAAACGGGTTTCAACTTCTAATCTTAAAGATGTGCCGGTTGTGTGTGAATTTCCGGATATTTTCTCTAAGGATTTTGGGATGCCTCCGGATAGGGAGATTGAATTTTGCATTGAGTTGTTGCCGGGGACTACACCGATTTCGAAGGTGCCGTATAGGATGGCACCTATGGAGTTGAAGGAGTTGAAGGTTCAGTTGCAAGAGCTTCTTGACATTGGCTTTATCAAGCCAAATGTATCGCCTTGGGGTGCGCCGGTATTGTTTGTGAGGAAGAAAGATGGGAGTCTTAGGTTGTGCATTGATTACCGGGAGTTGAACAAAGCAACGATCAAGAACAAGTATCCATTGCCACATATAGATGACTTGTGTAAGATCCCCATTCCCGGTTAGCTTGAATTGCGTGCAATGCTCGCATTTCTTATGTGGTTGATTGCTCGTTTGGTTTGTGAGAGAGTCTAAATGTGTATGAGAGATCACATTAAGACCAAAACACTTCTAAGAGATGTCATATAGTTGTTGACTTGCTAAAGTCAAAAGTCGTAACCCGACGATAGTCGAAATGCGACGCGATTGAGAGTTTATTCGGGTTTTGTGTTCTTGACCTCGATTTGGTCCTAGATCTTTACATGATGATTAAATAACATGTTTAGATGTGTTAGACTTCTAATTGGATGCATTCCATAAGTCTCGTGAAGTTTTGACGCTTCGAGAATAGCAATTCTCCTTATCGCGTAGTTTGAGACTGAGCCGAGCGATCGTCTCGTCTTTCGGGAACTGATTTCCCCTATCTGTTGTTCATCATCTGAGAGGCATTCAGGCCTATTTTGTAGCCCTTATAGGTGTTTACAATCATGGGTTATTACCCGTTGATCGGTTTGTGGTTTCATTCGACGTTTCGATAGCAAGTTGTTACGCTCTTGCGCTCTGCTTTTGCCCCAAGTTGTTTCGGTATTGTTTATGGGAGTCTAGACCTACTTTAAAAGTGGTTTGAGACTTGGATGGATTAGTTTAATGTTCGAGGACTTTAAGGGTTCAATTGTGAGCCATTTCGAAGCTTTAAGGCTCGAGGGTGCATGCGGGAGAGTCCGGGACCGAGCGAAGAAGCAGCAAACCTTGGAATGCTGGAGGAAGCTTTGATGCGCTCACATCAGTTGGGGCCATGCGGCCGCATTAAGCCCTGGGACAGAATTACTGGATTTTCTGTCTTGTTTGTGCACTGCCCGAACTTTTATCCAATTAAACCCATTTTAAACCTAACCTAAACCCTCCTACTTAGCCTAAACTAGTCCTAAACACCTATTAGAGACATTAGAGGTTGATTAGTGAGTGATTAAGTAGAATTAATCCCCCATATAAAATCAAAAACTCACGCACTCTCTCTCATTTGTTCGGCCAACAGAATACGACCCCTTCCCTTTTGCGTCTTCTGTGAGCATTCAACAGGGAGCTTGAGAGGGAGCTTGAGAGAGACGATTCTAGGGCTCTTGAAGGGCTGATCTTGGAGGCCATTGCTAGGAGTCTTCTTCCCCATTCTACCCGTGAGCTCGAAGAGAGAAGATTGAGGAGATAACCCAATCTCTAGGGTACGAAATTGCAGTTTGTGAGGGCTGATTTTGAGTAAGTTTCTACCTCTCTTCCTTTTCTTTTGGGCTCCATTGACCCTAGGGAAACAACCATTTGTGCTATGTGAGGTCAATGGAAGCAATTGTTAGGGTTTGTAGAGATGCATGAACCCTAGGTTTTCAATTGATGATAGAGTTTGATTGAACCTATGTGAGACCATGATTTATGTGAAATTCATGTGTTAAATAGTCTATTGAACTTGGTTATGTGAATTATTCATGGGTATTGAGTTTGATTGATAGAGATACTTGGAAGGGGATTTTTGCCATAAATGTGTTTTGGCTTATTAACATGTTGGTAAACATGATTATTATGTTAGATATGTCTAGTAGAGTATATTGGACCATGTTATGTGATTAAATCACATTTTGGAGGATATGATTGGTAAGAGGAACCAAATGAAGTTATGCACAAATTGATGAGTTTGTTCTATGATTCCTTGGTAAGTGTTTTGTTGGGTTTATGTGAGTTACACGAACTTGGAAAGATGGCTATTGATGTTAGTTACGAATATAGAGGGTATTGAGAACCATGGCTTCTATGCCCTAAAATTTTAGAAAAGGTAGATTGGACTCATCGGAGTCATTATAAGTTCGATTATGTGTTAAATGAACTTGAGTTGAAATCCTACGACGATTGGATTTCGTTTGATTAATGAAGTGAAACGTATAACTTCCAAACTTTGAATGGGTTATGAATGTGATGTGTTGTGGAGATTCTAGTCTTGGGAATTAAGCCCGAATGACTATCGGGAATTGTTTGTAAACTTTAAGGAATTATTACGGTGTGAATTTATAAAACAGATAAAGAATGAAATGTGTTAGTAAGACTCAACGGAGTCGTTATAAGGCCAATAAAATGATAAAGAGCCTTGGGTTGAAACCCTACAATGTTTGAGTTTGTTTGGGTTATGTTTGTGCACACCGGGTTTTTGGTTCGTGTCCAATGGCGACACTCATGGTATGGAGACTTACTAGAAATATATTTTGAGCATGCTTGATAGAGCATGGGACAATAGAGACCCACATAAGGTCACGAGAACATTTAAGAGAAGATTAAGAAAGAATTCTCTTCTCAAGGATTTTGGTTGCGTGTATATGAAATCACTTGTGAGAAAGTGACTACGGAGTAGTCATGATGTTTTTGAGTATGGGGTTGGTGTTATCGATCATTGTGACGATTAGGACTATGATTGAGTCCGGTGTACTTAAAATAAAGACTAAAATAATAAGTCTTGAATTGTGGATATTCTGAGACTAACGTAGTAGTCTTTGGTTTGATTTGAGTTGAGGATTATGGTAGACCTCACATTATGTTTTATTAAGCTTGTAGGCTATACTTAACTGGGTCGATGGCTTGAGGAATAATAAGTACCTCAACATGTAGTTTTTGAGCTAAACTTGTAAGTTAGTTAAACACATTGGTTATATGCAAATATATGCATAGTTCATGATACTTGGTAGAGCATTATGTCCTACTTGATTTTATGCAATTATATCCATGGTTTATGAGATTTCGTAGAGCATTATGTCCTACGTGGTTATATGCAAATATGTGCATGGATTATGGGATTTTGTGGAGCATTATGCCCTACATGTTTATATGCAATTATGTGCATGGTTTATGAGATTATTGTAGAGCATTATGTCCTACATGGTTTAATGAGCCCGATAATAATGTATTTGGTCTCATTGGTTATGTAAGTAAATATTTACTTGATCGTTTGGTTTAAAGTCCAGCTGGCGGGTTTGGTTGTTGTGTCGGCAATGGGACGATTCATAGTCTTTGGGAACAATCGCTATGAATCGTTGCATTGGGTCCTTTTTCTCCTCACTATTTGGCCAATAGTGGGATGTGGTCTCGAGAGAGAGCCATCTAGCCTACTTTCGAGCTCCTATTTCTCATCCGGAGACTGGATGAATGTAACGAGTACTCATTAAGGGAAACTGATGAGTTGTGATTTTTGGGGACGAAGCCCCAGGGTATGATCGATTGGGTATTGAGCCCGGATCTTGGTTTGAGATTTGATCTCATGGTAAGTTGGTTGGGTTTTGAACCCGGATTTGATTGTAACTGCTCGGTTACGCTATCGTTACACATGTTTATTTATGAGCATTATATGAAAAATAATATGCTACTTGATTTATGTGAGTTTATGTGCTTTAAAAATTAAGTACATGTTTCATGATGGTATACTAGTATGATACCATGATTTTATATGATTGCACATTATGCCATGCCATGTCATAATATGCCATATAGTTGCATTTAGAAACTTACTGGGTCATTATGACTCACTCCGTGTGGTTGTTTTCCCTAGTGTGTGCAGTGATTCCGTTAGTACGCGCGGCGGCTTCGGATAAAGACTTCTAGCAGGTGGTCTTCCAAGTTATAAGCTTGGAGTTGTTCATTAATGTTGTTATTTATTTGTGAGACTCGAATGTACAGTTATGTAGACTTTACTTGGGTAGATTGTAGTGTTATGTTATGGTTGTGTATTTGGGAGCCGGTTGTATAGCCGAGCCTTTGTATCCTTAGAATTTATTTCCATTGTCGTTTCGAGCATGTGTGGCTCGTTTATTCTAGTTTTGGTATTATAATTGTTCCTCCGGCATGTTGTAGCAGTTGAGTGGTGTTTATCAGGTTGGGATTTTGTCTGTTGCCGGCCTTGGTTGCCGATGGTTTGTTGTGCGTGTCTAATGTTGCGTCACGCACGTCGAATTTTTGGGCCGAGAGATTTACTATCTATTTGGTTGTTTATATTTAGGAGCTTGTTAGCTCGGGTCCCCTTTTGGTTTTGCTTCCGCAGGTTTTAGTTTTATTATCCCTCAGATCGCCGTTATGGCTTGTTTTCTTGTCTTGAGCTTGTTGGCTCGTCTGTTGACTCGCACCATTATGCTTAGCAGGTGCATGTCTGTCTCTTAGCTTGTCTTGATGGCACGACCTTGGGATCTCGTCTTGGGATCCAGGTCGGGTCGTCACAACTTGTTTGATCAATTGCAAGGATCGGTGGTCTATTCCAAGCTTGATTTGAGATTTGGGTATCATCAATTGAAGGTTAGAGCCGAGGATGTTTCGAAAACTACTTTTCGCACGAGGTATGGGCACTATGAGTTTATGGTGATGCCATTTGGGTTGACTAATGCGCCGACAGTGTTTTATGGATTTGATGAACCGGGTATTCCAAAATTTTCTTGATTGCTTCGTGGTGGTTTTCATAGACGATATTCTTGTGTATTCTAAGTCTCGGAAGGAGCATGCACAACATTTGAGGATGGTCTTGTCTATTCTTCGGGAGAGGCAACTCTACGCCAAGTTTAGTAAGTGTGCTTTTTGGCTAAAGGAGGTTTCATGCTCGAGGCACGTTGTTTCTAGTGCCGGCCAGGATAGCGGTGGATCCTTCTAAGGTTGAGGCGGTGATGAATTGGAGGAGATCGACCACAGTCACGGAAGTTAGGAGTTTCTTGGGGCTAGCCGGTTATTATCGGAGATTCATAGAGGGATTTTCGAAGATTGCTACGCCGATGACGAATTTGACTCAAAAGAAGACCGCATTTGTTTGGAGTGATAAGTGTGAAGAAAGCTTCCAAGAGTTGAAGAAGAGGTTGACTACGGCACCGGTTTTAGCATTGCCTAGCGGAGGTGATAACTTTGTGGTTTATAGTGATGCATCGAAAGAAGGATTGGGTTGTGTTCTTATGCAGAATGGGAAGGTGATTGCTTATGCTTCGAGGAAGTTGTCTTCGTATGAGGTGAATTATCCCACGCATGATCTCGAGCTAGCAGCGATCATATTTGCTTTGCACAAATGGTAGCATTATTTGTATGGGTCGAAGTTTGAGATTTTCACGGATCACAAGAGTTTGAAATATCTCTTCTCGCAAAAAGAGTTGAACATGAGACAGCGGAGATGGATGGAGAAGTTGAAGGATCATGATTGCACGATACTTTATCATCCGGGGAAGGCGAACGTGGTTGCCGATGCCTTGAGTAGAAAAGTTCACTTGCCATGTTTGATGATGCGGGAATGGAAAATGTTGGAGGATATGCGTGATTGGAATCCTAGTTAGGTGAATCATGGAGTGTTATTTGCTAGTGTGTGGGCTATTCCAGTTTTATTGGAGAGGATTAAGGAGACTCAAAGGAAAGATCTGGGGTTGGTGAAGATCATTGATGGTTTGAGTGAGGATAAGGAGCATGAGTTCGCGATGAACCAAGATGGGATTTTGACTTTCAAAGGTAGAGTTTGTGTTTTTTCAGTTGAGGATGTGAAGCGACTTGTGTTAGATGAAGCTCACAAGGCAAAGTATACTATCCATCCGGGGAGTAAGAAGATGTATAGGGATTTGAAGAAGCAATTTTGGTGGAATGGCATGAAGCGACAAATAGCGGATTATGTGTCGAGGTGTCTAACTTGTCAACAGGTGAAGGCAGAACATCAAAGACCCGCGGGATTGTTGCAGCCGTTGGATATTCCGGAGTGGAAGTGGGAGCACGTTACAATAGATTTTGTTTCGGGATTTCCACGTACTCGTAGAGGTTTTGATGCCGTTTGGGTTGTTGTTGATCGGCTCACGAAATCGGCTCATTTTATTCCGATTGCGATGACTTATTCCTTGAGTCAGTTAGCGGCATTGTATGTGCAGGAGATTGTTAGATTGCACGGGTTCCATTAGTATTGTTTGAGGCATCGATCCGAGATTCACATCGAGGTTTTGGCAGGCTTTGCGAGAAGCTATGGGGACCAAGTTGAATTTTAGAACAGCTTTTCACCCTCAGACAGATGGACAGTCCGAGAGAACAATACAAATACTTGAGGATATGTTACGGGCTTGTACGGTGGATTTTAAGGGGAGTTGGGATACACACATTCCATTGGCGGAGTTTGCGTACAACAATAGTTACCAATCGAGCATCGGGATGGCACCGTATGAGGCTCTTTACGGACGGAAGTGTAGATCTCCTATTTGTTGGGATGAGGTTGGAGAAGCAAAATCATGGGGTTCCGAGATTTTTCAACAGTCGGTTGAGAGTGTGAAATTAATTCGAGATATATTGCGCACGACTCAAAGTCAACAGAAAAGTTATGCGGATAATCAGATGAGAGATTTGGAATTTTAGGTTGGAGACTTTGTGTTTCTTAAAGTATCATCGAGAAGGGGTACCAAGAGATTTGGGAAGAAAGGGAAATTATCACCGAGGTTCGTTGGACCTTTTGAGATTCTTGAGCGAGTTGGGAGTTTGGCTTATAGGGTGGCTTTACCGCCATCATTGTCGGAGATTCATAATGTGTTTCATGTGTCTATGCTTCGGAAATATCTTAAGGATGATTCACATGTTCTTGCGTATGAGGAGGTTACATTTCAGCCGGACTTATCTTATGTTGAGCAACCGGTGAAGATACTTGACACCAAGGAGCAAGTTTTGAGGAGCAAGAGAATTCCATTGGTTAAAGTCCTTTGGAAAAATCATGAGATCGAGGAAGCAACTTGGGAGACCGAGTTGGAGATGCGTGAGAAGTACCCTCATTTGTTTGATGAGCATCATTGTCGGAGATTCATAATGTGTTTCATGTGTCTAAATGCAACTGCATCCTGAGCATCACTGATGTTATTCTTGAATCCTAACTACTGTTGCACTTTCAATTCCAATCGGAGCCTCCTCTTGACGTCACTAAGAAAAGATTCTGGTTGTAGCCACGATGGATTCCTAATATAAGAATGTTGATATGTCTTCTGAGTTATTTGAGATGCACAGAGAAATTGAGGAATCTGATTTTGGTGAAGACTCAATGGCCTTTTTAACATTAAATTTAAAAATATTTTGAAAGCAAAAGGATAAAATAGATCTCCATCTTCAAACTACAAAACTATTTTCAAACCTGAGCCTAGCAAGTTTGTTCCCAAAGAAAACTCACTCCAAAACCTTAAAAAACCTTTTACGAACCTTTTTGCTAAATTGACTGCATCTAGTGGGAAAAATATTCATTTTATTTAACGTGGGGCTTGTCAAGGGTTTGGTCATTGTGCTAATCAATGTGCTAATAGTTTGCATAAAAAGGGTTTGAGTTTCTCTGCTACTGTGAGTAATACTGATGATGTGAGTAATAGTGATGATGAAGATTCAGATAATCATATCACTCTCACGCATTTATGAATTTTTAGTGATTAATCATGCAGGTGTTTTCGTGGTGAAAACCAAATCACGGTACATCGAAGTTGCATCAGACGAAATTCAAACTATCTTTGCTTTAATTCTTCCATAACTGAAAATACTACAGGTTCTCTAGAGTCAAAATGCGAAGAAGAATCTAAACTAATGGAAGCTTACAATGAATTATACAATGATTGGGAGAAAAAAACTTCCCAAGTCAAGGTTCCAAAATTCCAATATAATTTTGGTACCCAAATCCCAAATGGACCATGTAATTTTTTATTTTTTTTAAAGGTTGGAGTGGGACATAGACCATACAGCAACCCTTAATTTTTATTATTTTAATGTCTTGAATGGCTACTATTATATATACATGATGCCTTTGGTACGGCTAAATGAGGCTTTTGGATAAGACTTGAACAACAACGATGCCTCCTAGGAAGCTTGAAACCCCAACCTCTCTGTTATGAGAAGTGAGCAACAACAGTTGAGTTAGAGCTCGTTGGAATGGATAGTGCAAATTAATTTGCGTGTTAAAGAGAAATTTCTAAAAATCTTGCAAGATTTGTTCATCATTTTCAATAATTCGTCCAATAAAACGCTCATGACAAGCTTTGTGAATTTGTGCACTGGTAATGGTCTCTATTGTTCGAGTAATGATGGGATAAGTGAAAAATCATTATTCATCCCCTTGAAAAAAATTGGTCTGTATTGAAAAAAACTACTCTTATTATTTTTAAATGGATGTTTATCAATTCATTCTTTTAAGTGCCTATATTTAATAATTTTACATGAAACTTATCATGTACACTTTAAAATAATTGTTTTGTCGACCCGACACACAGATTAGATTAATTTATTTACTCTAATATAAATATTAAGACATTGCATAATTTTCAAGAATACCTATATTATAATTTAGTCATCAATTCAAGTAAGAATCATATAAATTGTAAAATGGTAAAGGTAATTTCGGTAAAAGAAAATTAGAATAAAAGCCAAACATTTTTTTGTAAACGACTTTTAAAAAATGAGGATTTTTGTTTTCAATAATTGAGGGAGTATGTAATACATTTCATCCCTTAGATATGACCCAACAATTAGTCACATGATAAATAAAAATTTTCCACAATGGAATTGATCAAGTGATTAATCAATACTTTGAATATGTTGTCAAATTTTATTAATTGTTGTGTCATTTCTTGGTTCAAAAGCAATGGTAAGTAGTTACCATATTTAATATTTTCAAAAGCTCTCAAAAGTCAATGTTTAAATTTGGCTAAATCTTTGGTAAAATCTATCTTTTGAATAAGGAAACCATTTTAGGAAACTAATCTTTGTATTTCCTAATTCTGTGTTTCTTTGGAGAGTTTAGTTTTCTTGTTTCTCCAGGACTCTAGCTCGTGTATAAAAGGGAGAGCAGCGCGTTTAGATTCAACTGGGACATAGAGAGAAAAACAGAAGACCGAGAAGACAAAGTTTTTCACAATTTTTTTGTAAGACAGAATTTTTATAGGGAAATCGCTTTTTCCATAAGGCGTCTAGAAGTATTACTTATAGATTGAAAGTCTAAATCTCTGTTTTGATTGCTAATGTTTTCTGTTGTTTGTTATTCATTTTGTTTCGTCAATGTATCTCTAAATGCAACTACATCCTGAGCATCACTGACGTTATTCTTGAATCCTAACTATTGTTGCACTTTCAATTCCTATCAGAGCCTCCTCGCCTCTTGACGTCACTAAGAGAATATTCTGATTATAGCCATGATGGATTCCTAATATAAGAATGTTAATATGTCTTCTGAGATATTTGAGTTGTACAATGAAAATGAGGAACCTGATTTTCGTGGAGACTCAATGGCCTTTTTAACATTAAATTTAAAAATATTTTGAAAGCAAAAGGATAAAATAGATCTCCATCTTCAAACTACAAAACTATTTTCAAACCTAAGCCTAGCAAGCTTGTTCCCAAAGAAAACTCACTCCAAACCCTTGAAAAACCTTTTACCAACCTTTTTGCTAAATTCACTACATCTAGTGGTAAAAATATTTATTCTATTTAACGTAGAGCTTGTCAAGCGTTTGGTCATTATGCTAATCAATGTGCTAATAGTTTGGATAAAAAGGGTTTGAATTTCTCTGCTACTGTGAGTAATAGTGATGACGAAGATTCAGATAATCATATCACACTCACAGCTATGAATTTTTCTACAGATTAATCTTGCAAGTGTTTCGCGTGGTGAAGCTCGCAATGCAGCTGCATCAGAAGTTGCATCAGATGAATCTTCTTTAATTCTTCCATAAATGAAGATGTTACAGGTTCTCCAGAGTCAAAATGCGAAGAAGAATCTAAACTAATCGAAGCTCACAAGGAATTCTACAATGATTGGGAGAAAAAAGCTTCCCAAGTCAAGGTTCCAAAATTCCAATATAATTTTGGTTCCCAAATCCCAAATGGACCGTGTAATTTTTTTTATTATTTATTTATAAAAAGGTTGGTGGGGACATAGACCGTACAACAATCCTTAATTTTTATTATTTTA
Organism: Codonopsis lanceolata; assembly: GCA_013146195.2. Taxonomy (NCBI): domain Eukaryota; kingdom Viridiplantae; phylum Streptophyta; class Magnoliopsida; order Asterales; family Campanulaceae; genus Codonopsis; species Codonopsis lanceolata. The sequence continues at coordinate 101,841,191 of CM028379.1, forward strand.
ATGTCTTGAATAGCTACTATTATATATATATATATATATATATATATATATATATATATATGATGTCTTTGGTACGGTTAAATGAGGCTTTTGGATAAGATTTGAATAACAATGATGCCTCCAAAGAGGCTTAAACACACAACCTCTCCGTTATGAGAAATGAGCAGCAACAGCAGTTGAGCTAGAGCTCGATGGTATGAACAGTGCAAATTAAATTGCGTGTTAAAGAGAAATTTCTAAAAATCTTGCAAGATTCGTTCATCATTTTCAATAATTAGTCCAATAAAAGGCTAATGACAAGCGTTGTAAATTTGTGTACTGGTAATGGTCTCTATCGTTCGAGTAATGATGGGATAAGTGAAAAATCATTATTCATCCCCTTGAAAAAAACTGGTATGTATTGAATAAAACTATTCTTACTATTTTTAAATGGATGTTTATCAATTCATTCTTTTACATAAGTGCCTGTGTTTAATAATTTTACATGACACTTATCATGTACACTCTAAAATAATTGTCTTGTCGACTGAAACACAGATTAGATTAATTTATTTACTCTAATATAAATATTAAGACATTGCATAATTTTCAAGAATACCTATATTAGAATTTAATCATCAATTCAAGTAAAAATCATATCAATTGTAAAATGGTAAAGGTAATTTCGGTAAAAGAAAATTAGAATAAAAGCCAGACATTTTTTGGAAACCACTTTTAAAAAATGAGGAGTTTTTGTTTTTCACTAATTGAGGGAGTATGTTTGTTACACCCCTTAGATATGATGCAACAATTACTCACATGATAAATAAGACTTTTCCACAATGGAATTGATCAAGTGATTAATCAATACTTTGAATATGTTGTCAAATTTTATTAATTGTTGTGTCATTTCTTGGTTCAAAAGCAATGGTATGTAGTTACCATATTTAATAATTTCAAAAGCTCTCAAAAGTCAATGTTTAAATTTGGCTAAATCTTTGGTAAGGTCTATGTTTTAAATAAGGAAACCATTTAGGAAACTAATCTTTGTATTTCCTAATTCTATGTTTCTTTGGAGAGTTTAGTTTTCTTATTTCTCCAGGACTCTAGCTCGTGTATAAAAGGGAGAGCAGCGCGTTTAGATTCAACAGAGACTTAGAGAGAAAAACAACAAATTGAGAAGACAAAGTTTTCATCATTTTTTTGTAAGACATAATTTTTATAGTGAAATCTCTTTTGCCATAAGGCGTCTACAAGTATTACTTATAGATTGAAAGTCTAAGTTTCTGTTTTGATTGCTAAAGTTTTCTGTTGTTTGTTATTCATTTTGTTTCGTCAATGTATCTCTAAATGCAACTACATCCTGAGCATCACTGACGTTATTCTTGAATCCTAACTATTGTTGCACTTTCAATTACTATCAGAGCCTCCTCTTGACGTCACTAAGAGAAGATTCTGGTTGTAGCCATGATGGATTCCTAATATAAGAATGTTGATATGTCTTCTTAGTTATTTGAGATGCACAAAGAAAATGAGGAACCTGATTTTGGTGTAGACTCAATGGCCTTTTTAACATTAAGTTTAAAAATATTTTGAAAACAAAATGACAAAATAGATCTCCATCTTCAAACTACAAAACTATTTTCAAACCTGAGCCTATCAAGTTTGTCCCTGAAAGGATTAAACCAAGGAATTGACCCTCGGCACAATAATAGGCCCCACTTAGAAAGCCACTAGTAACGAAGTTAGAACCACTCGCCATAAGATAAGCCGCGAAGTTTCTTTATCGCCGAGCAAATATTGCTGCGGCCTCAAAATGACTTCAGCCTCGGGCGGCAGAGTGACCTTTGATGCCCTCGGCTTCATCACCAAATCGGTCTCTAGTATCCACAGCCTCGGCAATAATAAACACTTTGTCACAAAAAACCGCTCGGCCTCGGCTTTGGATCAATCGTCATCCGCCCTAACAAGCCTTCCCCAGGGGACCAAACGCTTGAGCATCGCTAAACACCAAATTCACCAAGAAAACAGCTTGGGGGGGCAATCGAAACGAAATTTGCAACCGAATTGAAGGTCGCTTCAATATAAAAAGTACTCAAGGGAAATTGATGTGCACAATTAATTTTGCAACTCATATTGCAATGGAAAACTATTTTTTGCATCATGTTTCGGGGAAAAGTTGGAGGAAGAATGCCGCCTAATTTTGCAATGGTTTTTGAAACAGATGAACTGCTTTCAATTTTCTCGCTTCAATTTCAGCTTGTATTTTGCAACCGAATTGAAATCAATTTCAATATAAAAAGTACTCAAGGAAATTGACGTGCAAAATTAATTTTGCAACTCATATTGCAATGGAAAACTATTTTGTTGCATCATGTTTTGGGGGAAAAGTTGGAGGGAAGAATGCCGCCTAATTTTGCAATGGTTTTTGAAACAGATGAACTTGTTTCAATTTTCTGCTTCATTTCGCTTGTATTTTGCAACCGAATTGAAATCGCTTCAATATAAAAAGTACTCATGGAAATTGACGCGGTAAAATTAATTTTGCAACTCATATTGCAATGGAAAACTATTTTGTTGCATCATGTTTCGGGGGAAAAGTTGGAGGGAAGAATGCCGCCTAATTTTGCAATGGTTTTTGAAACAGATGAACTTCTGTTTCAATTTTCTGTTTCAATTTCAGTTGTATTTTGCAACCGAATTGAAATCAGTTTCAATATAAAAAGTACTCAAGGGAAATTGACGTGCAAAATTAATTTTGCAACTCATATTGCAATGGAAAACTATTTTGTTGCATCATGTTTCAGGAAAAGTTGGAGGGAAGAATGCCGCCTAATTTTGCAATGGTTTTTGAAACAGATGAACTTCTGTTTCAATTTTATGTTTCAATTTCAGTTGTATTTATTAATATCATATTTTTATATTTAGAACTTAGAAAAATTGGGATTATGTTTTGGGCAAAAAGTTTGGAGGGAAGAAACCCGTCTAATTTTGTAAGGATTTTAAAATGCCTAAATTTTCGCTTTCAAATTCTCCCAATTTCTTGTAATTAATCATAATTAATTTTTATTTTATTAAATTGTAAAAATAAGTCTAAACCTACTTCTTATGTTTTACTTATAGTCAACCTAATTAATAACCCAAACCGTTTTGCCCTCTCTTCACTCGCTCTCTTTCCACCATCGCTTCTCGCGTCTTCTCTCGCTCAAGGCCTCCACTTTTGCCTTGTGAAATTCGAGGTGCCGGCTTCTCCTCCGACCATTGCGTCGCCTCTCCACCGCGGTCTACTTCGTGTAAAATTCGAGGTGCCGGCTCCGACGCCCAAATACATCCTCTTCCTCTTCGCCGATTGAACAACGTACTTCATTGATAACGCAATATGCTTATATGCCTGAATATGAACTCTCCCATCATGAATGAAACTTTCTTAGGGCTGCAATTGTTGGTTTTGTGATTATTTGTTCTCATTGGTAAATAATTGTTTTGAGCCCTGTTTTTTTAATTTTAATTTTAAAATAAAATTGCTGCTTGATGAGGTATGCCCTTCCAATAAGGGTGGCCTCTTCGATTTAGCCATCTCTCCTCAACCACATCGCTTAGGCTTCATCAAAGCCACCGGCTTACTAGTGGAGATGATGGGGAGTCCGCCGAGATAGCGGCCCAAAGACACCAACACTTTCCATTGCGCTAATTTTGTTACGGGATCTTCTCGAGTTGATGTCACAAGCTTGCGCCTCTTTGTAGTGGCTTGTTTTTCTCCGCCGTGATTTTCGATCTCTCTTCATCAATATTTAAATGACTTCTCAAGCGAATGAAATATTTAGTGCATAGCCACTTGCTTATAAGAATTAAGAAGGTGATTGGATTCAACCCTCGGATACTATAATTTGAATAATTGTTAAAAACTCTAATGATGCATCCGAAAAGTGAGTTGATCTTTTATAATTCAATCACATGCTTGCTCTCGTAGTGTCATGTTTGGAAATTGTGCGGAAAAAACAAATAGGAGATTTTAGAGCATGCTAGATTTTTCCGCTCGCCATTGTAATTGGATGCGGTGTAGTGTCCTTTATACGAGATGCTAAAAGAGGTCACACCATAGACAATAGGCTAGGATTGACTTTCTTGAATCACTAATGGCAAGATGAAATACTTAGATGCTACTTCATTCTTTGTGCTTGACTGTGCTATTGCTACACTTGGGGCTTGTGATATTGCATTTGACTTGGGGAGAAAGGTGTTATGTACCACTGTGTGCTTCGCCTTCACTTAAAATTTCAAAAATGGTTATTGGGTTTAATTGGTCTTATTTATGTTTGTCTCAGGTTCAGTTTAATTGTACCAACCTTCCACTATTTGAGGATAAATCCAAGACTCTCGTTGCAAACAATCCGAAATTCGAGAAGCACCTCCCGATAATTGTAGCTAGTTGTCCAAAAGACTACCCCCCAAATCCTCCTTCGCTGCTACTTGAATTCAACACTTGACTCCTCTTCCTCGTCCTCCACAAGTTAGAATGACTTCTTTCATGTTTGGGTGATGCTATGTAATGCCGATACAATATTGCTTACAAAGTTCCATCCAAGCGTCACTGAGGCTACAATATAAAGTAAATCGAGTTTCTAGGTTTTCTGAGCCAAGGGAGATTTCTGAAATAAATATTTTCCAGTTCTCAAATATTTGAACATGTAAGGCTTATTAGTAGGCTTCTTACCAGTTAAAATAACACTATAAGAAAAATGAGATATTGTGACACTTCTCTAGGGGCTTTTTATAGAAGGCCACATAAGGCTATCTATTAGGGCTTTTGAAAGTATCATAATACAAAATAAGCATGTTATTTTTGAAAGGCCCTATAACATCACCTATAAGGGCGTTTGTAAGTGTTACTTTAATTAATAATCTTATTAAGGCACTTTACAATTCATATATTCATATATTATTAAAAAAGTAGTGCATAAAACCATTTGACGCCTTAATAATTTAGAAAGACGGCGGTCTTTTTTCTCCCAAAATTTCTTCCCGCGATTCTCCCAAATTTCTCTTTCCCCTCCCTCTCTCGACCACTCGGCATGTAGATTTCTTCACGCCACGGACCAGTTACCCATTTCTCTCTACCAAGAAAATAATACTCTTCTCAGCAACTCGAATTTGTTCCTCGGTCAATCTATATGCCAATCGCTCGGGGTTTTTAGGTAAGCTTATTGAGTGGTTGATGGATTTTTACCATCACATTATAGTAGTTGCCTGATTACACACATTCTAAAGGAATTTATTACCCTAATTTGGGTGATTAGAGTTTAAATTCACTACAAGAAAACATGGCAACTGAAACGAAATTTTGCAACTGAATTGAAATATGTTTCAGCGTGACAAGTTTTCAACGAAAATTGCAATAAATCTAGTGCATAATTAATATTGCAATGGAAAACTATTTCAATCGCATCCTGTTTCGGGGGACAGGTTGGAGGGAAGAATGCCGCCTAATTTTGTGATGGATTTTGAAATAGATGAACTTCCATTTCAATTTTCCGTTTCAATTTCAGTTGTATTTATTAATATAAGATTTTTATATTTTGAAATTAAAATATTTGGCATTTTGTTTTGAACAAAAAAATTGGAAGGAAGAAACCCGCCTAATTTTGCGAGGGAATTTGAAACAGATAAACTTTTGTTTCAAAATTTTCATTCAATTTCAGTTGCAATTAATCCTATATTATTTTTATTTTATTAAATTGTAAAAAATTTGTCTAAAACCACACCGTATGTTTTACCCTTTGTTCACAACCTAACCAGCTAACCTACACAAACAAGAACGCCATTATTTTACCCTTCTCTCTCGCTTCTCTCTCTCTTTCTCCACCGATGCATCCGCTTCCTGAAACTCCCGGTGCCGACGTTTCCTCTAACGCCCAAATACATCTCCTTCTCTCCCTAATTAAACAAGGTACTTAATTGATAACCTTAATTAACATGTTTATATGCCTGAATATGAACTCTCCATCATAAATGAAACACTCTTAGGGTTGAAATTGTTGGTATTGTGATTATTTTTCCACATCTATGATTATATTTTTTTAAATTAAAACAATCATATCTTAGGGTTATTGTTTGCTCTGTTTCGGCAATTGACTGGTAGAATCAAGAAGTTAATTCCCCAAATGGGTGGAAATTTGAGACAATGATTATTTTCGCTTTATATGAAAGTTCAAGCTGAATTGCTTATTCTTTGGGGAAGCCAAATATGCTGAATTTTAATAGTTTTATTAATTCATTATGAAAGCATCAATAAGGCAATTTTAATTGAGAATGAATGAGCAATTGTTTAGACAATCTAGAATTTACAATTCTATGACTAGTTGCTGCTTTAAGGCCTTCTTTCTCCTCTCCTCACCGTATACATTAAACACAACAGGCATTTGGCCCAAATAACTGGTCACTTACATGTTCAAATTGCATAAGGTCTGTCTAAATAATTGGGTTTCAAGCATCAATGATCATTGTAAATTCTAGATATCGGATTCACTATTAAAATGACCTCGTAATTTAAAGATATGATTGGTTGATGACCCAACTAAATAGAGGTGTGATCACTAAGTCTTCTAAGATAAATTTTCACTAGTACAGTTGATTAGCTACTGCCGCGCAGTGCCTTCTCATTGTTGGCCTCTACATCCTTCTTAGCCTTTAATCTTAGCGATCGGTTCATTTTCCTTCTTGGTGTCGCAAGTTCTCCGTTAACTCCCTTAGATAAGTAATTATCTTTAGTTGTAAGACCTTTCGCTTAATAAACTCAAAGGCTTTGTAAGTGAATCCTCGAGCACGAACGCAGCGAGCCATCACCATGGCTTCTTCGTCGTCCTCTTCATCTCTCTATCCGCCTTCGGCGGTTACGATGGAGCTCCACCGAGTTAACCGAGACAAACTCTTAGTATCTCTCCCAAAGAATCTCTCCCTCTCCTCTCGCCTCCACGGCTTTGTCCTTCTTGAGGGCGGCCAGAGCGAACTCGACACTGCATCGATCACCTTGAACTATTTAGACAGAGAGCTATTTTGCATACTTTTTGGAGTGCGGGAACTTGGATTCTATGGAGCTATTGATATAGCAACTGAACTCAATCCTCTTTGTTCCAAGATTGCCTGCCGAGTATGTCTGTTTGGTTTAGAGAAATAAAGTCGTTATCCCACTTTAAGGAAGCTTACAAGGTTAGCATGGCCTTCTATTCGATGAGATTACCAAAGTTTTGAATACTCAATACTTTGGGGCAACCCTTGTTGTTTCTTTACATGGACTCAACACCGATAGCGATAACTTCTCAAAACCAAAGAATTTGAGGAATTGAAAGTTTGAGACAAATCAAAATACCTTGCATCCTCTTTTGACCGAGTGCCGTGTTTTGAAGTCGACACTGAGCTTGTTGTTATCCGCTTGCCAATGATATAAGTTCTCAAGGTCATGTGGAGGTTATGAGAAAACTAGAGCGAAATGAAAGAATATCACCTGAAAGCATATTTCTTCATCATACCTACATGTATGGCGGCCGTAGGCATTGTTCGCACACATGTATATGTGCGACCGGTGAAAACAGCTTATGTTCTCCACTACATGCAGCAGCTCCAAACGACAGACATTGCATGATGGCGACATGGCCTTGCTAGAATTATTATCCTATTCTTTGTGTTTGTTGCTCTTTTTATGTTTCCATGTGACTCTTCCCGAAAATATTTTTGTGGCGCTGATAAATTTCTCGTTATTTGTAGCTTGTTAAGGATCATTTTGTAATTAAGGTCCTGTTGGTTAATTTATACGTTCACCAAATGGGGACGAAAATTTTGTAGAGAACAAGGCTCTTTTGGACTATTCAAAGTTATCGAAGGTGGAGTTGTTAAGCCTAGTTCTCTTAGTTGTCTCGAGTTCCACTTTTTGCTTCTCATTGGAAACAAGATTAAAGGTGCGCCGATAAGGTTACTCCCTCCCTAAGTTGTGTCCAACTTTCCATTTGTAGAATGTTCCATGTACACTTTTCCTTTTAGTATAAAATGTTCCCAATCTTGAAAGGGCAAAAGTGGTAATCGCTACAAGTCAGCCATGTTTCCAGATTCAAAGTTGAGAAAATTTATATCCACTAATGAGAAGAGAGAAGATAATGCAACATCAATATCAAAATATTCTAGCACCTCTCCAAAGAGTGTGTATGAAGTCAAATATAAAGCTTACTTGGGGACGCTTTAAAAAAATACAATTACGATGTAATCGGATACACTAGTAGTATCTTTATACTTTTTAGATTTTTTAATCTTATGATATGAAGTACATAATGCACTTTCAAAACATTTCAGGGTGATCTTTTTCTTGTTGCATATAATATCTTTGGCATGTTATACATTTATCCTGCTTATAAACTCAACAAGTTAATATTTATAACATTGCAATGTCTTTTAGGTTGTAAATAGAATTAGTGAGCAGATTGTAGAAGAACTTAATTTTGATCAAACCTCGACTCGCTTTTCGGGGATAATAGGCTTATGCAGTGATGCCTCCGGCAGATTATTCTATGCATATGACCAAAACTCAATCTTTCGGGTTTTCCTTATAAAAAGCTCACATCCTTTTGATGTCTAACCATGTGTACACATTATCCGCTTTATCCTATTAGCTTCTCATTACTGAATGAAAGTAGGTCTCTGTCGAAATGATGAAGAAGCGGAGAGGTATGGAAAGTGTACCTAGATCTGAAGGAGTATGTCGCCTTTGCTTTTGGCAAATTGTAGGGATCCATTCCGTAGAGACCAAGTATATTTAGAATGTGATGACTTGTTCACATCATGGTAAATAAATTCATTAATTTTATGAACTTACTGTTCTCCGCAAGATATATATGACATAATGCATTCTACCGTCAGCAAGTCTATTATATTGTGAATTATGTTTATTTGGAAATACATTTTAATAAATTTTTTGTGTTATTCATGATGCAGTGCTGAAGTCGCATTTGTCAGTTAAGGAATTTTTTCGAGCAAAGATCTTTCTATGCTAAAGTAAGTGATTGTTTGTTAGTTCCTTGTCTCGCAAACTTTGTGGCGCTTGACTTTTACTCTTCATTGTGCAATCAACCATCTTAACATTCCACACAATGAAAAATATTTAATCTATAGTATCATGTAATTACATCAATCACCGAACGTAAGTTCTCTATTAGTTCTTTTCTTGATTCCTCATGGCTCATCTTATTGCGGAATAAGTTTCTAGAGACTAGCCCGTGTACTGTATAGCCAGTTTTGCTTTGCCGGGCTCTTTTCAAACCGAACTGTCCGAACTATACCATCATTATTTACCCAGCTTAAAGAATCCTACTTGAAAGGGCGAACATTTTAGGAGTTTTTTTTTTGATAAGTAAAGAGTATATAAATATATAGAGGCGCCAAAAGGTAATGCATCCTATTTACAAAATAGAGGATCCATGATCTCCTACATCCCTACATAACGTTATCCACATTCCACAAGCTCTACAAAGGGGCTTTGCCCTATGAGACCACATCGTGACACCAAAAGTACAATAGCTGGATTGTTTGCTCTTTAAGTTTCTCATGACTCCTCTCTGTATTCTCAAATGCCATAGAATTTCGTTCTCTCCAAATAGTCCGACAAATGCCGGCCAGACCATCCGAAAATTACAAGGTTTCTTCTTACGCTGCGAAAAGACCAGCTCATCAACATTTCTTTAACTTGATAGGGGTTCACCCCGGCCACTTTGAAAATATGGAGAACGAAATTCCAAATATCCTTCGCTATTGGACGATGTAAACGAGAGGAAGGTGATTAACGCTTTCTTCCTCCCTTTTGCACATGAAGCACCTATTAACATAGATCACCCTTCTCCTCAAATTGTCTCCCGTAAGAATGGCTTCATTTGCGGCTTCCCACAAAAATAAATCCATCCTAGAAGGAGCTTTAGTCTTCCAAAACGCCCAAGGAAAAGTGCCATACCCGTCGACGACCTATGGTAGAAGGACTTGATAGAGAATTTCCTACTCATTTCTCTGCCCAAACCACAAAATATTCAAGCATTTTGTTCAACTTCGATTGTACAGCAACTCAAATAATTGCCCCATAGTGTCTCGTAGTGTGTGAATGGTGGGAGTATAGATGATTCATCAAACCCTCTAAAAACATAACGGCGGTTAACAAACCATTATAGCCAACAAAATAGGAGCGTGGCAATTACGAGAAAATTTCAATAACACGATTTATGGAGACCGAGTCTCGAAGGGGATTGGCGGGGCCCACACCAAAGTGGCTTTGTGAAGCATCATCTTGTGATGGATCATTAAATCCAACATGTGTAAAAAGTCCTTGAGAAACATGAGCCATGTAATCCTGCAATGGCAGTTGCTCCTCCTGCTATAGGAGATTTATGGGAACAGCAGCTCTAACAGCTCTCTAGGCCTTTTCATGGCTTTGGTTGCGAAAAGAATTTTCCTTTTCACGGGTTTGTACAAGCGGTGTTGGTGATTCTTGTCTAAATTGCGATTGGTGTTATGTGGTATTGGTAGTAGAGATACTTGGTGCCACCTTACATCGGTGGGTCGAAACCGTTCTTTGTGTGGCATGTGTGTCAAGAGTCTGGAAGAGTACAAAGTAGGAGATTATGATGAAACCCAAGCTTGATGCCTAAAAACTCTCCTCACCAGTCACCATGTCATACCCACCGTCTTCTCTATACCCCTTCACCCCTAACAATTCTTACCTCACCTAACCAACTAGACGTCACTCTTTGTCTTTTATTTAACCATTTCTATCCTATTCAATTCTAAACTACTAATCACTTGTTGAACCACTTCCTTTCTTATTCTCTATTTCTTTTACCAATTTCACTCTCAAAACCAGAGCATCTTAAAAGGTCTGCAGCAGCCTTCACATCTTCGGTTGATGGATCAAGCTTTGTTGGCTTAAAGTCAAATGGCACGTAAAGCTTTCGGTCGAAAAACTTCGGCTTCATGGAGCAAAAATTCGCCTCAAATAGTTTTAAAATTAGCTGCATGAAGGTAATATATATGTTTCAAACATTGGAATTTTTATGTGCTTAATATATTATTACTATGGAGCAGAAATATGTTTTTTTAGATGTAGTGGTCTAATTTTCTTTCAGGGATGAAGTCACAATACAATTACAATCCACATATGAGGCTAAATTTGAGCAAATGAAAAATGATTTCCAGTTGCAATTTCAAGAGATGCTCAATTCGAGGACTTAGAGGCTCCGAGCATCGTCCACAAGCTCCTATGTAGTTTAAAGTATGACAATTTGATAATTCTATATAGTTTAACAGTATAACAGTTTAGTATGACAGTTTGTCAATTCATTTTGAATGTAATGTTTGAAGCTTTGTTGACTTTAATTGTTTGATTTAAGATATTTTAAGTGAAATGTTCAATCAGGTACTATTGAGAAATATTTGTAGACATAATATTAGTAATATTTTATTTTCAGAAAATAATCTTCTGCAACAGAATTTTTCGTTGCAAGTTTTCTCTTTTTTAAAAAAATTTAGTTACAAACCAACAACGGACTTTTTGCAACGAAACATTAGGTTGCATACTTGAAACTGAAAAATTCAGTTGCTAGTTTAGTTTCATGTGTAACAAATTTGAAACAGAAAAACCAGTTGCAAATTAGGTTGAATACTTGAAACAGAAAAATTCAGTGCTACTTTAGTTCTATGTGTAACAAATTTGAAACAGAAAAACCAGTTGCAAATTAGGTTGCCTACTTGAAACTGAAAAATTCAGTTGCTAGTTCAGTTCTATGTGTAACAAATTTGAAACAGAAAAATCAGTTGCAAATTAGGTTGCCTACTAAAAACTGAAAAATTCAGTTGCTAGTTTAGTTATATGTGTAACAAATTTGAAACAGAAAAAACCAGTTGCAAATTAGAAAGAGAAATAAATCAGTTGTTGTTTGCAACAGATATAAAAAAATGTCCTAGGAAACACATCGCAACCGAAACTACAACTACTTTTTTCCGTTGCAAGGTTTTTGCAACCACAAGAAAGTGGTTGCACAATTTTGCGACGAGGCTTATTGCTATGGACTTTGTTACGGATATTTTCCGTTGCAAACATCAATTTGAAACCGATTTTCCTGAATTGCAACCGAAAAATCTGTTTCAGTTGCCCTGTTTTTTTGTAGTGAACTCCCTGACAAACGCACAGTTCACTTATTTTCTGACAAAAACCCTCAATGCATTTAATGATTGCCGCTTTATGCCCCCCCAGTTACCAGCCGCCACGTCGACATAAACCTCAGGTATAAATAGAGAGTGCACATTTAATGTGAAGGTAAGTAATTTCTGAGATATCACCACTCTCTTATCACAATCCCTTATCAAGCACATATCACGGCACATTTATTACCATCTTACTACCGGAAACCTTACTCTCACGCCGGACGGTTCTAGTCGGGCCGCCCCGACTCCTTAACGGTGTTTGTTGTTTATTTTGTGCAGGTTAAAACAAGAAAGACGAACCAGCGACCGCCACCTAATCCTTACTCACACGTGGACGACAAGACAAGGTCACCACCAAAAAAGCGTGATCAGTTTGGTTTCGTTGCCGGGAACCGAACCCGGGTAGGCTTGTAATAATAGCAGAAGAGGTCCAAGGTGGGCTCGAAACCCATCGCTCGAGTACAAACAGCAAAGCTCACCAAAGCTCAGGTCAGATTGGGCGAGAGATCCAGCGGAACTAAACTCGCCTGGGTCAAGAACTCACAAATAAAAGGGTCGAGAGGCAAACGCAACCCTGAAGACTCGAAAAGGCTGGAATAGAAGCCAACATAGCTACGAAGGCCCCGCAGCTCGGAGATCCCAAATCATGAATCTGGAACGGAACCTCGCAAAGAGTCAGAGCCATATGCTCGTGACCACGCCTCCACATCAGCCAGACTTATCTTGTTCTCAAAAGGCCTCAAGACGCGAGGCACCCTCTCACCCTCGTCTCCTTCCCTGCCAGAAATAGAAGCCTCAGCTCCACTCACCATTCTATCAAGCTGCCGACGCCGTAAAATCCTTTCGATCTGCCGAAAATGCAAGACTCTCTCCCTGGTAAAAATTGAGTGATCAGACTTAACGCAATACGATCTCGGCTCGAAAACACCCTCATAGGGGCGTCGGATGGATAGTCTGGGGCAGAAAAAACTTCATCGCCGAACTTCCAATGTGGGCTAACCTTCACTCCATAGCTCGCAAGGAGAAACCTCGCTTGCCGAGGAGTTACCTCTGCCCATCTATCCTCGCATTGCCTATACATAGGACCCCCACGAGGAGACTTCCCAAAGACTGACTCAAGGAATGGGCCCTCGCCATCCGAATCTATCGAAGAAATCGAACACGACCCAGAACTCTTCGAGCTCAAAGGGCCCACGGTCGTCTCCTTATGGATCACGGTGTCCACCACAATCTCCTCGGCTAAACAAACTCTCACCTCAACACCTCTCCAAGCAGGGTCGCGAGGCACAGACTCGGCTTCGTCGTCACATAGGTTACCGCCCTCAAAACCACCGAGGTCGATATCCTCGGCGTCAGGATTGGTCGAAACCTCAAGGGAATCCTCGGCAAAAGGATGGGCTACACCCTGAAAAGGTACCAGGGCACGAGAAAGATCCTCGGCCACAGGAGACTTACTTGGCACGTTCTCGACCGAAGCAGAAGCCTCGGTCACGTTACTAGAAAGAAGGAGAGGAGGACTCCTAACCAACACGGGTATTCGAATTACCCTATTCCAGTAATCTATTAGTTCCATGGAGGAACTACTAGAAGAAGACGAAGAAGAAAAAATGGGAAAAGGGATCCTACGAGACATACCCTAGAAAACAAAGGAAAGGAAAGAAAAACCGTACCAAATAAAGTCAAGCTGGGAAGACCGCCGGAGAAATCTACAGGAAAGTGGAAAGTACGCCTGAAAAAAGCCAAAGGAAGCCGGAAAAGTTAAAACCCAAACAGAGGAACAGACCCTAAACTCAGTAATAGGCCGTAAAAACACAAAAATTACCGTGGAAACCACCCGAAGAAGAGGAAAAACGTGGAAAAAAAAAAGAAAAACACTTACGGGCTTCAAGAAGAGTGGGACGCAACGGGATGGGAACAGCCGAAAAGTCACCAGAAATCGCCTAAAACTGTGAGGAGAATCTGGTAAAAAGAGAAAATGAAAGCGGTAACAGTGAAAAGAAGGAGAAGAAAGCTCTTATACCCCCCCTGCTACGACATCGTTTTAAGGCGGAGCCCCAGAAATTCATCGGGTCGACCCGCGTGTTTTTTCTGAGCCAAACCCAAAACGGCACCGCATCACTAATTTCTCTGGATTCGGGAAGGAAAAAGGGGGCATTAAAAGCATTTTGAAATTGGAGAAGCCGCCCAAAACGAAAACCAAGCTAAAACCCTGTGACTGCGTTTAATGACATGACAACTGAAAGATCGAAAGCGTCTGATTAGAGATATGCAAAAAACACCCCATAAACTTCCAACAATCTCGTCCAAAAGCTCGGCATCAGCCTCGACTTAAAACCCGCAGTCATCCTCGACAAAGAGCGCGACGCCGACCTCTCGCCACCTAGCAACGAGAATACTTCTTGACCTTCTCGGCGTCGAGCGGCCAAAAAGTAGGGGGCCACTGAAAGGATTAAACCGAGGAATTGACCCTCGGCACAATAATAGGCCCCACTTAGAAAGCCACTAGTAACGAAGTTAGAACCACTCGCCCTTAAGATAAACGCGAGTTTCTTTATCGCCGAGCAAATAGACAGCTCGCAGCCTCCAGCAGCTTCAGCCTCGGCTGGCCAAAGTGACCTTTGATACCCTCGGCCTCATCACCAAATCGGTCTCTAGTATCCTCAGCCTCGGCAATAATAAACACTTTGTCACAAAAAACCGCTCGGCCTCGGCTTTGGATCAATCGTCATCCGCCCTGACAAACTGATTCCCTAGACCCGAGAAAACCGCTGCACGCAAACACCAACTCCCTGACAAACGCACAGTTCACTTATTTTCTGACAAAAACCCTCAATGCATTTAATGATTGCCGCTTTATGCCCCCCCAGTTACCAGCCGCCACGTCGACATAAACCTTAGGTATAAATAGAGAGTGCACATTTAATGTGAAGGTAAGTAATTTCTGAGATATCACCACTCTCCTATCACAATCCCTTATCAAGCACATATCACGGCACATTTATTACCATCTTACTACCGGAAACGTTACTCTCACGCCGGACGGTTCTAGTCGGGTCGCCCCGACTCCTTAACGGTGTTTGTTGTTTATTTTGTGCAGGTTAAAACAAGAAAGACGAACCAGCGACCGCCACCTCATCCTTACTCACATGTGGACGACAAGACAAGGTCACCACCAAAAAAGCGTGATCAGTTCCCAAAGAAAACTCATTCGAAATCCCTGAAAAACCTTTTACCAACCTTTTTGCTAAATAGACTACATCTAGTGGTAAAAATATTGATTCTATTTAACGTACGGCTTGTCAAGGGTTTGGTCATTATGCTAATCAATGTGCTAATAGTTTGCATAAAAAGGGTTTGAATTTCTCTTCTACTGTGAGTAATAGTGATGATGAAGATTCAGATAATCATATCACTCTCACAGCTATGAACTTTTTTTATAGATTAATCCTGCAGGTGATTCGCATGGTGAAGCTCGCAATGCAGCTGCATTAGAAGTTTCATCAGACAAAATTCAAACTATCTCTGCTTTAATTGTTCCATAACTGAAGATACTACATGTTTTTTAGAGTCAAAGTGCGAAAAAGAATCTAAACTAATGGAAGCTTACAAGGAATTATACAATGATTGGGAGTAAAGAGCTTCCCAAGTCAAGTTTCCAAAATTCCAATATAATTTTGGTACCCAAACCCAAAATGGACCGTGTAATTTTATTTATTTTTTATTTTAAAAAGTTTGGAGGGGACGTAGATCGTACCTTAATCCTTAATTTTTATTATTTTAATGTTTTGAAAGGCTAGAATTATATATATATATATATATATATATATATATATATATATATATATATATATATATATAATGCCTTTGGTACGGCTAAATGAGGCCTTTGGATAAGGCTATAACATGAACGATGCCTCTGAAGAGGCTTGAACACTCAACCTCTTCGTTATGAGAAGTGAGCAGTATCAGTTGAGCTAGAGCTCGTATGTGTGGACAATATAAATTAATTTGCGTGTTAATAAGAAATTTCTAAAAATCTTCCCACATTCGTTCAACATTTTCACTAATTAGTCCAGTAAAATAATCATGACAGGCTTTGTGACTTTGTGCACTAGTAATGGTCTCTATCGATGGAGTAATGATGGGATAAGAGAAAAATCATTATTCATCCCCTTGAAAAAAATGGTATGTATTGAATAAAACTACTCTTATTGTTTTTAAATGGAAGTTTATCAATTCAAGTACTGTCTATGTTTAATAATTTTACATGACACTTATCATGTACACTCTTAAATGATTATTTTGTTCGATCCGACACATAAAATAGAATAATTTATTTACTCTAATACAAATATTAAGACATTGCATAATTTTCAAGAATAGCTATATTAGAATCGAGTCATCAATTCAAGTAAGAATCATATCAATTGTAAAATGATAAAGGTAATTTTTGTAAAAGAAAATTAGAATAAAAGCCAGACATTTTTTTGGAAACAACTTTAAAAACATGAGGATTTTTTATTTTCATTAATTGAGGGAGTATGTCTGTTACATCCCTTAGATATTTCATATGATGCAACAATTACTCCGTTGATAAATCAGAATTTTCCACAATGGAATTGATCAAAGTTTGTGTAAGGGTAAAATATGGTTGTTCTATTTCACTCCATTTATTTTATTGTTGTACCCTTTCTTGGTCCAAAAGCAATGGTAAAAAGTAACTTATTTAATTAATGTTTTGGTCCTAAAGCTATGGTAAGTAGTTACCATATTCAATATTTCCAAAAGCTCTCAAGAATCCTTAATTAAGTTGGACAATATCATTAGTAGATCCTTGAATTAAATTAGGAAACTAATTTAGGAAACAAATATTTTATTTCCTAACATTATGATTCCTTGGAGTTGTTGGATTCTTATTTGTGTAGGATACATTCTTTGCCTTAAATTAGGTAACTAGTTTTTGGAAACTAATGTATTTCCTAATCCTTTGTCTTCTTGGAGTTGTTGTGTTTTCCAATTTGTGTAGGACTCTTGTTCACGCTCTATACTTACAAAGACTTCGGGCAGACGTGAAGGAAGAGAGACAGACGTTCAGAGACATATTAATCAGAGAGAAAAGTGGAGAGCTTCACTGAAGTTTTCTGGATGCAACTCCGGGTTTAGCTTCACCACGAGCTACATTGTTGTTGTTGCTGTTGTGGGTGCCCCGGAAGGTCGGCCTCCTGCGCCCCGCGCTCCCTTTTCTAGGGGAATGCGGCTACGGAAGGAGCATCACTCTTTCCATTCCATCCTTCCTTGTGTAGAGGAAGACGAAATTAAAAGTACAGAAAAAATGTTGCCAACAGCGCGTTGAATACGTCTCGATCACCTGAGTTAGCTTTTTGATCCATTGTGAAAGCTTTGGGTTTCTCCGTATCTCACCCTCCCTTGTTTAGTGGAAGACAAGGCACAAAAATGTATCACCCTTTTCATTCTCATCGTCCCTTGTTTAGGGGAAAACAGAAAAGTGCAAAAAAAGGATGTTGCGAGAGCGCGTGAGAACACACCTTGCCTCACTATGGACTTTTTGAAAATTGTCTTAGGTCATTATGAGTGCCAGGGGTTTCTCCGTATCTCACCCTCCCTTGTTTAGGGGAAGACAATGCACAGAAAATGCATCACCCTTTTCATTCCTATCGTCCCTTGTTTAAGGGAAAATGGAAAAGTGGAAGAAAGGATGTTGCGGACCTCACTGTGATCCAAAATGTTTTAACAGAGTCGTCATCTTTAATTTAAAGAAAAATAAATAAAATCCAAAAATAAACCAGAGTTTGTAGAAAACGGGTTCGGAGGTTAAGTTACGAGGTGGGAAGGGGTTAGGCACCCACTTCGCCGTTTCGGTCTCAAAACAGTTTTTGGGTAAAATATGTTTTTTGTTATATTTATCTAGCAAATGAAATAAATCATTAAAAAAGAAACAAATATATCTGTATTTACATTATTTACAGACTTGCAGCCGCCTCTTTCAAGTAATTACAAATACATTTAAAAATATTTGGTCATAATAATGGCTCTTTTTAATACTATTTTCTACATAGATCCGGGAAGCATAACAGCTTATTTTTTACATTGGGCCGGATGAAAATAGCATTTTTATAAATAAAACCCTTAAAGGCTCACCTTTAAGAGCGTGGGTATGCTCGCTCTGTCCTTCCGGGAGAGGGAGTCTTTTTGCTGCTGCTGCGGTTCGGGCAGAATAAATGCTTCCGAAAGTTGCTTCTGGGCACCGTCAAACGGGCGGAGCAACTGCTTGCTTTTTTTGCAGTTGTTTACTTGCTGCTGGCGGAAATCGGGCAGAGCAACTGCTTGCTTCTGGCGGATTTGGCCTTTAGATTCGGGCAGAGCAACTGCTCTTTCTAGGATTTTTGGACCGGGGGAATAGGGTAGAAACCTAACTGGGGGGCTAAGGCTCACTTTGACCAGTTGGTTTTTTGTTTGGAGGAGATTTGGAAGAGCTTCGAGGCTTTATAGGAGGGGGAACTCACTATCTCACGATCGTTCTCTATCACGGCGTAAAATAAACGCACAACGTTTAAGTGAGAAGAATTCTCGGCCTACTATGTGTCCCAAAAACTGAAGCGGACACCTCTATTTATGGGTAAGAGGAGGGACACCGCTGGCATTTGTGATTTTCTTCTTATGCTTCGTTCGCTTGTACCGCGCGCTTGAGGGCTTGTACTATGCGTTAAAACGGGGAGCACTGTTTGGGGCTTGGGCGTCGAACCCATGCATGTTGGGCGCCGCGCCTGGTCTTCAAACTTAGACTCCTTTTGGACACTCTGGCCCCTGCATTTCACTGTTTTACGCATCCTGCTTTGTCTTTTGCATTTTTAAACCCTGTAACTTGACATTT
The DNA here is from genome assembly GCA_013146195.2 of Codonopsis lanceolata. Taxonomy (NCBI): domain Eukaryota; kingdom Viridiplantae; phylum Streptophyta; class Magnoliopsida; order Asterales; family Campanulaceae; genus Codonopsis; species Codonopsis lanceolata. The sequence goes on from CM028379.1 coordinate 101,860,290, forward strand.
GTTAAGTTTCAACATGTCTTGATATCGCATGTCAATGTTACATACCAGGAGTACGAAATTGGGGTGCCTACAAAGCCCCACAACGATGGAGTTTACGAGTAACCCATAGATTATCGAGTAAACGAACATCGTTGATAAGAAATAGACTCCATAATTTCGTGGAAATTATAATGGGGAGTAATGCAACAGGTAGCAGTTATAATGCAACAGTTTATAATACATACAAAATCTCACATATCCTAGACATATTTAGTCGGTTATAGCAGGTTATCGTAGTTTTTAAGCAGATATGCAATTTGAGTGGTCTGATGGTCGGACCTACGGAAGTAGGCTACCTACGTATCCCTTAATAAAAGGAATCAGACCAAACGTAGTTCGGCCCGATGCAAACAAACAACGCTAGGTGGAATGCCAAGATCAAACATCGTATTCTCAAAGGGCCGAACCCTTTACCGAACACGATGGTGGGATACATCACCTCCTCGTGATGGTCCTTCGCCAAACACGATAGTTTTAATTGGCCCGGTCTCGCCTCGCTAAAAGGCCGAACACAATCGATTAAACATCGTATCCTCAAAGGGTCGAACCCTTTGCCGAACACGATGGTGGGATAGATCACCTACTCAGGTCAGGGTCCTTCGTCGAAGCACAATAGCCTTTTAACTGGCCTGGGGTCTCTGCCCCCTCGTAGAAAAGGCTGAACACAAATTCCAATTTTGATCATTCATCTTATGCCCGTGAGGAAATGATCTTATGCTACTCCTATAAAGCAGGAAAGCATCGCATCCTCAAAGGTAGAGACGACAAACACGATGTTGGAACACATCATGGGTTGATCATTCGTCTCGGGGTTACACCCCGCGAGGAAATGATCATATGCTACTCCTATAAAGAAGGAAAGCATCGCATCCTCAAAGGTAGAGACCCTTCGACAAACACGATGGTGGAACACATCATTTATGCAAAGAAAGGGTAAAATACTTTACCTTTTCTTACCATGGCCTTGCTTTTGCTGATTCAACTGATTCTGCTGCTTCTGCTGTTTTCGCTGCTTCTGCTGCTTATGCTGCTTTGGCGGCTTTTGCTGCTTCGGCGGCTTCTGCTGCTTCGGCGGCTTCCACTGCTTCCACTGCTTCTACTGCTTCTGCTGTTAGATTTTTTCCTTTTGCTGCATTTCCAACTTCTGCTAGAAATTTCCTCTTGTTGCATTTCTAGCTTCTGCTGGAAATTTCTTTTGCTGCTTTTCCAACTTCTGCTGGAAATTTTCTTTTGCTGCTTGCTTTTCCAACTTTTGCCGGAAATTTTCTTTTCCTCTTTGCTTGCATTTTTTTTCTTTGCATTTTACTTGCATTTTTTTTCTGCATTTTGCATTTTTTCTTTTCTTTTTGCTTTTTGCATTTTCTTCTTTTCCTACTCTTTGTTTGCATTTTTATTCTTTGCATTTTGCTTGCTTTTTTTTTTTTTGCATTTTTTTTCTTGCATTTTGCTTCCACATTTTTTATGCTCCTTTTTTTTTCATGCTCTTTGCATTTTTTTATGCTTGCACATTTTTTTCTTTTGCTTTTATGTTGACAATTTTACCTTTGTTACTGATTTTCCTTGCACTGCTGCTATTTTCCTTGCTTTTCTGATCATTTTTCGACTGGCCTACTGGGGATATGAGCTTTTTTTTTATTTTGGGTGGTTGACCATCAACTTTTGTTAACAAAGCTAACTTTGTTAACTTTCCGTTAAGCTTTAGGGGCCATTTTGCAACTTTGAAAACCTGAGGACTTAAGTGTTGAGCCTTTGAACTTCAGAGGGGGGAAAGGAAAATTCCCTTTCTTTCCCTCATAAGTGACGGGAGAGGAGCAGGCAGCTCATTTCATTTCCTCTTCTTCTTTTTCGTTCTTCTTTCTTGCGGCCATTGTTGCCAAATTCATTTTTCTTTAATTTCTTCTCCTTTTCTTGATTTTCTTCCGCTAATTTGCGTGTTTTTCTTGATAGATGGCATCCTCTTCGAGATCTCAGGAAGGGAAAGGCCCTTGATCCGAAATCATGTCAAATATTATTATTCGAAGGATGATTGGAGCAATCTCCTTCGTGATCGAAACACCCACGTGTTAAATCTTCGGAATCTCACTGTAAGTTTCTTTTTCTCAAATCCATTTGGATGAATTTTCAGACCTACTAGATTTCTCTGCTGGTTTGGGCTTTTGTATCATACCTGATCCTGCTTATGATGCTTATGCATGCAATTTATGTGCTAGAATGATGCAATTTGGTAATTTATTCATGGCAAAATATGAAATTCATGCGATTTATTTTTGCGATGCATAATTTGAATAGTTGGTATTATTTGACTCTGCGATGCCTATTCTATATTATTGATGCAATTTGACTACATGATCCATGTTCAAGTTTCAAAATATTTGTATATGATGCATGCCTATGAAATAGACTTCTTGGAAATATGATGCATTTTTTTTTCGAACATATTTTCGGGCATATCTTTGGATACATGCAAAATATAGCAGGAATATTTTATGCACTAATATTTTTTCACTTTTACGAATGCATATGTTACAGAGACATGATAAATGCAATGAAAATATTTATTCTCCAAAAAGATTTGCAACATTTTATTTTCGCGAATGCTAAAATGCAATCATTTGGAAAATAAATGCAAATGATGAATGGCTAATGCATGCACATGTCATTTTTATTGGGATGCAAATGTGACATAGAAAATTTATTCGATGCTCGCTAACATGTTGCATGGGCATTATTCAATGTGTAAAAATGTAACATGTGTTTATTTTTTAATGCAAAACACACATTTTTTTTATTTTTCGAAAAATATTTTTTTATATGAATGCAAAAAGATGCATTTTTTTAATGCAAAATATGCAATATAATTTTATGAATGCAAAAGATGCATTTTTTATGCAAAAAAAAAAAATATATATATATATATATATATATATATATATATATATATATATATATATATATATATATAGTTTGATATATTATGTCAAATTTTATGATGATCTACAAAATGCTTAAAAAATGCATCTTTTGCAGGAGGTTAAATGAAAAGATAAGAATTTTACCTTTTCCCTTCCCTTTTTTTTTATGCTGATATGTTGTTGTTCTCTATTTTTTTTAGATGTGCGGGCCCCTGATCCGGATTCGGGCAAGCTGTACCAATGTCTCGGCCATATATAACTTGATGCCCAAGGCGGCACGAGTCTTGGTGGAGTCTTCCGGCTTCAGCGCATTTCTACGAGCTTTCCGTCCCTTCTACAGCTTTTTGCCCATTTTCGATGTTCTGAGGGACTATTGGTGATATACTACCCATACCTTCCATTTTAGTTGGGGAGAGGCGACCCTGACCCCGTGCGATTTTTCTGCCATCACGGGCATCCCTACAAGTATCGACAAGACTCTGGCGCCGGACTATACCCTCCGTCACCACCACGACGTGGTGGAGGATCTCCTGGGCTTTGTGCCCGAGTATAAATTTGCTGATGAGATCTTTATCGGCAGTATGAGGAAATGGCTTTTAGTGAATGTCGGGAAGGTTGCAAAGGATGATAGCGAAGCCGTAGCTCGCGTCGCCGGGGAATTCTTATTCTTTTTTCTTGGATCGTCTCTTTTTGCCAGTTCATCAACTTCTTTGAGGGTCTCCCTTCTGGGATGCTTGAAGGATTTGGACCATGTTGCCGATTATGACTGGGGGCAGGCAGGCCTGGCCAAGCTGTATGCTTCTATGGATAGAGCCAGCCGCAATGATTCACCGACTCTCAATGGATTTGCTCCGGCTTGGGAGGCATCTTTTCTTTTTTCCTGCTTTTGTCTTTTTCAGCATTTTTTTTCGCAGTATTTTTTTCTTTTCTTTTTTCTTTCTTTTTTTTGTTGATTCTTTTTTTTTTTTTTTTTTTCGCATGTCTGGACTTATTCGGTCTTCCATTTCACGCCGGGTCCACTGCATCAGCGCGTTCATGAACCACCTTATTTGGCTGAGTTCGTGAATGCGAATAGAGTTAGGCCGGATCGGGATGGCGACTGCTTGGATACAGTGAGGTTGCGGGAGAGGATTGCCAACTCGAGCGCATGCATGGTACACTTTCTTCCTTGGAGGGGCCTGGTGGGGCATTATATGGTAACTTCGGAGATGAGCAGATGTCGGATACTGATGGTATCCATCATGGTTGATTCAATATATGTGGAAGAACGGGTCAATCATCAGCATTATGCACACATGACATTTCCAGTGGTGCCTCCTATGCCTCCCCCTTGGGTGGTTGCTCCAGATTTCTTGCCGAACAGGTATGAGTACCTGTCGAGATTTCTTATGCCTCAGAGTGACTTTCCAGTTATGGCATATTTGGATATTCTGAGGACTATGCTCCATCCTGCCCCTCCTGTCCCTGTGGTAGCCAGGCGTGCTTCTGATGCCTCTGATAGGCCGAGGCCCTCTTTTCCAGCCCTTGACGTGCATCTAGAGTTTTCTGTACCTGCTGATGTTTTTTCCACCTGCCGATATCATCGTGACAGAAGGATTGTGGAAGAAGTTCTTCCTGATGCAGACATCCCCGAGGAGTATCATGTCTCGGAGCAGGCTCACACGGTAAACATTTTCTTGCCCTGCATTTTTTCTTCTTTTGCATCATTTCATTTTTTTCATCATTTTTTTGGAGACTGATATATTATCTCTTTTGCCGTCTCGTCACTTTTTTCAGGTTAATGTGTCGACGTACAAGAGGTTGCTGCGGGGCTTCTTTAGCATCAACAAGCTTTATCAGCGGCTTGTGGATAATTTCTCCTGCCGGGGGAATGATGCAATGCGGCAGACCAGGCGTCGGGATGATGATGACGATGATGATGCGGCTGTTGGATCGAGTCGTGCTCGGGCAAGGGGACGAGGGTACAGGATTGGTGGACACGGCCCTCGAGTTATGGGTGGAAATCTTGAGCAAATCCAATCTTCCCATGCTCATTAGCTCCAGCTACCTGCATTTATTAGCTTTTTTTCTTTTTCTTGTGCCAGATTCTGTACATATATATTTTTTATGCAATGCAATATGATTTTATATGATGTGAAAATTTAAAATGCATATTCAATATTTCATGCGTAAAAAAAAGCTAGACCATTATCTAAGGGTAACGGCACACTGCAACTTATAAATGGGGATTTAGAAAGATACACCTTCGGATTTAAAAGTGGGCTTTTCTGGTATTATGCGGGGAGGAAGCGGCAGCCGCCTCTTCCTGTGTGTGATATTTCGAATTGCAGGCAAGGCTATTTGCGTAGCCCTTGCATTTTCTTCCATTTCCCATGCTCAAACATGGAACGTTCGGAGCCAAAAACTAAGATACCAGGCAGTATTGGGGAGCAGTGATGGAGATCCTGGCGCCACCCATAGGAGAAGTGAGCATCGTGCCAGGAAGGGGTATAGGAGGCGCCCAGACCATTTTCTGTGTAGTCCTTATTCATGCATTGTTCAACACTATGCTCAGAAATTGTCCGCTTCTTCGGTTTTTCAGTATAAATGAAGGCCGAGCCAACGCTTATATCCTCATCACTGGCTTGCCTTTTTTCCTTCTGCTTAGCCTTATGAGTCTTCTTTTGTTCAATCTGCCTTTCTTTTTGTCAGATAAAATTTTGTCTTTGGCAGAGAGATGGCTGCACCAACTCATACGGACGGCTTTATAAATAGAAATTTACGAGAATGCTCTGGACTATTGGGTCCTTTCTTTATGGGCAGATGAGCGGGATTGGTTTGAGCATATCTACGAGTACAGGTGTCTGCTGTCATGGTGGACCCTTTAAATTAACTATGATATGCTGCGGGGAGCCTTTAGGTTCTGGTCGCCTCAGAATCATCTTTTTAATTTTGGCATGAATGAAATGTGTCCCGCCTTCGAGGAATTTTGTGCCATGGTGGGGATGACAGCCACTGGACCTATTGTCGTGCCTTCTCCACGGAGGCGTCCTTATATGGCAATAAAGGAGCTTTTTGGCACAACCTGCGAAGCTACTCCTGTTTTTTATGATGGAGTAAACTTTAATTTGACCGTCCTTCCCGGTGCTTATACGAGTACAAGGAAGATGACCCAATTTATCTGCGGCGCCGGTTGGCTTCTCTTTTTCTCTGCCTCATGGGGTGGTATCTGCTAGTGGGCTGACCTGGATATATAGATGTGAGGGTCGTGGACCTGGTATTGCAGGCTTGGATTTGCCGGGTGAATATTATCCCAGTGATTCTGGCTAAGACTTTGTCTGACATGGACGCCTTTGCGACTGGTGATGAGTTGTTCCCTTCAGGTAACCCTCTTCTGATTCATATGTGGCTAGAGGAGCACTTTAACTGGGTGATGGGCCCAGTGCCGATGGGAGCAATATATGATCCGGGGCTCTATGGCTCTCGGGGCCATTATCACTAGACGAATTTTTCGGAGTCTGATTGGATTGAATATTTCTTGCGCATAGGCTCCATGGAAATTATATGGGTCGTCAGCCACTGGTGGATCCGTAACTTCTTTATGCATACCGGGGTCTATGCCTAGGTTATTCTGCCGGATATCGAGCGCACCTCATTTTATCTGGCGCACAGGTTCCTACGCCAATTCGGCAAGGAGCAGGTCATCCCTGATGTAAGTCGTCCTCTGGCTGAAGAGCTTGAGATGGATAGGGACTTAGGCACCCTTATCCGCAACATATGGCAGCTTGATTTTGACTCGCGGGAGGCGGCTTATGCCTATTCTTATTATATGCTCCTGTCCCATGAATATCTGTCATGGGTTTTAGTGGTCGCCGAGGCATTCCCGCATGATTAGGCATGCATTGCGCGGATGTCGGGTCGGCGAATAAACAATGCATGGATGCTCACCCGATTGAGATAAGCGAGGATTTGGAAAGTTCTGGCGGTAGTCCCTCGTGCTCAAGGATTTCAAAGTGTGGATGGCCTTGGTACCCGGATGGCTCCTGACCCAAATGAGGCAGGTCCTAGCAATGTGTGTCCTCGTTTGAGCAATGCAAGTCGGTGGAGCGATCCTCGGCAAGTAGATGATGTTATTCCCCTCGCTCGCGCACTAAGCACCGCCCATGTGGATGGCGTGCCGCCCAAGTCGCTTGGTCGCTCAGACAATGGGGATGTTGATGATGAAGAAGATGAGGACACTTCTGGGGCTTCTCATGCCGGTGAGATCGAGCTTCTTGCTCTCACGTATATATGGTCCCTGGCCCGGACGCCGCAGACGCCGATGTACCGCCGGCTAAGTCGTAATAAACGGATGGTTGGGGGGAAACAGGGGGGATATAGGTAGCAAGTAGTAATACTCAACATATGGCAGCCTCGATTTTGACTGCTGAGGCGGCTTATGCGCTATTCTCGATTATATGCTCCTGTCCCATGAATATTCGTCATGGGTTTTAATGGTCGTTTCAGGCATTCCCGCATGATTTGGCATGCATTGAGGAGGATGCTGGGCCGGCGAATAAACAGCGGCATGGATGCTCGCCTGATGGAGATATGCGAGGATCTCGAAAGTTCGGGTTGGTAGTCCCTCAGCTCTACAGAGGATTTCAAAGTGGTGCATGGCCTTGGTGCTCGATGGCTCCCCGATCCAAATGAGGTAGGTCCTAGCAATGAACGTCCTCGTCTGAGCAATGCAAGTTGGCGGAGTGATCCTCGCCAGCGATGATGTTGTTCCCCTTAAGCCGGGCAGCATCTAAACACTACCCATGTGGATGGCGGTAAGCAGCCCAAGTCGTCCTGGCTATTCAGACAATGGGGATGCTGATGATGAGGACACTTCCGGGGTTCTGTGAGGTTCCCTGGTGAAACTCCTCGCGCCCGCCGCCCTTGGATAGGTGCGCTGTGACGCAGCATGCGGACACCACCGCCTCGCTCCACCCTCCTTTGTTTAGTGGGAAGACGAAATCAAAAGTACGAGAGGAGGGCCGTTTATGTTAGCATGTTTGAATGTGCCTCTGCCTTTGCCTTGAATGGATTTTCTATCCAATATGGGAACTTATGGTTTTATGGTTTCCTGATCAAGTTATCCCTTTTTTAGGGATACTAAGATATGGGAATGCATTCTTTCATTCTCATTTTCCTTTTTTGGGAAAACTTAAAAGTGCAAAAAGGATATTGCGACGCCCCCACTATGGATTTTATTAAAAATAGCCTTATGGCCCATTCGGATCACTATGGGAGCTAAGGGTTTCCTCGCATCAAGTTATCCCTTGTTTAGGGATACCAGATGGGAATACATCACCCTTCCATTCTCATCTCCCTTTTTAGGGCGACGGAAAGTGTAAAGAAGGAGTGTTGCGAGGCCCCACCGGATCCGAAAGTTTTAGAGTCGCCATCTTTATTTTAAGGCAAATAAAGCAAAACCAAAGAAAAGAAAAATAAACCAGAGAAAAGAAAACGGGTTCGGAGGCTAAGTTACGAGTTGGGAAGGTGCTAGGCACCCAACTCGCTCTTTCGTCTCAAAAAATGGTTTTTGGTCAAGTATGCTTTTAGTTATATTTATTTAGCAAATAAACACAGATTAAAAGACAGGAAATTAAATCAAATACATCCATGGCTACATTATTTACGGACTCGCTAGCCATTTCTTTACAATAATTACGTATATATTTAAGAATATTTGGCCATTATAACGGTCCATTGTTTTTACATAATATTTCCTATTCTAATCCTAATAAAGCACAACGACTTATATTGACTACATTATACCGGATTTAAATAACAATTTTAAAAATAAATAAAAGATTTAAAAGTAAATAAATAAAATAAACGGCTCTTAAAGGTTTTACCTTTTAGAGCGGCGGTGTGCTCGCCTGTCCTTCTTCAGTGGAGAGGGAGTCTTTTGTTGTTTGTTGTGTGGTTTGTTGTTTTGATTTGGGCGTAATGAACGCTTTTATTTCTCGAGAGTTTGGGCTTGTCAACCCAAAGCAGTGACAACTTATTTGGGTAGGTTTTGGTCTTTTGGTCAGCGGAACCTTGGCTTAGTTTTGTGGCTTTTCACTAGTTACTTAAGCGTAGCTACTTTGGGATTTTTGGGTCGGGGAATGAGGTGGATACCTAACAACTAGGCTAGGGATCACTTATAACCTATGGGTTTTGTTTTGGCATAGTTTGGACGGGGTTTGAGACTCTAGTAGGCTTCCACTCACCTATCTCGCACCTCTCGTATCTATTTCTATTGTTGAAGACTAAGGGACATATTTCTGCATTTTTAATCGCGGACATGAACATCAAAAATGGGAGCGAAGGCTTCTATTTATAGTGTGGACGCCGTCCGGAATTTCGAAGTTTGAAGCCTGCCCGCCCACTTGTACCTCGTTTCCTTCCGTAACTTGTACATTTCAACTCGAGAGACGCAATGCTGAATGTCTCTGCCAACAAGGAAACCTTGGTGCGGCCCCTGGTGCGCAGCACCAAAGCAAAGCTTTTCTAGTTTCGCTTTTTTGCACTTTCACCCTCCGCAGCTTCATCAGCCTGCCAAGATCCCGCTTTTCCTTTCGTGATTTTTGACTCCTCGTAACTTGACATTTGTTAAGTTTTAACAGCTTCTTGATATTTTATGTCGTCACATAAGGTACGAAATTTGGGTG
>CM028379.1:101870005-101907914 GCA_013146195.2 Codonopsis lanceolata
TGCCTTGATATGTGTGTGTTTGTTATCATGTGCTTTGTGGTTCACTCCACTTGGAGAAATAATTTATTTTTTGTCATATTGAACTTTTTCAGGATGTTGATGGCCCTTTTTTACCGTTAAAGTGCATCATGGTGAATCTCAATTTGAGTGGGAGGCAAATATGTTGGGGAAATGTGAATTTTTTGATAACTATGATATAGATGAATGATGATCATTGATTGAGATGAAAGATATATTGAAACTTTGGAGGCTATGATCCAAGGTCCATAAATTTTACTACAAAATTTGTCCATAATGGGGATGAATTTGTGCGGATAAAGGATGATAAGGAGTTGATGGGTTTAGTCTCTGTGAACAAATTATTGTCTTTTTACTTCATCAAGGCTAATAGTAAAAATATTGAAATATCGGAGATTGGGGAGGATTTTGATTTAGGACTTGATATAGATGTTGATTTAGGATTACAAAATGAGGTAGTTGGGGGCCAAGTCAATACTGGGGGATGTCAATACAAGGGAGGTAGATACATGGGATGATGATGATGTTAGTGATGAGTCATTTGATAAGGATGATAATTTTATGGCAATGATTATGATACGGGTGATGATGGTTTGTTTGATGCAAATATTGATAAGGATCTTTGAATGGGGTGGTGTAAATAACAAAAAAATGACAAGGAAAAGGGTTGTTGAATGTTCCATGGATGTGGAAGGAATTGAGAATTTTAATGATAAGTTTCACTCACGCAAGTGATGATGATTGGCTAGTTTAGATGGTGAAAGTGATGAAGAAAGCAGGGGAAAAAGTTGTAAACATTCTTGAATTCAACAAAGATCTTGATATGGAAGACCACAGGTTTAAAATTGGGATGACATTTAGTAGTATTGCGAGTTTAAGGATGATGTTACACAACATTACATTAAGTGGGGGAAACTCATAAGATATGCCAAAAGTAAGAAGAAGAATAGGGTGAGGGTAGTGTGTAAGGATGGATGTGATTGGATGGTTTATACATCCAAGGTTCAAGGCAAGAATCGGTTCAAGTGAGGACATACAATCCAATCCACAAATGTTATAGGACTTTCTATAATAGAAATGTCGAGCAAAGTGGATTGCTAAGAAATATTTGGAGAAATTTAGGTCCAATACTCATATGCCATTCTGAGACATTGCAAGGCGATGTTTTGGTGACAACAAAAGTAAAGTCAATACATAAGTGTTCAAGGCTAAGCAAATGGCATTAAAGGCGATAGGAGTGCAGAGGAGAAGCGGTATAACTTGAGGTTGAATGATTATTGTGAGAATTAAGGAGGGCTAGCCACAGTTCAAGCTGTGGAGTTGATGACGGATGAGCTTAATAGATTCGGAGATTGTACATACGCCTGGACCATTAAAGAAAGGGTTTTTAGAAGGGTGTAGACCAATAATTGGGCTGGATGGCTGCCATTTGTAAGATCACGGGGAAGGGATATTCTTGGCTATTTGTGGGCATAGATGGAAATAATTGTACTTATCCATTTGTGTATCTTTGTTGTGGAAAGTGAAACAAAGCTTTATCTGGTTGTGGTTTATTGATTTGTTGAAGAAGGATATCAAAATGATTAACTCTTACCATTGGAGTTTTATGTCGAGATAAGCGAAGGTACATTACCCTTGAACTTTTACCTTTTACCTTTGTTTCTAATATATTACAACACCTTGTATTGTTTAATTTAAGAATCATGTTAAACTCTTAATTTTTTAATTGTTTAAATGTTTAATTATAGGGATTGGTTCTGTGCTTGAACTCTTGTGTCCAAACTTCGAGCATAGGTTTTGTGTTAGGCATTTGTATAACAACTTCAAGCTTATACACAAAGATCTTGTATTGAAAGATAGACCGTGGGACTGTGCAAGGGCTTCAAATCCTGCTTTTTTTGAGAAATGTATGGAGAATTTAAAGGATACAGATAACGAAGCCTTCAAGTGGCTTAATGCAAAGCCACCTCAACAGTGGTCTAGGTCACACTTTAGCACATGGCCAAAATGTGATATTCTGCTAAATAATTTATGTGAGAGTTTTAATGCAGGCAATCCTAGAAGCTAGGGATAAGCCTATAATCACCATGTTGGAGAACATTAGGGCAATGCGATGAGAAGAACACATGTGTTGAGAGATAAGATGAAGAATAAAACAAGCTTGTTATGTCCTAAGATTCATGTCATTGTAGAGAAAACCAAGATAGAGTCCACACATTGTGTACCTACCTAGACAGGAAACTCAAAGTTTGAGGTTTTAAGTAGGGGAACACAGTTTATAGTTGACATGGAAAAGAAGACATGTTCTTGTAGAAGGTGGGAGCTCACTGGAATCCCATGTGTTCATGGTATGTCAGCCATGTGTTATAGTGGTTTGGAAGTGGAGGACTTTGTGTCACACTGGTATAAGAGAGAATTGTACATAAGCTTTACAACAATACACTGGATGCAATCCATGGATCTGAAATGTGGAAAAAAAACAGGGCTACCACCTATCCTTGCTCCGCTTAGGAAGAAGAGAAAGGCGGGAGGCCTAAAAATTGAGGAGGACGTAACCTAATGAGAATCAAGATAACGATAGGCTGTTGGGATTCGAAAACTAGGTAGAGGGGTGGGTGATCACTTGTTCTTATTGTCATTACTTGGACATAGTGCAAGAAAGTGTCCAAGTAAACCTGGTCAACTTGAGAGCAACATCAAAAATACTGTGAAATGCTCCATTTGTAAGGAAATTGCGCATAACAAAAGAAAATGTCCAAGTAAGGAAGCCAATCAATCCCAAACTGATCATCAACCAATAGAAGACCAAGAAAATGTACTGCATGAGCCACAACAAGAAAATGTCCAAGAAAATGTACTGCATGAGCCACAACAAGACCAAGAACCTGAGGAATTTACTATGAGCCATGTGAGAACCCAAACCCATTACTTGTATTATACCATAATAACATGTTTATCATATGTCTTAACATGTTAGGTACTTCGATTGGTTCATGTCATGCTTGCATTAGAGTGGTTACGTTCATAGTCGCTTGAATGCCTTCTATGCGTTGCATACCTTGCCGTTTGTGCCTTGAGTGTTCGCCTTAGCATGTTAGCGCTTAACCAACACGTGTTGGGGTTCTATTACCTTTCATATATGACTTGGAACGCTCATCTTGATCATAGTAGGCTTGGTTGAGAGTTTAGAAGCATTGTTGCTTCGTTTGAGTCTTAGGGTTTCTCGGGATTGCCTTTGTTGCTCGTATTGTTTGTGTTTTAAACTTGCGAGAAGTTCATTTGAGTTCTAAACCAAGTGTACTAGTATTTATCATTCTTGCACATCATTGTTCATAGACTTGTTGCTTTTGGTTATGAGATGACCAATTTAATCCTTCACAGATCAGTCATGTTTTGGGTAAACTTCGGGAAAATTCTGGTACCAATCTACTAAATAGAATTTTCTAAAAATTTAGTATGTTTTACCTTCATACGTTAGGATACTCTCTGTAAAATTTGGTAATTTTCCAAGGTGTCTAAGTACCTCAATTAGGTCTTGACTTACGGCTGTGCCAGAATTCAGTTTTCAGGAAAACAACTTCTGTACTTGATTTTGTAGTAACCTTATTTTGATGTATATAAATCCTCCCACTTTGTGATCAACATTAAACCCTCCATTTTCAGATCATTCCTTCTCTCTCTTCCCTAAGCTTTTGTGTGTGTGTGGAGAGGTGAGATTGGTGTGTGTTTCTCCAATATCTTGAGCTCCCGGCCTCCGATTGCCAAACCGAGACCACCAAAGTGAAGCTATCGACGAGGAGCTCGATTCCACCCGATTAGTTTGTGCTCATCCCATCTTTTTCCTTGGTGAAAGGTAAGCTATTGATTCCCCCTTAGGTTGAATGCTAGAAATGCCATGTCCCCCTCTTCTTATGATTTTCATGCTCCTACCTTGTCCATGCCATGTTTGATGATGAGTTGAGTTTATAAGGTTTTTGAATGATATGATCATCTTGTTGATTTAGTCCTATGCTTAGAATTAAAAGTGTTCTATGCCTCCTTAGGAACAACTATTGTTCTTGGATTAATGGATTTTGACAACTCTTAGAGATTATGATTTCTAGGGTTTCATAAGCTATGAATTGTTCATCCTATTGATTTGGTCTTATGCTTAGAATTAAAAGTGTTCTATGTCTCCCTAGGAATAACTAATGTTCTTGGACCATTGGCTTTTAATAACTTTTGAAATAATGATTCTAAGGTTCCCTTGAATTTGAATTAATGATAATTCTTGACTATGGTTGTTAAGTGGATTAATGACCTAGTCTATCATATACGAGAACTTAGAAAAATGTTTAGGATGCATTTAGCATTTAAACTCTATTGGATGAATTTTTAGAGACGACTCAACGGAGTCAAATTTAGTGAGCCATTGAACAATGCCGGCTCAATGATCAATCCCTACGACGTTCTAAACACGTTTCACTAAGAATGATAATTCTAGACTCTTGAATTTGGATTGATAACCATGCTTGATTTTAGATTTCATATAATAGAATGCCTATTTGACATGTTGAGTTCGCTCTTGTCGAACTCAATCCTACTTGATTATTGATGAGAATAATTTACTTGTCATGAACGAGATCGCTCTTGCCGACCTCGTTCACTACTTGAGAATTTCTTAAGTAAACACTACTTGGCATTTGCACGAGTCCAGCTGGCATACCCGTCTTTGTTCACACACGCCTCCACTGTGGCCACTGGGAAGTAGCCCTTTGTAACCATTAGAGCATCATTGGTGTCTATCCCGGGCATCTCCTCGGAAGGTCGATGTACTTACACACATCCGACACCTCACATTCCAGATAACGCTTGTATGCAGGAACTACGTAGCGGCCCGGCTCTCCATATATCCTTATCTTATGTGATTTAATTACAAGCACCTTTGTGAAACAATATGCATCTTGGATATATGACCTCTATGCTTATGTGATGATATCTTGCCTTGTATGTTGCATATTGCCATGACATGCATGATTGATAGCTTACAAGTCTTTATGACTTACCCATTCCCCTTTACTGCTTTAGATCCTAGCAAAAGCGAGTCCTGCTCGTTGAGGCTTGCGTGTTCGTGACTCCTTTATTCCTCTTTTGGTCCGGCGTTGCAGTTGAAGAGGTGGTTTAGATGTCCTCTTCCTCTCTTTTTATATTTTGCAAGGACGATGGGTTAAAGCAAGTCAATTAGACTATGCTTGGGTATTTGTGTAGAACTTGAACTTGTTAATCTTATTAGCTACTAGTAGTTTTAACACTTGTAGTACTTGTAATCCCTTTAATGCCGACATTGTGTAAGCCGAGCTTTGGTTATCTTGTTTAGTAGTTCACTACGTATAAGTCTTCCGCTGAGCATCCTATTAACTCTTATTTAATTCTTGTCCATAAACTGTTAGCTTGGGTTCCGGCATGTAGTGTCGCCGATGACTTGGTTTAATTGCTTAACTGTTTTATCAGGTTTGAAAAGTTTTAAAAATACCGACCTTTTGGTGCCCAGGCGTGCTACGTCTCTAATGTTGTGTCACGTCGTTTTCTTAAATTAAGTCCTTGCATGTTATTTGTTTACTTGTTTCCCTCCTATTTGGGCGGTCCGACCCGCGGTTCCACCTCGGGTCCGGGTCGGGTCGCCACAAGCCAACTTCTTTCAACACCACCACCACCTTCTACACAACCTGAACCTACTCCAAGACAAGCTACAGCTGCTTCAACACAGAGCCCTAGGAGGTCTTTCAGATTGCTTAATGTCAGGTTCTCAACCAAATCTAGATTCAAGCCTGGAGAACATATTGACCTTGATGAGTACACTCTTTTAGGTTAGTCTATTATTTTAATTATTGCTTGTTGTTGGTGTATATTTGTATAATCTCATCTGACTTATTTTATTGCATTTTCTGTGTTTTGCAGTGATCAGGGTATTACTTTTTGGACATAGTGCATGGAATACATGGGCCTTTTTGAACATAGTACATGGAATACATGAGTGACTGCTACTGGGGATTTTTTGTGTTTTGTAGTGAAGTATGGGTATAATACATTGAATTGTGTTTGTGTGTCATTGTTTTTGTATAATATAAATAATTTGGTGTTTGTTGCAGCAGTTTGTTGATGATATACATATGCATGATCAGGGTATTACTTTTTGGACATAGTGCATGAAATACATGGGCCTTTTTTAACATAGTACATGGAATGCATGAGTGACTGCTACTGGAGATTTTTTTTGTGTTTTGTAGTGAAGTCTGGGCATAATACATGGAATTGTGTTTGTGTTTCATTGTCTTTGTATAATATAAATAATTTGGTGTTTGTTGCAGCAGTTTGTTGATGATATACATATGCATCAGGATTTCTTACATAAAAAAAAAAACAAAAACAAAAACATTTCATTCATTTCCAATAGGCAAAATAAAGAGAATACATTAGGGGTTTAATAAATTTCCATTTTAACACATTCAACAACAAAATATACAATACCACAAAATTAACCCCAACCATTTCTTAATACTTCCATACTCCGAAAGCTTAATCATGCCCGATTATGATTAAAATGAAGATGAGGTTGAACATGAATGATAACACAAAACAAAACCAAAGGCATTTGTTGCTTTTTTTTAGTTTCCACTTCAACTGCCTTTAGAGGAGGATCAAACCAGAAGAAAAATCGACATCCCCTTTCTAGCTACAAGAAGCGTAAAAAATAAAAACAAGTAAATAAAAAATAATTTTTTAGAAAATTAAAATTTTTAAAATCAATAACTTACCCATATTTTTCACAACCCAAGAACCTCCTTCACGGATTTTGATCCGTCCATGATGTTCGTGATGAGTCATTCTTCCTGATAATGACAAAGCCGTGTTCATCGTGAAATAAAAAAATATAATTAATGAAATGGATTGTTAGTTAGAGAATGAGATGAATTTTTTTTAGGATGAAATGAGTATATATATAGCCAAAATCTGGTTTTTGGTAAGCTTTATGTTGCAAAAAAAAAAAATTATACAAGGTTTACTTTGCAATAAAAAATGTGGGAATTAACAAGTAATTCGACCAAGGTTCATCTTGCAAAAACAAAAAAATGTATAAGGTTTATTTTGCAATAGAAATGACGGGAAATAAACTACGGTTTGACAAAGGTTCTTTTTGCAATACAAACAAATGTACATGGTTTAATTTGCAATGAAAAAAAGCGGAAAATATTAGTTGGAAGTTGTAGTGTCCACGTCAGCTGCCAACTGGGCAGCCAACTCATCATCACGTTAAAAAAATTAACACCACTTTAACGGAAGGTTCTAATTGCAAAAATAAAAATAGGTGGAGGTTCAATTTTGTGAAAATCAATACACGAGGTTAATTTTGCAAAACACAAAATAGGTCAGGGTTTTTTTTTGCAATTATCTCAATTTTTTAAAAAAATATTTTCAAAATATTCGGACCTCCTTAGTCTTATAATGGCTATCGGTGTGTGTCACAAAACACCAACTATTAAATTGATTGGTCTGAATTATAAAGGTAAATTTTCACGGATCCTAAATATTTCTAAAATTATTTTTCAATCATCACCAAATAATTAAAATCATTAAGTTTACAAAATAATAACCAACATGAATGTATACTAAATAAAGAGATATATTAAATTAAATCACTACATTTGACATAGAAAAATAATTGCATACCATTAATAATTTAAGCACACAAATCAACTCCACATTTACAAAATTAATCAACCCTAGAAATCATAACAAATATCTAGAAATATAAGTTGAAAGAATTAAACCGAATAATCGCGAATCCGGGATTGAAATCTTTTGTAGATGCTTCCTTGGCCCTTGATTGGAAGCTCCAAACCTTCAATTGTTATCAAGCATTGGAGATTAGGTGAGAAAATTGGGTAAAATAGGACTGGTGCCCCATTTAGGGCTCACACCCATAAATGGGGGCTTCTCTTTTTCAAAATGAAGTTACTGGAGAGTAAAAGGAAGAAGGCCACAAAGGAGGCGGGGGCATTTTGGGAAGGAAAGGAAAGAAATTGGGGCTATTTGGGAAGGAAATAAAGGGCTAGGCATGGCTTGGAGCATGCACTATTTACTGAAGGAATTCCTCGCGGTTGGCCCATGTGGAAAGCTTCCTATGAGAGGAAAGTGGGTCCCGAGATAGAGGGAAAATGAGTTGGACATGGACACAAAGCACAGCTACCCGATCCAAAGAGGGGGATGGGTGTGTCGCCAAGGCCGCATGTGAGTGGTCGAGGCGCCGCAGGCGACACGTGACACTAGCACTTGGGCGATAACGCATAGGGATCTTTCTGGATTGGCGCCGGCCACCCCTGCTGCTTTAGATCTTGCTCTGGCGCTAAAATTTGTCCCCTTTTAATGCATTTACCCCGTTGAACCTGCGGTTTTTGATGCATACAAGTATTTTTGTTGGAACGTTCATACATAACAAATGGAATGCTTCGAGTGTCGCCATTCCCTGATAAAAGAATCTTGTCAGTATCGGTATAAATGATCTTTCCCTCGTGTTCGGCTAGAGCAAGTGCCCCTGGCGTTCTGAAGAAGGCTGCCTGAAGGTCCTTCCCTGCCCAGGTCTCTCATATTGTCCTTTGTTAACGCTGTTAGCCCCCGTTAGCCTCCATTAAGCCTCATTTGCCTTGGAACACTTAACGGACTTAACAAACTTTGACCAAATAATTTCCAATTCAACTTTAATGCCCGGAATTGCCTCGAACTTCGTGCTAATCACCATATAAAAAGCTCGATTATGCATGGAAACCTATATTAAGCATAAATATACAAATAATAATATTTCCAAAGCATAATTAACTTAAAAATAGCACAAAATAAAAGAAAATTCCCGGAAAAATTCGTGGAAATCTTGGGCTCATCACACCCCCAAACTTAAGCTTTGATCGTCCCGAGCAAAGAAAATGAATTATGAAAAAGCTCGAGAACAATATGAAATGAAGGCGGCGCTCAATGAAGATCCCACAAGCATTACCATCCAAGAGAGCAACCCTAAGATTATAAACATGCATAATAGAGGTATGAATTGATTTATATGCTAGCAAATTAGCAATCCTCAAACAATCATTCATACCATAAAACATTTTTTCTTTACCAAAAAATAGCAATGCTCTAGCTTAGATTGAACGGCTAATCGAGATACCTAAT
Source organism: Codonopsis lanceolata (assembly GCA_013146195.2). NCBI lineage: Eukaryota > Viridiplantae > Streptophyta > Magnoliopsida > Asterales > Campanulaceae > Codonopsis > Codonopsis lanceolata. The sequence continues at coordinate 101,879,225 of CM028379.1, forward strand.
GTAAGTCAAACCGAAAGAGTAATTAACGAAATTTTTGTCACAAGGCAAGGCAAGAACACATGACATGACAATATCAATAGGACATTATAAAGCTTGTAATGTTCGGCCAAAGTTTGGGCTACAAATGAAGGATATGATAGCAAGTCAAGAGAGCAAATAATTTGAAGTCTTCACATAATGATTACCTTCATAAAAGCACAACTCTTCAAATAACCACAAACTCACTTTAACAACCCCTTAAACGTTAAACTTTGGGTTGAAAAAGTGTTTCAACTATCACAACAATTAAGCACCACCCTTATATCTCCTTGAGAAAATTAAGAACAATGACATTTTTTTTCTTTCTTTCTTTTGTGGCCACCCTTAATTATTATTATTTTTCTTTCTTTTCATTGCTTTCCAAGGGGGCTCTTTTCTTTTTCATTTCATTTTTTTGTTCACCACCATTCAACAACAATTATCAAATTCCCAACATCAACATTAATTATCACAAAACTTTCATGAAGCATACACTTTTCAACAAGAATACAAAACTAAATTAAAATAATTAATTCCAAATCATGCTCTCTTGAAGGGCGACAGCAAAAGTGTATAGATTCATGGGATAGGATAATGCGAGTATAAGCAATGAAGTCGAATGGGGTTCATTGTGTGCTCTAGGCACACGCCATTCTTTATATGAACTCAACGGGGACACTAGGGATTTTTGTGAAATAAATGGGTAGGATAGAGAAAGACACAAACGGTCGAAAGATGGCCTATATCAAGCTCTTGGCATACACACGTGCCCAAACCAAGCTTTTCATCATCAAAACATAACACTCGGCATTTAGACTCACAATATGGTGCTCTTAGACATGCACAACCATGACTAAAGGAAAGCATAGATATATTTTAATCAACAACTTGCGCAATATCTTTCATGAATGAGGTGATGCTACCACATGAATCACAAACATATCCTCAACTATGCGTCTAGTAATCTCAAAATTGACTCCAAGAAAATAATGCAAGTACAACTCAAAGAACGCCAAAATGGAGAGACGAGTGATCAAAGCATAAATAATTTGGGGCATATAAAACACAAGATTTTCAGAATTTTCAAAGTTCACAAACCAAACCATACTCCCTAAACATAAAGTAAAAGGAGAAGGGAATGAAAGAAAACCCTCTCAAGGTTGATTTCTTATGAAGCCCGGGCTGAAAAGATCCACTCCATTAATCTCTACAAGCAACCTCTACAATAAAGCGCTAATCCCCTACATCAAATCAAGCTCAAAAGAAAAGAATAGAAATGCAATTATGGAATAAAAAAGAAAAGAAAATCTTTTTGTGTGGGGACACTATATACACCTACCTACAAACCCACAAACTCGGGAGGGCTTAAAAAAGTGACTCAATATACAAAACATATAAATACAAAACCAAGTAAACTAATAAAAAAAACATGCTCAAAATACAATAAGTTTCGCTTGGTATCGATATTAGCATATAGGAGCAGAAATTAAATCATTTCCCGGCAATGGCGCCAAAAACTTGATGTGCGAAAAACGTAACTTGGGCAAGATTACCCAGCCGTATCATGTAATAAAGTGTACGTAAGTACGAGTTATCGATCCCATAGGGAATGCACGTAATTCTCACTCCAACTAAGCACCAAAATTATGTTAACTAATTATATTTGAGCGAAAAGAAAATGAATTAAAATCTAAAAATATAAACAACCTAAGAAAGTAATTAAATCTAAACTAACGCGGAGGTGGTTTGGCAACAACAAATCAAGATAAAAATATAGGAGTGCATTATTTCTAGTCTAGCCGGTGTTTAATTTAATCATCTTTTTTGCTTTTTTTAAACTCAAATCTCGGTAGTCGGACGCACTATTTTATTCACTACAGGCTTTCTCTACGTATAGCAAATCTAACTATCACTCAACCTTGTTACAGGCTCATATCATCGCAGCTCATAACATAGGGGAGAAAATAACTGCATATCTAAACAAGCATCCAAAGACTATATACGCACGATCTCCTTTCGGTCTCATGCCACGCAAACTACTATTGTAGTTTTCGGAATAACAGGAGAGACTTTCGGTTCGTATCCTATCATTCTAGTTATCATCCAATGGTTCGCTACGCCATTAAAAGCATGAACAACACACAATAATAACCAAGCGCATGGGTAATGCTTCGCAAAAAAGAAATTCACTATATTTTTCTACAAGTCATGTTGGTAGCCGAGACAAATAAAATTAGTTAACTACGGGCTCTTGCATCTTATAGTCAACCCTAACCTCGCGAATGGCTAAAGTGGTTCGATCGCGTGTCAAATCTAGTCACATTATGGCTATCGGTGTGTGTCACAAAATACCAACTATCAAATTGATTGGTCCGAATTATAAAGGTAGCTCTCACGGATCCTAAATATTTCTAAAATCATTTAATCATTGACCAAATTATTAAAAGCATTAAGTTCACAAAATAATAACCAACATGAATGTATACTAAATAAAGAGATAGATTAAATTAAATCACTACATTTGACATAGAAAAATAATTGCATTCCATAAATAATTTAAGCACAAATCACAAATCATAAAATAATTGCATTCCATAAATCTCGGTTTGCGTGCTATACTTGCACTTCTTCTTTTGTCGACGGTATGTTTGAGTTGCGGGAGGGTCTAGATATGTTTGAGAGACCATATTAAGACCAAAACATTATTAAGAGACTCCATATAGTTGTTGACTTGTTAAAGTCACAAGTCGTGGCCCGACGATAGTCGGAATGCGACGCGATTGAAGGATTGCTTGCGTTTTGTGTTCGTGACCTCGGTTTGGGTCTTAGACCTCTTTAAGATGGTTTGTTAACATGTTTAGATGTGTTAGACTTCAAGTTGGAGGTGTTCCTTAAGTCAATCGATGATTTGGAAGTTTTGGAGATAGCGCTCGCCTCTATCATAGTTCGAATCGAGTCGCGTAATCGCCTCTCCTTTGGGATTCTTATTTCCCTAGTTGTTATTCAACTTCCTAGAAGTATTTAAGCTTCTTCATTAGCCCTTAGACTTGCCTTAAAAGTCTCCTTTCGTTGCTTGTTTGATTTCGAGTTCGTTCGTCGTTCCGGTTGCACGTTGTTGCACCCCTTCCCGGTTTCGCTCCGAGTTGTTTCGGGAGTTCTTCGGGTGTGTTTTAGACTTGTTTTGAGTAGGGTTAGACCTTAGAATGGTTGCCCATAAGTTTGGGATCATTTAGATCAAGTTTAGACCAAGTTTTGGAGGTTCAGGAGCCGAGGCGCCCGCCTCGCATGGAGTGAGGCGCCCGCCTCAAGTACTGAGAGCAATCCTTTGTGCAGAGCAAGTGAGGCGGCCGCATGGGAGGGAGTGAGGCGCCCGCCTCACTTCCGTAATGCTTGTGATTTTTCTTCCCTCGCTTTTGAGTGTGTGACGTGAAATGCCTATCCTACCCCTCATTAAACCCCTCTAAACCCTTCCTAACCTCTCATACTTAACCCTAAACATGTCCTAACATTAATTAGAAGTTGATTAAGGTTAGATTAGTGTTTAATTATCCCTAATCTCCACTAATTGCACTTGAGAAATGTCCTTTGTGCCCTTCTTATTTTGGGGGTATAAATACCCACAACCCCTTTGTTAATTGCTGAAACCATTTCATTTTCTTCTCTTCCACCATACGTATTAGAGAGAGAGGGAGGAGACTTGGAGATTCAAGCCCTAGCTTCATTCTTCCTTCGATCCAAGACGATCCGACCAACCGATTTCCTTCAAACTTCGGATTCTTGAAGCCCTCGACGAGTAGAACGACTTCACCGATCGGATTTGTGTTCTCTTGAGTTTTCACTCAAGCTAGGTAAGTTACTTCCTTTGATTTTTTGGTTCATTGGCCCTAAGGAAAACAATCTATATGCTATTTGTGGGCAATGAACACTTGTATGCTATGTTTGCCCAATTTGGGGATTTTTGGAAGTATGAATTTGTTAAGAGCATTTGTAGAGTGATTTCTATGATTGTTGAATATGCTATTACTCTTCATTTTGTGTTTCTAGGCTTGAGCATGCTAGAAATCATGCCTATATGCTATTTGGGTTTATTGTGGAATTATGCCTATGATTGGGACTTTGGATGTATGAACTCACATGATATCATGAGTAGGAACATTTAAGTGGGATTATGAGATTTATAAATTGGGTTTTGATTCATGTTGGGATTTTTGTTGTGAATTTTAGGGCTTGAGAACTTAAGCCCGACTTATCGGATATATTGTTGTTAAATAAAGTGGGTATTAGTGTTGACATGGATGAAAGGTCTAAGGATGAAACTTAGTATTTAGACTCAACGGAGTCGAAATAAGTTCACTAGAGTGTTAATGAACTCGGGTTGAATCCCTACGATATTTGGGTTTTGATTGATTATGATTATGATGAATTCTTGGATTTTAGGCTTGAGAAATAAGCCCGGATTAGTTTTGGGATAATTTCTATAAACTTGAATGATGCGCTAAGTTTGGGTTGTATGAAATGTGTATTTAATGAAATGCGATATTAAGACTCAATAGAGTTGTTATAGGTTCAATATTATGTTGGTGAGCCTTAGGTTTAAGCCCACGATGTTCGGGTTTGGTTGGTTGTGATTGTGAGTACCCGAGCATCTTGAATTGTGTCCCATTTGTGACACCCATGACATAGAAGCTTATTGGTGATTTAATTAGGGCGTGCTCGTAGAGCACGGAGCATTAGAGATCAACCTATGATCTCGTATTACCTTAAGAAATGATTATTTGAATGAGTTCTCTCTTAGGGAATTTGGTCGCGTGCACATGAAAGCACTTGCAAGAATATGACCACGGCTTAATTTTAGTACCCTTGAGATTGGTTTGTGAATGTCGGGTATGTATGACAATTGGGACTATGGTTGAGTCCGGTGTGCCTTTAAGCAACGCCAAAAATGCTAAGTCTTGATTTATGATTGTTCTTAGACTAAAGTGATAGTCTTTGGTTTGATCTCGAGTAGAGGGTTATAGTAGACCTCACATTGTGATTTCTTGAGCTTATATGCTACTTTCGATTTGGTGATGACTTGAGGATTATGAGTACCTCATTATGTGGTTCTTTGACTAAACTTATAAGTTGGTTGAATTTGTTAAGTATGTGCAAATATGTGCATTGTTGAAATTGGTGTGTAGAGCTTTATGTCCTACTTGATTTGGTATGCCCGCTATGGTCGGTCTTGGTTCTTGTTTGAGCATGAGAGTAATTATCTACTTGTGCATTGCATTGAGTCCAGCTGGCATTAATTGGTTTGTTATTCAAGTCAGGGTGGGACGATGCATCGCCTTCACGAATTATGGGATTCGTGCTCGCTATGGATCGCCGCACAGGGACTCCACCTTGTTGGCCCATGGGGAAGTAGCCCCTTTGCCGTATCAGTTAAGTGCCGCATTGGCTTGCTATTGAGATCGAGTAAGACTCGACGATAGTCGATGAATTCACATAACATCGATGGCACGAACTAGTAACATTGTGTATTGCAGGAGCAACACAACGGAGCAATTTGGGTATCTTCTCTATCCCTTATGTGGCTTACTATGAGCACTTATGTGAAAAATAATGTGCTATATGATTTATGAAGTTTATGCTACTCGATGACTTAATACAGTGATATTGTTGGTATACGATTAAGATGCCATGATTTTATATATGCTTGTGCATTATACCATGCCACGCCATGCTATGCCATACATTGCATTTAGTAACTTACTGGGTCATTATGACTCATTTTGTGTTTTGTTTTCCTTAGTTTTGCAGTGATCCCGTTTAGTGCTGCGGCGGCTTCTGATAGTGATTCCTAGAAGGTGGTCTTCCGGCTTTAAGCTTGGGTTATTATTATTAAGTTATTTTGTATTTGTGAGACACGATTGTAAAGTTATGTAGACTTTACTTGGGTAGATTATGTTAGTATTTTGTTATTGTATTATTTTGGTAGCCGACTGGTTTGGTCGAGCCGTTGTATCTCTTATGAGTGGTTCCTTCTATTATTCCGAGCATGCTTTAGCTCACTGCTCTAGTATCGTTGGTATTGCTCGCCTCGACGATTTACTTTAGTCGAGAGACATTGGTTTAGTGGTTAGTACTTTATCTCTTACTCTTTTAGTTGATGTATTCCTCCGGCATGTTATAGCCGTAGAGTTGTCGTTTATCAGGTTGGGTTTTTGTGCTTCGCCGGCCTTAGGTTGCCGATGGTTGTTGTCCGTGCGCAATGTTGCGTCACGCGAGTCGTAGATTTGTCGAGAGATAGTCGTCTCTCAGCCTTGTATTCCTTAGTTTATAATTATAGGCTTTGGTCCCACTTATGATTTGCTTCCGCAGATTTTAGCTTTTGGTTATTCGATTTTGCCGTTATGGCTTTACATTCCTGTTTAGAGTTTGCTGGTTCAACTCTTGACTCGCACCACTACGCTTAGCGGGTGCTTGTCCATCTTTTAGCTTGTCTTGACTACACGACCTTGGGATTCCGCATTGAGTCCTGCCTGGTCACAGGAACACTTAACGGACTTAACAAATTTTGACCAAATAATTTCCACTTCAACTTTAATGCCCGGAATTGCCTCGAATTTCTTGCTAATAACCCTATAAAAAGCTCGATTATGCATGGAAACCTACATTAAGCACAAATATACAAATAATAATATTTCCAAAGCATAATTAACTCAAAAATAGCACAAAATAAAAGAAAATTCTCGGAAAATTCATAGAAATCTTGGGCTCATCACACCCCTAAACTTAAGCTTTGATTGTCCCGAGCAAAGAAAATGAATTATGAAAAAGCTCGAGAACAATATGAAATGAAGGCGGTGCTCAATCAAGATCCCACAAGCATTACCATCCAAGAGATCAACCCTAAGATTATAAACATGCAAAATAGAGGTATGAATTGTTAACAATCCTCAAACAATCATTCATACCATAAAACATTTTTTCTTTACCCAAAAATAGCAATGCTCCAGCTTAGATTGAACGGCCAATTGAGATATCTAATGCAAGTCAAACCGAAAGAGTAATTAATGAAATTTTTTTCACAAGGCAAGGCAAGAGCACATGGAATGACAATATCAATAGGACTTTATAAAGCTTGTAATGTTCGGCCAATGTTTGGGCTACAAATGAAGAATAGGATAGCAAGTCAAGAGAGCAAAGAATTTGAAGTCTCCACATAATGACTAGCTTCATAAAAGCACAACACTTCAAATAACTACAAACTCACTTCAACAACCCCTTAAACGTTAAACATTGGGTTGAAAAAGTGTTTCAACTATCACAACAATTAAGCACCACCCTTATATCTCCTAGAGAAAATTAAGAACAATGACATTTTTTTTTCTTTCTTTCTTGTGTGGCCACCCTTAATTATTATTATTTTTCTTTCTTTTCATTGCTTTCCAAGGTGGCTCTTTTCTTTTTCATTTCATTTTTTTGTTCACCACCATTCAACAACAATTATCAAATTCCCAACATCAACATCAATAAGCACAAAACTTTCATGAAGCATACACTTTCCAACAAGAATACAAAAATAAAATAATTTATTCCAAATCATGCTATCTTGAAGGGCGACAACAAAAGTGTATAGGTTCATGGGATAGGATAATGCGGGTATAAGCAATGAAGTCAAATGGGGGTCATTCTTTATATGAGCTCAATGGGGACACTAGGGATTTTTGTGAAATAAATGGGTAAGATAGAGAAAGACACAAACGATCGAAAGATGGCCTATATCATGCTCTTGTCATACACACATGCCCAAACCAAGCTTTTCATCATCAAAACATAACTCTCGGCATTTATACTCACAATATGGTGCTCTTAGACATGCACAACCATCACTAAAGGAAAGCATAGAAATATTTCAATCAACAACTTGGGCAATATCTATCATGAATGAGGTGATGCTACCACATGAATCACAAACATATCCTCAACTATGCATATAGTAATCTCAAAATTGACTCCAAGAAAATAATGCAAGTACAACTCAAAGAACGCCAAAATGGAGAGACGAGTAATCAAAGCATAAATAATTTGGGGCGTATAAAACACAAGATTTTCAGAATTTTCAAAGTTCACTAACCAAACCATACTCCCTAAACATAAAGTAAAAGGAGAAGGGAAGGAAAGAAAACCCTCTCAAGGTTGATTTCTTATGAAGCCCGGGCTGAAAAGATCCACTCCATTAATCTCTACAAGCAACCTCTACAATAAAGCGCTAATCCCCTACATCAAATCAAGCTCAAAAGAAAAGAATAGAAATGCAATTATGGAATAAAAAAGAAAAGAAAATCTTTTTGTGTGGGGACACTATATACACCTCCCTACAAACCCACAAACTAGGGAGGGCTTTAAAAAGTGACTCAATATATAAAACATATAAATATAAAAACAAGTAAACTAATTGAAAAAAACATGCTCAAAATACAATCAGTTTCGCTTGGTATCGATATTAGCATATAGGAGCAAAAATTAAATCATTTCTCGACAACGGCGAAAAAAACTTGATGTGCGAAAAACGCAACTTGGACAAGATTACCCGGTCGTATCAAGTAATAAAGTGTACCTAAGTACGATTTATCGATCCCACAGGGAATGCACGTAATTCTCACTCCAACTAAGCACCAAAATTATGCTAATTAATTATATTTGAGCGAAAAGAAAATGAATTAAAATCTAAAAATATAAACAACCTAAGAAAGTAATTAAATTTAAACTAACGCGGAGGTTGTTTGGCAACAACAAATCAAGATAAAAATATAAGAGTGCATTATTTCTAGTCTAGGCGGTGTTTAATTTAATCCTCTTTTTTGCTTTTCTTTAACTCAAGTCTTTGTAGTCGGACGCACTATTTTATTTACTATGGGCTTTCGCTACGTATAGCAAATCTAGCTATCAATCAACCTTGCTATGGACTCATATTATCACAACACATAACATAGGGGAGAAAATAACCGCATATCTAAACAAGTATCCAAAGACTATCTAGGCACAATCTCCTTTCGGTCTCACGCCACGCAAACTACTATTGTGGTTTTCGGAATAACAGGAAGGGCTTTCGCTTCGTATTCTATCTTTCTAGTGATCATCTAATGGTTCGCTACGCCATTAAAAGCATGAACAACACGCAATAATAACCAAGCGCATGGGTAATGCTTCGCAAAAAGAAATTCTCTATATTTTTCAACAAACCATGTTGGTAGCCAAGACAAATAAAATTGGTTAACTACGGGCTCTCGCATCTTATAGTCAACCCTAACCTCGCGAATGGCTAAGGTGGTTCGATCGCGTGTCAAATCTAGTCTCATTATGGCTATCGGTGTGTATCACAAAACACCAACTATTAAATTGATTGGTCCGAATTATAAAGGTAGCTCTCACGGATCCTAAATATTTCTAAAATCATTTAATCATTTACCAAATAATTAAAAGCATTAAGTTTACAAAATAATAACCAACATGAATGTATACTAAATAAAGAGATAGATTTAAATTAAATCACTACATTTGACATAGAAAAATAATTGCATTCCATAAATAATTTAAGCACAAATCAACTCCACATTTACAAAATTAATCAACCCTAGAAATCATAACAAATATCTAAAAATATTAGTTGAAAGAATAAAACCGAATAATCGCGAATTCGGGGTTGAAATCTTTTGTAGATGCTTCCTTGGCCCTTGATTTGAAGCTCCAACCCTTCAATGGTGATCAAGCATTGGAGATTTGGTGAGAAAATGGGGTGAAATAGGGCTGGTGCCCCATTTAGGGCTCACACCCGTAAATGGGGCTTCTCTTTTTCAAAATGAAGATACTGGAGAATAAAAGGAAGAAGGCCACAAAGGAGGCAGGGGCATTTTGGTAAGGAAAGGAAAGAAATGGGGGCTATTTGGGAAGGAAACAAAGGGTTGGGCACGGCTTGGAGCAGGCAGACCCAGGAAGGAATTCGCGGGTTGGCCCAGGTGGAAAGCGGGCAAGGCTATAAGAGGAAAGTGGGCCCAATAGAGGGGAGATGGGTTGGACATGGACGTAGGCTACCCGGATCCAGCAAAAGGGGGACGCGGTTCAGGCCTTTATGTGAGTGACTGGGAGGCGCTGCAGGGCGACACGTGGCACTAGCACTTGGGCGTCAACGCATAGGGATCTTCTGGATTGGCGCCGGCCACCCCTGCTGCATTAGATCTTGCTCCGGTGCCCCTGACGTTCTGAAGAAGGCTGGCGAAGGTCCTTCCCTGCCTACGTCTCTCATAATTGTCCTTTGTTAACGCTGTTAACCCCCGTTAGCCTCCGTTAAGCCTCATTTGCCTTGGAACACTTAACGGACTTAACAAACTTTGACCAAATAATTTCCAATTCAACTTTAATGCCCTGAATTGCCTCGAACTTCATTCTAATCACCATATAAAAAGCTCGATTATGCATGGAAACCTACATTAAGCACAAATATACAAATAATAATATTTCCAAGGCATAATTAATTCAAAAATAGCACAAAATAAAAGAAAATTCCCGGGAAAATTCGTGGAAATCTTGGGCTCGTCAAACCCCCAAATAGAACAATATGAAATGAAGGCGGTGCTCAATCAAGATCCCACAAGCATTACCATCCAAGTGATAAACCCTAAGATTATAAACATGCATAATAGAGGTATGAATTGATTCATATGCTAGCAAATTAACAATCCTCAAACAATTGAACGGCCAATCGAGATACCAAATGCAAGTCAAACCAAAAGAGTAATTAACGAAATTTTTGTCACAAGGCAAGGCAAGAACACATGGCATGACAATATCAATAGGACTTTATAAAGCTTGTAATGTTCGACCAAGGTTTGGGCTACAAATAAAGGATAGGATAACAAGTCAAGAGAGCAAAGAATTTGAATTCTTCACATAATGACTAGCTTCATGAAAGTACAACTCTTCAAATAACCACAAACTCACTTCAACAACCCCTTGAACTTTAAACTTTGGGTTGAAAAAGTGTTTCAACTATCACAACAATTAAGCACCACCCTTATATCTCCTTGAGAAAATTAAGAACAATGACATTTTTTTTTCTCTGTTTCTTTTGTGGCCACCCTTAATTATTATTATTTTTCTTTCTTTTCCTTGCTTTCCAAGGGGGATCTTTTCTTTTTCATTTCGTTTTTTTGTTCACCACCATTCAACAACAATTATCAAATTCCCAACATCAACATCAATAAGCACAAAACTTTCATGAAGCTTACACTTTCTAACAAGAATACAAAAATAAAATAATTAATTCCAAATCATGCTCTCTTGAAGGGCGACAACAAAAGTGTGTATGTTTATGAGATAGGATAATGCGGCTATAAACAATGAAGTCAAATGGCTGTCATTGTGTGCTCTAGGCACACGCCATTCTTTATATGAGCTCAACGGGGACACTAGGGATTTTTGAGAAATAAATGGGTAGGATAGAGAAAGACACAAACGGTCCAAATATGGCCTAAATCATGCTCTTGTCATACACACATGCCCAAACCAAGCTTTTCATCATCAAAACATAACTCTCGGCATTTAGACTCACAATATGGTGCTCTTAGACATGCACAACCATCACTAATTAAAGGAAAGCATAGAAATATTTCAATCAACAACTTGGGCAATATCTATCATGAATGAGGTGATGCTACCACATGAATCACAAACATATCATCAACTATGCATATAGTAATCTCAAAATTGACTCCAAGAAAATAATGCAAGTACAACTCAAAGAACGCCAAAATGGAGAGATGAGTTATCAAAGCATAAATAATTTGGGGCGTATAAAACACAATATTTTCAGAATTTTCAAAGTTCACTAACCAAACCATACTCCCTAAACTTAAAGTAAAAGGAGAAGGGAAGGAAAGAAACCCCCTCAAGGTTGATTTCTTATAAAGCCCGGGCTGAAAAGATCCACTCCATTAATCTCTACAAGCAACCTCTACAATAAAGCACTAATCTCCTGCATCAAATCAAGCTCAAAAGAAAAGAATAGAAATGCAATTATGGAATGAAAAAGAAAAGAAAATCTTTTTGTGTGGGGACACTATATACACCTCCCTACAAACCCACAAACTACGGAGGGCTACAAAAAGTGACTCAATATACAAAACATATAAAGACAAAAGCAAGTAAACTAAATTAAAAAAACATGAATGTGTACTAAATAAAGAGATAGATTAAATTAAATTACTATCGTTTGAGTAATGATGGCATAAGTGAAAAATCATTATTCATCCCCTTAAAAAAATGGTCTGTATTGCATAAAACTAAACTTACTATTTTTAAATGGATGTTTATCAATTCATTATTTTAAGCAAATGCCTATGTTTAATAATTTTACATGACACTTATCATGTACACTACTGTTGCACTTTCAATTCCAATCAGATCCTCCTCTTGACATCACTAAGAGAAGATTCTGGTTGTAGCCACGATAGATTCCTAATATAAGAATGTTGATATGCCTTTGAGTTATATTAGATGCACAAAGAAATTGAGAGAAATCTGATTTTGGTGAAGACTCAATGGCTTTTTTAACATTAAGTTTAAAAATATTTTGAAAGCAAAAGGATAAAATAGATCTCCAACTTCAAACTACAAAACTATTTTCAAACCTGAGCGTAGCAAGTTTGTTCCCAAAGAAAACTCACTCCAAACCCCTGAAAAACCTTTTACCAACCTTTTTGCTAAATTGACTACATATAGTGGTAAAAATATTGATTCTATTAAACGTAGGGCTTGTCAAGGGTTTAATCATTATGCTAATCAATGTGCTAATAGTTTGCATAAAAGGGGTTTGAATTTCTCTGCTACTGTGAATAATAGTGATGATGAAGATTCAGAGAATCATATCACTCTCACAGCTAGGAATTTTTTTACAAATTAATCCTGCAGGTGTTTCGCGTGGTGAAGCTCGAAATGTAGTTGCATCAGAAGTTGCATCAGACGAAATTCAAACGATCTCTACTTTAATTCTTCAATAACTGAAGATAGTACAGGTTCTCCAGAGTCAAAATGCGAAGAAGAATCTAAACTAATGGAAGCTTACAAGGAATTGTACAATGATTGGGAGAAAAAAGCTTCCCAAGTCAAGGTTCCAAAATTGGAATATAATTTTGGTTCCCAAATCCCAAATGGACCGTGTAATTTTTTATTTTTATTTTTAAATGTTGGAGGTGACATAGACCGTATAACAACACTTAATTTTTATTATTTTAATGTCTTGAATGGCTACTATTATATATATATATATATATATATATATATATATATATATATATATATATATATATGATGCCTTTGGTATGGCTAAATGAGGCTTTTGGATAAGACTTGAACAACAACGATGCCTCTAAGGAGGCTTGAACATCCAACTTCTCCGTTATGAGAAGTGAGCAGTAGCAGTTGAGCTAAAGCTCGTTTTTATGGACAGTGTAAAGTAATTTGCATGTTAAAGAGAAATTTCTAAAAATCTTGCAAGATTCGTTCATCATTTTCAATAATTAGTCCAATAAAACGCTCATGACAAGCTTTGTGAATTTGTGCACTGGTAATGGTCTCTATTGTTCGAGTAATGATGGGATAAGTGAAAAATCATTATTCATCCCCTTAAAAAAAAACTTGTCTTTATTGAATAAAACTTCTCTTACTGTTTTTAAATGGATGTTTATCAATTCATTGTTTTAAGTACGTGCCTATATTTAATAATTTTACATTACACTTATCATGTACACTCTAAAATAATTGTCTTGTCGACCCGACACACAGATTAGATTAATTTATTTACTCTAATAAAAATATTAAGACATTGCATAATTTTCAATAATACATATATTAGAATTTAATCATCAATTCAAGTAAGAATCATATCAATTGTAAAATGGTAAAGGTAATTTTGGTAAAAGAAAATTACAATAAAAGCCAGACATTGTTTTGGAAACAACTTTAAAAAAACGAGGATTTTTTATTTTCACTAATTGAGGGAGTATGTCTGTTACATCCCTTAGATATGATGCAACAATTACTCACATGATAAATAAGAATTTTGCACAATGGAATTGATCAAGTGATTAATCAATACTTTGAATATGTTGTCAAATTTTATTAATTGTTGTACCATTTCTTGCTTCAAAAGCAATGGTAAGTAGTTACCATATTTAATACTTTCAAAAGCTCTCAAAAGTCAATGTTTAAATTTAGCTAAATCTTTGGTAAGATCTATCTTTTAAATAAGGAAACCATTTTAGGAAACAAATCTTTTAATTTCCTAATTCTATGTTTCTTTGGAGAGTTTAGATTTCCTGTTTCACCAGGACTCTAGCTCGTGTATAAAAGGGAGAGCAGCGCGTTTAGATTCAACAGGGACTTAGAGAGAAAAACAGCAGACCGAGAAGACAAGTATTACTTGTAGATTGAAAGTCTAAATCTCTATTTTGATTGCTAAAGTTTTCTGTTGTTTGTTATTCATTATGTTTGGTCAATGTATCTCTAAATGCAACTACATCCTGAGCATCACTGACGTTATTCTTGAATCCTAACTACTGTTGCACTTTCAATTCCTATCAGAGCCTCCTCTTGACGTCACTAAGAGAAGATTCTGATTGTAGCCATAATAGATTCCTAATATAAGAATGTTGATATGTCTTCTGAGTTATTTGAGATGCACAAAGAAAATGAGGAACCTGATTTTGGTGAAGACTCAATGGCCTTTTTGACATTAAATTTAAAAACTGTTTGAAAGCAAAAGGACAAAATAGATTTTCATCTTCAAACTACAAAACTATTTTCAAACCTGAGCCTAGCAAATTTGTTCCCAAAGAAAACTCACTCCAAACCACTGAAAAACCTTTTACCAACCTTTTTGCTAAATTGACTACATCTAGTGGTAAAAATATTAATTCTATTTAACGTAGGGTTTGTCAAGGGTTTGGTCATTATGCTAATCAATGTGCTAATAGTTTGCATAAAAACGGTTTGAATTTCTCTGCTACTGTGAGTAATAGTGATGATGAAGATTCAGATAATCATATCACTCTCACAGCTATGAATTTTTTTACAGATTAATCCTACAGGTGTAAAACCCTAAATCATTGCTTGCTTTTTTTATGTGTGAGTTCATACATTCATAATCATCATAAACATGTTAACTTAGCTCACTCATATGTTTAGAGTTAATACCATGTTCATTGACAACGTTTGAGATGCTCGTATGCACCATTCCTTCACGGTATGCCTTGAAACTAGGGTTTATGATTTATGTTGTAAACATATGGATAAATGTTAGAGGCCATTCCTAACATCATTTACATGCTTTAGATGTTGGTTGAATGCTAGTTGCATCGACGGTTTGGTTGCTAGTTTGATTCTAGTGTTAACCCTTCTCCGTTTGACCTTTTCGGTTGTCGTTCGTGAGTGTTTTACTTAAGTTCTTGACCATGTCTGAGTGAGGTTTGAACATGGATTGCCTTGGTTATAGATTGGAGGTCTTTAAGAGTGAATTCTAGACCCTTTTTGGCTTGGGAGGACTCAAGGATGCATGCGGGAGGGTCCGAGGCTGAGCAAGGAAGCAAGCAAAATGGAAGAGGGGAAATCTGCCATGATGCATTCGCATCATAGCACCCCATGTGACCGCATGGGTACCTGATTCCCTGTTACGGGATTTTGGGTGTAATTTGCAATGTTGTCCAAACTATCCCCACCCAAACCCATCCTAAACTAATCCTAAACCCTCCTAACTACCTTAAGACCTATCCTAACCATCTAATTGAGATTTGGAAGTGGATTTGTGTGGTTAATTAAAGGGAAACAACCCCACTAATCTAAACTACACCCACTTACTTCCTAACCAATATAAACCACAAACACACCTCTAAAGCCCTCATTTACTGCCTACACTTCACAAAAACGTGGGAGAACTCTTGAGGGCTGAAAAGAGGAGTTTTCTAGGGTTCTTGAGAGACCAATCTTGGAGGCCATAGCTTGGGACCTTCTTCCCCCAATCCACACCATAGTTTTGAAGAGGAGGTTGAAGAGAACAACACCACCATTTGGAATTTCGGGATTGTTGCTTGAGAGGGCTGAACCAAGGTAAGTTGCTACATCTCTTCCTCCTTCTTTTGACCCTAATGACCCTAGGGAAAACAATCATCTTTCTATGTGAGGTCAATGGGTGCAATTTTTAGGGCTTTTAGAGATGCCATGAACTAGGTTTCTAAATGTGGATTTAGCTTGGATGAACCTATTTGAGACCTAGATTAGTATGAAATTCATATGTAAAGTAGTCTTTTAATCCTTGTTATGTGATTATTCCATGTGTTGTGAGCATGATTGGTGAGGTTACTTGGAAGGGTATATGCCCAAATTATGATTTGGCTTAATGAACATGATTGTAACCTCTTTTTTTTTTTGAACAGGGGTGGCACCCTGCGCAATTTTATTAAGAATAAAAATAGAGAATAAATATGAGGGGGACAACCAGCCTTACCCTTATCAACGGGGGGACAAAGGAGCCGTACCTCGAAAAAGAAATAAATACAATCTCAGAACAACTATTTTCTAAAACTATATATGCCATACGAATCAAAAGCTAAATCCCTCTTAACATTAACAGGCAAAGATAAATAATCAGAAAAAACTGACTACCATGCTCGTGCGCAACAACAGCTAATCTATCTACCACCATATTCTGCTCCCGAAAGACATGATGTAAAGTAAGATCTCCTAAAAGTCTCCGACAATCACGAAGCTGATAAACATACCGCCACGGCTCCTGATGCCCTTTGAGTAAAACATTAACAGCTATTAAAGAATTTGACTGAATCACAACAGTATCAAGCAAGAGAGATCTACAAAGCTGAACCCCCTCACGAAGCGCCATTATTTCCGCTGTCATATTTGAACCTTGGCCATAATCACTGGAAAAGGCATAAATAAAATCCCCTTTAGCATTCCTGACAACACCCCCGCCTGTACACCTCCCATCTTTGGACGAACCATCAGTGTTGAGTTTATAACCCATGACAGGAGGAGACCAATGAATCCAAGAACCATGTCTAACTGGAACTCGCCTGCTAGATAACTGAAGAACTTCTCGAACGCAAGCAACCCGGTTACTGAAAGTCTTAGGAACAAAACCATGTAGAACTTCTCGAACGCCTTCAAGAACCCGAGCCACTATTTGATTCCCTATCATCTGTTGATTATCAAAAATGGCTGCACAACGAGACTTCCAAATTTCCCAACAAGTATATGCAAAAATACTAAACATGGTCACACCCAACTGAGAACGAAGCGACACGAAGGACCAAACCGAGAAAAGATGATCAATGCTAGAATACTGCATGGGCAGACTGAAGCGTCCCGCAAACTGGGACCATAATCTGGAAGCCACCTTCGAATGCACAAAAAGATGCGTACCATCTTCCGTTTCAGGCAAGTTACCGCAGCAACGACACTAAGAAACGAAAGGAATTTTTCGGGCCTGAATATTCGAGTCCACTGGTAAAGCATTATGAAACAATTTCCATAAAAAATAGCTTACGCGCAATGAAAGCCACGGCTGCCAAATAAGCTGAGCCCAACGCATAAGCGGACTACGAACTCTGAAGTGCTGCCAGAAAACTCGAGCCTTGAACTCACCAGATGTAGTAAGCTTGCTGATAATCTTGTCAGGTATGGAATCAACACAACTGATATGCTGAACTAGACTACAATGTTCTGGAGGAATAAACGGAAGGATATCATCCGGTTGATTCATCACCGAAGCAACCGAAAGAAATCTATCCATAGGGAGAGGACCAACCAACCTAACACAGCACCAATTATCATCTCAAAAGGAGACAGCCCCTTGCCCAATTATCCACCGACTAGTGTGACGAACGAAGGAAAGTTGAGCACAAATAGCTTTCCAAGACGGAGTAACATAACACGAGCCAGTTGGGATATCCAAACCATATTTTCCCATACAAAACCGAGTCCCATAAACCTTCCATATTTAAAACTCTCCAAGCAGGTTTGGCGTGAAGCGTGTCCATGACATGAGATAAAGGTTGAAAACCTAGCCCCCCCCCCCTCTTCCAATGGCAGGCAAACACGCTTCCATGCAACCCAATGAGTGCGATGATCACCATTTGCACTCCAAAGAAAGTCAGACATCTTCTGTTCTAGCCGAAGAAGAACTGACTTAGGGACTTTCAAAGCTGCCATGGCATACACCAGAATGCTACACAATATGGCTTTAATGAGCGTCACTTTGCCACCAAAGGAAAGAAACTTGTTACGCCAACCTTGGATTCTGCCCAGTACCTTCCTTTCCAAACTCTCGAAGTAAGATCGCTTAAAACGACCCTTAAATAGGGGCATCCCCAGATAAGTTAATGGCCATACTTTATGTCGATATCCAGACCAACCCTCAATGCACAAGATGTGTCTCCTCGAGCACTGTCTCGAAGTAAAGAAACCACTCTTACTAGAATTCACCAACTGCCCGGAGGAATATTCATAATCCTGTAACACCTTTTTAAGCCCCTGAATGGAACGTTTTGAGGCATTACAAAAAAGTAACATATCGTCTGCATAAAGAAGGTGCGTAACCACTACTCCCCAACGACCATGTCTGAAAGGATGGATCAGCCCGTTTGGGATGGCCCTATTTAAATTGAAGGAAAGAACCTCCTAAGCAAGAATAAATAACATTGGAGAGATCGGATCCCCTTGCCTCACCTCGCGATTGGCCTTGAAAAAACCCGACAAAGTCCCATTAATTTTAAACGAGTACCAACTCATCTGAAGCAACTGTCGAATCAATATACAAAAATCCGGGCTGAAACCAAAAGCTTGCAAAGCACGCAAAAGAAACTCCCATTCAAGACGATCATAAGCCTTTGACATGTCGACTTTGAACACCACATTACCACCCCGAGATTTAGTGTCCACGCGTTGCACCAATTCATGAGCCAACAAAATGTTCTCTTGAATGCTACGACCTTTAACAAAACCCGACTAACGCTCCGAAACTATCTTGGAAGAAAAGTGGCTAACCAGGTGGCCAATATTTTTGAAATAATCTTTGCCGAAAAATTACACAGACTAATCGGCTGTAAATCCCCCAAACATTCGGGGTTATCCACCTTAGGAAGAAGAACAATGGAAGCCGAGGAAATCCCCCGATGCATTTCCCCACCCCTAAAAAACTCCAAAACCGCACCCATGACATTTTCTTTGATAATCGACCAACAACCCTGAAAGAACCATCCTGTAAAACCATCAGGACCTGGAGCACTGGATGGGCTGAGAGACTTAATTGCTGTCCACACTTCCTCTTCAGATGGGGCTCCTGTCATAAAATAATTATCCTCAATCGAAACATAACAAGGAATCCCGTCAAAAAGGCCCTCGTCCATAACATGCCCACTTGAAGCAAAAAGATCAGTAAAATACTCCTCAGCCATAGACCCTAACTGAACCGGATCCTCACTTAAGATCCCATCCAGTAAACGAAGCCAAATCACATTCCGATGAGCTCTATCCTTGATGCTAGCATGAAAAAATGTTGTGTTCCGATCGCCATCTCGAACCCATAATTGTCTCGATTTCATCTCGGCCATTTCCCTATCCCAGTCTAAAAGTTGATTGAGACGCTTTTTCGCTACCTGCAAACCTTCTTCCACAGCAATACCACCTCCTGCTTGCAAAGGCATTTCCAGACGAAGAATATCATCCTGAATGGATACTATATTTCGCTGAACATGGCCAAAAACCTTCCAATTCCAGTCACGCAGAGCAGCTCTTAAACGACGTAACTTAGAGTATAAAAGAGCCATACCCGTACCCCAACTAGGTATACTCCACAAATCAGCCACAAAAGTAAGAAAATCCGGATGATCGAGCCACATTGTTTGAAACCGAAACCCGGTCTTATGCTTCACCGATACACAAAAATCAAGAAGAAGAGGAAAATGATCTCAAACCGACATAACTAAATGAGAGACTTGAAGCCGAGGAAAATGCAGCTTAAACTCACCATTGACCAAGACTTTATCCAAACGCTTCCAAATACGATGTCCCCCCCGGACTGATTATTGCACCAAGTGTAACGACTTCCTTCAAAACCCACATCAACCAAACCAGCCCGGTTCATGA
Source organism: Codonopsis lanceolata (assembly GCA_013146195.2). Taxonomy (NCBI): domain Eukaryota; kingdom Viridiplantae; phylum Streptophyta; class Magnoliopsida; order Asterales; family Campanulaceae; genus Codonopsis; species Codonopsis lanceolata. The sequence goes on from CM028379.1 coordinate 101,899,442, forward strand.
AATTATTAAAATCATCCATCTCACCAAAATCACACGGAGCACCCCCCCCAACTTTTCCAAAGATTGACTGATAACATTAAAATCACCCCCAACAAACCACGGGCAAACGCAACTAACTGAAAGATCCTTTAATTCCCTCCATAAAACATTCCGTCCCTGCCTATTACATTGAGCATAAACAAATGAAGCCATTATTGGAATAAGCGAAGGAATATTCACCATAACCGTAATTTGTTGAGCCGAACTACTCACAAGATTCACCACAACTGGATCATTCCAAAGAAGCCAAATGTGTCTATTGAAGGGGTAAACATGCATATTGTGATCAAAACCAACTCTACGACAAAATTTAAATAGCCTATCTCCACTAGTTTTTGGTTCTAAAACAGCACACTGTAGACACCCCAATTCGTACCCCTGATATGTGACATGACAAAAAATATCAAGACATGTTAAAACATTAACAAATATCAAGTTACAGGGTCAAAAATGCAAAAGGACAAAGCAGGATGCACAAAAAGACAAACTGCAGGGACTAAAGTGTCAAAAAGGAGCTTAGTTTGAAGTTTAGGCACAGCCACCCATTGGTTTGGGCATGGCGCCCAAACTGGGAGGGGTTAGAGCCCAAACTCCATTCCAGCCACTGTTCATGCAACGATCTGCCGCAAAATGCAATTCGTCCAGCGCAAGGTACAATCGTTTGAAGCACAGAAAGAGAAATGGGCGTGGCTCCCATCTGATTTGGGCACAGCGCCCAAACCTCTATGAAGCAAAGGCCCAAATCGCTTCCTTCGCCGGCGCACATTTGCCGTAAACACAAGCGATCTGCTTGCGGCGTACAACCGATTGATGCGCTTGAGAAATTTTCAAATGCCAGCGATGTCCCTAAATCCTCCTATAAATAGAGGCACCCGGCTCTTCATTCAGAACAGAAATTTTGTGTAAAGCTTCTCCGCGTTAACGTTACGCTGGAGAAATAGAGAGCGGTGTGAGATAGTGAGAGATCACCTCCAAAGCCTCGAAACCCTGCCAAACCTCCGCCAAACACAAATCCAACCGGTAGAAGTGTACCTTAGCCCCCCAGCTAGGTATCCACCCTATTTCCCCGGTCCAAAAATCGTGGATAGAGCGCTTGCTCGCCGATTTAAAGGCCAACCAAATCAGCCGAGTAGTAGCTTACTGCGCCTCGATTTTAGCCTACCTCGATCAAACAACACAACGAAAACAAGCGGTTACCGCCCGATCCCGAGGCCGAAAAGTGACTTTCGAGCGATCCGCGCCCAAATTCACACAACACACAACTTCAACCAGACCAGAAAAAAAAGACTCTCTCTCCCCGAGGGACAGAGCGAGCACACCCCTACGCCGTCTGTAAGTTTTTATTGTTAAGTTTTTCATTTCCATGTAATAGTATTATTTCCAGTCCGGCCCAATGTAGTCATATAAGCAGTTGTGCTGCCCGGATTTAATTAGGAAATAGTACTAAATGTAGTCATTATTATGGCAAAATGTTTTTAGATAAGTTTGTATTTATTTACTTCATTTATTCAATAAAGTCTTTATTTGTAAATGTATTATTTCCGGTCCGGTTCAATATCAATATATAGCAGTTATCTTTGCCGGATTTATTTAGGAAATAATACTAAATGTAGCCGTTACTATGGCCAAATATTTCCAAGTATATTTGTAATTGTTTGCAAAAGAGTCTGTTGCAAGTCCGTAAATAATATAGATGTAACGGATGTATTTGTAGGTAGTTAATGCTTTATTTATCTGTTTAATAAATATAACAAAAAGCATACAAGGGAGGCTGGAACGGGAGCAGTGGATATCACCGCCTCCGCACGGACGCGCACCCCTATCCAAGGGCGCGCGGGGCGCGGGAGCACCCGCATTCCCGGGAACCCACAGTGGCGACTCTACTGGGGAGATCATTTTTATTTTAATGAATAAAAATGGAGGGCTAGACTCATTAAACAAAACTTTTTTTTCTTTTGTTTCTGGCTAAAGTATGCTTGTTATATTAATTTAAAACAGTCTAATATTGCGTTCCTTTAACATCCGTGTCTATATTTGTGGATATGATCATCCATCTTGCAACAGTTTCATTTCAAATACTGTTACGGATATACTTGAAAATATTCGTATTTTTCAAAAAAAAAAGAAAAAAAAAGTATATATATATATATATATTTATATATAATATATATGTAACTTTTCTTTTTATTTCCGGGCAGCACAACAAACGGGCCGGGGCTTTGTTTTCAAAATCTTTTCATTTTCGGCCCTATTAATTATTTCCTGCTTTATTTCCATTCTGCAATATATATATGTACATATATGCATGCATTCATTCTGTCATTTTATTTTGGGGATTAGGACCCATTTTCTAAAAATAAATAGATTCCCCGCTTTTCTTTCTATTTCTTGATGGTATGCTTGCCTGCTCTCGCTTAAGCTAAAAAACCCGAGAAAATCCATACACAACAGCAAGACAGGCTATATCTGTTTTATTTTTATTTTTTCTATATCTGAAATAAAAAAAAAAACTTCTTTTTTGATTTTTAGATACCGCACACACACACACATGCATATAAATATATTCCGAACTGCTACCCTACACCATGGCCAAGCCTACCCCCTGCATAAGCCAACGTTAGGCTGCATATAGTTTTCGAGACACTTCAAAGACCGACCGGTTTTGCATTTTAAATTGTGGTCAGTCAGTCCAAAAAAAAAAAAAAATCGCAAATCAAAAAAAAATGCGCAAGTCAAAAAAAATATGCGCAAGTCAAAAAAAAATGTGCGCAAGTAAAAAAAAAATGTGCGTAAGTCAAAAAAAAATGCGCAAGTCAAAAATATATATATATACACTGGGGCTGATTTATTATTTTCAAATGCTCGACCTAGATCCATTTCGAATGGTGGATCAGGAAAAGTATAGGCCCTTCGCTGGGATCGGTCGATCTCGAGAGTCGAAAGGCGAGGTGGAATACGTTGGTCCTATACTGCGGAGAAAAATTCATTGTTCGAGAGGAAAGTCCCGAGGCTGTCAAAATTAAGCAAGTGCTTATCCGGTTATTTTGTAGGAAAAATAATAAATAATAAAATATACTAATAAAGGCACATTGTACTCCAAGCCCGAAAAGCCTTCCCGACCTTACGATACCAGGCCCATTTTCAGAAGCTTGGCCAATTTGGAAAGCGAGCGATCTTGGCCGATTGATCACGAGGAATCAAGTCGAGATCGGAGAGGGTATCAAAAACAGTCAGAGTCGGTCGGGGCGGGCGAAGCAGTTGGTTCGAAGGTACAAATCCGGGCAGTATGGCGGCGAAAGTGAGCGATGCGCTATGGAGTGCAGAATCTGGGGGGCTCGAGGATATGCTCGGAGCAAGCGATCACGGCGGTGGCTAGACGAGAATTTGGGTGCAGCTTCGCTAACCGAATAATGAGCCAAATGGCTAACACTGGTACAAAGCTTGAAATCCGGTGGTGAGGTAATTTCTTCCCTGCGGTTCCCAAGAAGCATCAACCTCACATACACTTCAAACCCAAACCCTCGGCCAAACACTAACCCGCTGACCAAACACTTAGTCACTCCAAATCTAACCCTCCACCAACTCCTACTACCCAAATGTCAATCCTTACTCATATCCTCCATATCCTATCCCAAACACCAACATTCCACGAGTCCAAATGACCTCCCTTTTCCCATAAACAACCCACTCCAAAGCGGCCCACATATGGATCCCCGAGGCTATAACCCGTCGGGCCAAGTTACTACTTACTTACCTCACGGCGATCTAGCCATCTGACCCAGGAAACATCAAAATCCACCGGCTACACTACCCAAAACCATATCTGCCAATAACCCACCGGCTCAAAACCGTACTGCGACAATCCACCCATTTAAATCCACGGTCAAAATCTCTATCCGGCCCGAGTGCTACCATATAATTGTTGCCCAAAATCCTATCGACCCAAAACCCATATCAGGTCCAGAATCCTTATCGACTCAAAATCCCTATCCTACCCAAAATCCACCGGCTTACATCGCTCCAAAATCCATATCGGCTCAGAATCCTTACCCGGCTCAAAATCCGAAGAGCCATACCACCTTTCAATACATACCCAACACCAGCCGAGAAATCAACCCGGCCTTCCAAATCACGCGCGCGCTATACCTAAAACCATCTCCCCGACCACCAAAATGGGGCCGACATGGAAAAACATGAAAACCATGATGCTCAAATTTCTCAACAAAGGGAATTTTCTCAGACGGCATTACAACCTTGACGATGATGCGCCTTCAAAATTCAAAATGCGGAGCATAGAAAAGTTCGATGGGAATGGATGCCCTATATCCCATCGAGTCCTACTCCATGGTATGCGATCAAGGGGCTAGCTTTGAAACTATGGCTTCCAATTTTCATCTCACCACTAGTAAGGCGCCAAGCAATAGGTGATGTTGTCGCGGCGACACTCACGAATACACGGGACGGATAGCCAGAAGAATTCCTTGAAAGGTATAAAGACAACACTAGCCAGAGAAACAAAAGGAGACCTCGAGTCGTGCACCCAAAGAAAAAAGAAACATGTCTTTGAATTTGCGGTCGGGGTGGAAGCGAAGTTGGCCCGGACTTTTGACGGACGATCGGTTGAGTCATGCAGGATGTTCATCAAAACCTCCGGCCTATATACGGAACACATGCGGTATCTCCCTACAGCCAGCTTTAAAGAAGTGGTGGAGATAGGGGTTCGTATTGATGAAGATATACGGACCAGGGCAACTAAAAGTCAATACACCCTCCGGTTCTTTCCAGATACTCTAAAGGAAAAGGCAGCCGCTTTCCCGACACCGGTAGTCAATATGGTAGGAGATGCATCTTCCACTTTTCCCCTAAAAACTATAGTGCTACTCCATGGTCCTATGGGCGAGCCGAGCCAGTCTGTCAATTTAGTCGGAGGAATAATGGCCCAAGCAATTTCGGAGGTCGAGCAGTCAGCGGGGCTTTGACGATTGCAGCTCACTCATGCAGTGATATTAATGGGCGGGGGAGTCTTGAAGCCTTTGGAGAACTACATGCCACCAAACCTCTGCGACACATGGAACCATGCCCGATCTTGTGGTATCATCGCCGCGTGGTCACCTCACCACGAGATGTTATACACTCAAACATGCTATCGAGTTTGATAGATGATAAGGTGATTGAAAAACCTCCCCACGGACCAAATACAGATCAATAACCCTCTTCCTCAAATCAACATGATTGAGGTTGATAAAAATCAACGTGCCCAGTTCGAAAAAATTAGCCACCCATTACCATATATCCTCATTCCTTCTCTTTATACATCCATAAAGAGCCTAGGCGCAATATGCTCTCTTGGGACACTATCTGGGTAACAAAATACTTGCAACATTCGAAAAAGCCAGGTGGGTGGGGATGTTAGCCACCTTACTAGATCGGCCGAGAGCCTACCAACCAAACACGGAAAAAGGTTCCAGGCAAACAAAAGCGAATCGGGGTAAGGAGGTAGAAGATACTCGTTAGCTCGGATGAAGAAAACGAGGCCAACATTTCCATCACGGGGCTTACTTTGTGCTTCAAAACCCATCGTGATACATTGGCCAAATCTCTAAGTCGAGGCGGTTCCATTTGAAACCTCCCGAATGAGCTTACTCGGATGATCGGAAACATTCATTTTGGAAATGTCATAATGTTTCTTGATCTAGATCTGCCCAAGGAAGGGGCCGACCATTGATGCTCTGCATATCAGCGTGGGAATAATGGAAGCGGGTTCCTCGAGTTTCGATGAATGCGGGTCCTCTGAATGTGTGTCCCTTGGGCACCTTAGCCAAATTGGGAACAAAAATATCAAGAACTCACTCCTTCTTCACGACGGTAAAGGCATACGACAACACCGTCGATGTGTCTTAGGTAGTATTTCGATCTTGCGACTATTGGGCCTTAACCATGCCGGTCGAATTCAAGTCTTGGATATACCGGCCACTTCGACACATTCTTGGGGCGCCCTTGGATCCATGGGGTAAAGGGGTAGCCTCTTCATTACCAACGTGTCAAATTCATCCACGATGACCACATAGTGATTATTACATGACAAGATCGTGGAAAACAAGGAAAAGGATATCCCAATCCTCGAGATAGAGCATGAACACACGGGTATTTTTCCTCGGTGGTTTTGAGGTTATCCCCCAGTGGTCAACGCCTTGAATACGGTAGAAGGCCGACATCTGGAAAGAAAACACATCCCTAGGAAACATGGTCCCTTTAAACATGTTAGGAAAATGAATATATGGTAGTGCGGGTCTTGGTAGAAACCAACAGGGGGCTTGTCAATCTAGTCAGGATGAACTTAGGAATGTATCCTCCCTTTGGCCTAGGATACACACCTACTCATTGAGATAGCGCATTGTCATGAAACAAAGCGTGAGAAAGAAAAGCGAGAAAAGGAAAAGCGTCCTTACACATCCCCTCTCCGACCATACGGAAAACCCTTAAATGGTTACTTTGTAAGAAAAGGAAACAAAGTCTATCTCATGTTCCACGAGCCTTGGATAGATCGAATGGGAAAAGATGCCTGGATGGGAAATCTTTGAAAATGTCGGTCTTCTCCGCGGACAAAATGGAGCAGGTCACCACGGAGCCCTATAGCGAGATGTAGCGCCACTTTTGAAAACACTTGGTCTATAGATCGGGATGACTATTCTCGGTCTTATTTGATGATGATGGCACGGGAGGCAGGTTTCTTGGGTATGATAGACGGAGTGCTGAATATGCAAAGCTCACACGATAAGTTTGAGCTCTCCTTTGCTAAGCCTGCGAAATTGGTATGTTACTACGGCCCTCTTGACTCATGAAGCGGTAGACCGCCGGATATACTATCCCCCTTCCTTCTCTAGCTTTACGGATTGGTCATCTGCGATCCGCTCCTAATAATGAGGATCTCAAACCCCGGTCCTCAATAATGTAATAACCAGTGCGGCTTGCTATTAATGATAATATGAATGTCTTTGCTTATTCCTTAGTTGCACCTACATTAAAAGATACATTAAATAATCATAATAATGAGTCATTTAATGAAATGGACTCAAAAGATAAAAATATTTGCTTGAGCTTGTAAAAGTCGGTTGAGCGAGGAGCAGCATCACTCGGCGGCGGCGGTGAAGACTTGTCAATCATCAATGCGGGGTTTGAACAATCAAGTCAAAGAAATCAAAATCGGCAACTACTCAGAGCTCACGAGCGGTAGCACTCATCGACCTCCTCAAAGAGTTCGTAGAACATCTTTGCTGGTCCTATGAAGACATGCTGGGGCTAGATCCGACCATAGTCGAACAGGATCCTATCTATCCGGATGCTTGGCCAATCAAGCGGCTCGCGAATCAAACCCGAGAATGGTCACTGCAAGTCAAAGAAAAGAAATGAAGCAACTCCATGTCAACTTCATTCGGGTGGTTGAATACCCGATCAGGTGTCAACATAGTATTGTTCCCAAGCCCAGCGGGAAGGTTCGAATCTGCGTCGACTTTCGCGACCTCAACAAGCGTCGCCCAGATGATTTCCGCTACCCAAATTGATATTGTGGTAGATCTTTGTTCTTTGCTCACAGATCGGATCCTTAAATCGGCGGCATGCTCGGCTACAATCAAATTAAAATGGCGGCGAGAAGACCAAGAGACTTCATTCACCACTCCTTGGGTACCTCTCTGCTTGTCATGCCATTTGGACTCAAAATCTAGGGGCTACTTATCGAAAGAGCGCCACCACTCTCTTCCACGACATGATCCACAAAGTCGAGTCGTCGGCGACATGATTGTACATTCAGCGTAGCGGTGCTCATATCAGGATCTTCGGAGTTCTTGAAAGACTTCGAGAAAGCATCGAGATGAAACTTCAGCCCACAAATGCACATTTGGGGTCACGAAAACAAAGTCCAGGATTCTTAGTGGCGAGCAAGGCATCGAGATCGAGCCGGCAAAGATCAAAGCTATCGTGGAGATGCGCGACCAAAAACTCGACAGTCAAAGGCTTCCTAGGCCGACTACAATACATCGGCCGCTTCATCAGACGATCACCACCACATGTTGGCCTCTTTGACTTGAAAAATCTTGACCAAAGTGCGGGACGAATGCCCGACTAGCTTTGAAAAAATAAAAGCCTATCTCACCAATCCACATGCTAGGCCGACCCATACATAAACCTCTCCTCATATACTTAACGTCACGGACACGTCGGTGGGAGCCATGCTTGCCGAAAAGAAAGACTCACATCGGCATCATATCTTGCATAAGTAGGAAGCGCAAGGAAGCGGTAGATTACTCGGGCTTTGGAAAGAAAAGTTGTCTTTGGCCTAGTACGGACAACTCAAAGGCTCAAAGCCTACGCAGGGCCGATCCATCAGCTTATCTCCGGGATGGATCTATCCAATATCGAGTCCATGTTAAAGGCG
>CM028379.1:101908014-101957149 GCA_013146195.2 Codonopsis lanceolata
CTTCGAAACGCCATTCGAGGACCTCGCCGACAACAAAAGAAATTTCGTTGGCGAGGCACGAAAATCTTTGAAACAAGTCAAGCCCGGAGGTTTAAGGGAGGCAAGTTAGCTGTTAAGTATGAATAAAGGTCTTTGTAAAATCGTTGATCAATAAAGGAGTTTCCCCAACAAGTGTTCGGAGAAGACGGCTTCACAGGTATGATAGAAGGAGACCACTTGATTGAAGAGGGCTCCTGTTGAGTTGGGGCTTCTAATAAACCTCTGCGAGAACTAGTATCTACGGCCAGGCCACTTTTGGCGCCGCCGGTCAGGTGACGGCCGGATATATTACCCTATTCCTTTCCTTAACCTTACGGTTGGTCATCTACCAATCCGCTCCTCAATTGAGGATCTGAAACCCAGGTCCTCAATAATGTAATAAACCACGTACAATGTGCTTTTAATAATAATATGGATGTCTTTGCTTATTTCTTAGTTGCACATGCATTAAAAGACATTAAATAATTATAATAATGAGTCATTTAAAAGGACCCAAAAGATAAAAATTATACGCTTGAGCTTGCAAAGTCGGTAAGTACAGCTTGAGCCATTGTCGGCTCTTGAAGACACGTCACTTATCAACACAGAATTTGGATAATGAAATCAAAAGAAATCAAAATCGGCGGATTACCTCGAGGTCGAGAAAGAAAGGCACTTATTGATCTCCTAAAAGAGTTCGTAGACATCTTTGCACGGTCTATGAAGATATGCGGCCTAGATCCGGCTATAGTCGAGCACGGATTCCCACATACCCCGGATGCTCGCCCGATCAAACAAAAGCTCCGCCGCATCAAGCGGAGAATGGTCGCTACAAGTCAAAGAAGAAATTATGAAGCACCAAGCTTGCGTCAACTTCATCGGGTAGTTGAATACCCGACTGGCAGGCCAATTTTGTCAATATAGTGACCGTTCCCAAGCCCAGCCGGAAAGTCGAGAATACGTAGACTTAGCGACCTCAACAAAGCGTCGCCCAGATGACTTCCCTACGCCCGACATTGACATTGTGGTAGATGCCGGTCGCTGACTCCTGAAGTCCGATCCTTCGTCGACGGCATCTTTGGGCTACAACCAAATCAAAATGGCGGCGAAGACCGTGAGAGACTTCATTCACTACTCCACAGGGAACTTCTTGTTACAACCTGTCATGCCATTTGGACTAAGAATGCCGGGAGCCACTTTACGGAGGGCGCCACCACCCTGCTTTCATGACATGATCTCACAAAAAGAGATGGAGGTCTATGTCGATGATATGATCGTGCATTCAAATGCGCCTATGGTGCTCAGCATTAAAGATCTCCGAAATTCTTGAAAAGACTCGAAAGCACGGATGAAGCTTAACCCCACAAATGCACATTTGGGGTTACGAAGGCAAAGTCCCGGGATTTCTAATAGCCGAACAAGGTATCGAGATCGAGCGGCAAAAGTCAAAGCCATCACGGAAATGCCACGGTAAATTAAGACTCCCAGCAGTAAAAGGCTTCCTAGCCGGCCGTAAAGATACATCGATCCGTTTCATGACACCGACTACCACTGTGAGCCCCTCTTTAAACTCCTCAAAAGAATCTTGATCAAGTGGGGACGTGAAGTGCCGCCTAGCCTTTGAGAAAATAAAGCCTACCTTACCAATCCCACAGTCTGCTAGCTCCCCTCATACCCATAAACCTCTCCTCATATACTTAACCGTCATTGCAGGACACCTCGGTGAGGGGCTATGCTTTCGCCTCAGAAAGAAGATTCCTACATTGAAAACGCCATATATTTCATAAGTAGGAAGCTACAAGGAAAGCGAGCTAAACTATTCTAAGACTAGAAAAAGTCAGGCTGCGGCTAGTGTCCGGCCACTCAGGCTCAGACCTATCTCGAGGAAGGTCCATCAAACTCATATCGGGATGGACCCTATCAAATACATCTTCGGTAAGCCATCGCTGTCAGCAAACAGACTAGCCAAGTGGTCTTTTCTTCTAAATGAGTTTGGCGCTAACCTATGTCATGTCACTCAGGAGTCTATCAAAAGGGAGCGTCATTGCGAGACCAACTTAGTGATCTACCTCGAGACCCAGAAGATGCAAGCCAGGCGGCTTCCCAGAGACATTTAAGGTATCCACGGAAATCCTTGACCCGGGACACACGTTGGCAAATGTTCTTTGACTGAGCCGCAAAGCAAAGAGGCTTTGGCATAGGAGTCTTAATGTCGATCCTAGCGACTCTCATACTCCGCGTGGCTATAAGTGCAGATTCGAGTGTTCAAATAATACAGTATACAATGTCTGAAGCTTTATATTCTTGGCTTAGAAGAAGCTCTAAAAAAGGAGCTAAAGATCTCGAAGTCTACGGAGACTTCGGCCTGATTATAAATCAAGTCGAAGGAAGGTGGAAGACCGGGATCCCCGCAACTCTATCATGCCAAGCTAATAACGCTTGCCGCTTTTGGTTCTATCTCGCTCCATTACCCGCCACGAGATAAATCAATCGGCCGATGCTCGCCTTCTGGCATCACTAGTCCGATTCCCGCGAAACTAAAGTCCAACCATTCATAGTCGGAAAAGGTCACTCCCAAGATACTATTTCAAAATCAACGCAGCCATTGAAGGCGATCACGAGCCCCGGTATGCCGATATCTTAAACTCGCTCCGTAAAAATCTTTATCCCACGGGTTAGACAAAGGGGAAGAGTCTCCACGAGAAGATGGCCTCGCCAGATCGTACGGCGGTGGCGGCTGTATAAGAGGCATCGAGGCCTCGACTTACTATGTGTCGATCGGGCTAAAGGCGAGCAAGTTATGGATCAAGCTGCATGGTGGTACACATGGGCCCCGCATGAGCAGGCCATATCTTTATCAAAGAAAGTCATTCGACAGGGTACTATTGATGCGGCTCGGCCCGGCGTATCCGGTGGAGTGCGACATTGCGACAAATGTCAGCGCTTTGCCAAATCTACGGCATGATGTGCCCCACACGCCCTATATAACTCACGGCCCACGGCCGCTTCACCATGGGGTATCGACGTCATAGGCCAAATTCACCCGAAGGGATCCAATGGCCATGAATATGTCTTAGTAGCCGTCGATTACTTCACAAAGTGGGTAGAAGCTTCTTCCTACAAGGTCTTAAACGCCCGAAAGGTATCCGAATTCATTAAGGCCAATATCATATACGGCTACGGGGTACCTTTCGAGATCATCTCAAACAAAGCAACGGCTCTCATTTTGAAGGGGCGTGAACCGCGGTCTGGCCGGCGAGTTCAAGATCGGAGACACAAATCCTCCCCTGCCGACCACAAGCTAATGGTGCTGAAGCGACCAACAAAACTCTCGAGAATATCATCGGAAAAATGGGCGTCTGAGGAGGCGGCGAGAAAAATTGCCACAGCCTGCTCACCACGTCACGTCGATCACGCCACCTGGGGCTACCCTACTCTTTAGCATATGGCATGGAAGCGGTACTACCAATAGGGTGGAAGTTCCATCATTGAGAGTGATGATGGAAGGCGATATATCGAAATTGGGGTCGAGAGCGTACCTGCCCTAATTGATGAGCAGCCTCAGCCTTGGAGCATACAGGGCATATCAAAGGCGTATGCCAGAGCTTTCAACAAGAAAGTCAAAGGCCGTGATATTCAAGTCGGAGACCTCGTGCTTCGAGAAAACCCCTAGTTATGTTGATACTAGGGAAAATGGAAATCTCCTGGATGGGACCATACATCGTTAAGGAGATCCGGTCGGGAGGTGCAGTGCTTCTCCAAGAGCCGGGGCGGGGAAGATCTTGTCAGACCTTTCAACCTCGACAAACTCAAAAGGTACTACGCTGAGCTATCCTATTCACAAAATGCTTCCCTCTCGGCCCATAGGCGAAAACCGAAAGGGCGGTCTAGAGCAAAAGTTAGGGCAAAAAAGAAAAAAAATATAAAAAATAATGTAAAAAAAAAAAAAAAAAAAAGAGCTCGCTAGGTGAAAACCGAAAGAGCGGTCTAGGCAAAAATTAGAGCATATAAAAATAATAATGTAAAAAAAAAAAAAAGCTCGCTAGGTTGAAAACAGAAAGAGCGGCCTAGGCAAAGTTAGAGCACAAAAAATACTAAAAATAAAAAATTAAAGGAGAGGGAAGGCATTATTTGAAACCATCGGCGAACTACCTCAGGTCTTGACACATCAAAGGCCGACAAAAGAGAAAAACCACGACAAGAAGGCGACTCACATTAAAACATTAAAATATAAATTTTACGGGTCTAAGGTGCAACTTAGGAATACTTATTAAGACATTTATGTTATACATTACTTGCATTCGTACATATCTATATCTTGCCTATACCCAGTTGCTTTCCCGAAACTATCCTTCATTTGCGGCTTAAGCCAGGGCGATCATCAGTCTCATATACTTCTTACGCAAGGCTCGAGAAAAGGCTCGATCTCATCGGGATGAGAAACACGAAATATCCTCGCCTATTCATCATCTGCGTTGCCATTGTCTGAAAGCTCGATGACTTGGATCCCGATCATTCACATTGCCAATCGATTATGAAGAAAAAAATGCAGAATTGCGAGAATAGCCATATGTCAAGTATAGCCTGCAACAATTATATGGCCAAACAAGGTGGTGTCTTTTCCTTTCCCCGCATATACTCAAAAAAAAGAAAAAAGAAAAAGGGAAGCTTATTCGAACCCGAAGGTATATTCTTTTAAAATCCATTTTGGGGATACAGCGTGCCATTACCCGTTAGGTCAGTATAGCTTTTGTTTGTGCGTGCGTCTTGAGTCTGCATGTGTTTATTTATTTTGCATCATATAAATTAGATTGCATTGTAAATATTTGTACAGGTTTTCAACAAAAAAAAAAAAAACAACAAACAAAAAAAATGTATCATTCTTTACGTAAATAAACACTTGCCATTTAAAAAAATATATATATATATATATATATATACATGAACAAAATTTACATGTAAATAAACATTTGATTTCATTAAAAAATTGTATATAGTGTACATATATACCATATTCTTTTACATTCCTCCAAATATAAAAAAAAAAGAAGAAAAAAAATAGAAAATAAAAAAAATCGGGAGAGGGGAAGATGTATGTACAAGAAGAGAAAATTTTTCAGGTACATGCAACAAGGAAAATGCGGCGGCAGAAGAAGAAATTTTCGACTGAAGCTAGAACATGGAGCGAAAAGAAAACAACAGCAAAGAAAAGATAACATCATCTAATACCACAAGATGCTACAGCAAGAAAAAAAGGGAGCTTCTGGCCAAGGTTAGAAGGAGCAACAAGAACAAATGCAGCAGCATCAAGAAAATTTTCCAGCTAAAAGCCGAAAACAAAGTAAGGCAAGGGAAAAGACTTTCCAACGAAGGTCGGAACAGTGATAAAAAGAAAAAATCCCCAGCAGATAAAAAAAAAAAAAAGAGAGAAATCAAAAGGAATCAAAAGAAAAGAAAAGAAAAAAACTAGCAAGAATAAAATCCTCATTCGGGTAGAACTACGTTTGGTGATTCATGAAAAAGGATCGTGGCGACCTACATCGATGGGTCAGACCATCACAATCATAAAGCAGAAAAAAAAAAAAAATTCCCGACAAGAGTGGCGAGAAATGTCGAGAATCTGCGGCGACCACCGGCGCAAAAGGTAAGTCGTCTGATATTCCTACCCTGATTTTAGAATAATTTCCTTTTTAGGAAAAATTGTTTTATTTTTAAATAAAAGAAAAACTCTTTTCAAAATGAGTTTTGATTTCAAAAACACGAAAAAAAAGAGGAATATTTCAAAAACAAAAAAAAAGAGGAATATTTCAAAAACAAAAAAAAGAGGAATATTTCAAAAAAACAAAAAAAAGAGGAATATTTCAAAAAAAAAAAAAGAGGAATATTTCAAAAACACAAAAAAAGAGGAATATTTGAAAAAAAAAAGAGAGAGAGGAAGGAAAAAGAATATTTTCCACTTCACAATTTTCGAAAATACTTGAAGAATGATCAATTCGCCGTGTTCGGCGGTTTTAGTCAAGCACAATTTTCTGATATTTGAAAATTTTCGAGTTATGTCTGGAAACAAGACAGCGATCAAGGCCCATACATACCTAGAAAATTTTCTTAACACATTTCAATGCCAAGGTATTGACCGGTTGAAATTGTGGTAACAGATTTGAAGTGCTCGGCGACGGATCTTTAGTCAAACACAGTTTTCTGATATTTGAAAGTTTTCGGATTATGTCTGGAAACAAGACAGCGATCAAGGCCCAGACATAATTAGAAAATTTTTCTTAACACATTTCAACTAGTTGAAGGTGGTAAGAAAAACATTCAAATCTTCATGCAGTATTTAACAACGGTTTCGGACCAGAGAGAATCGGCTTTTTCGAAAACACAAAAATCTTTTTCCATTGTAGTTTAAGGTTTTGGCCTGAACTACGCTTGGTCTAATTTCCTTTAATAGGGAATACGTAGGCAGCCTACATTAGTAGGTCCGACCATCAGAGCACATTAAATTCACATCTGCTTAAAAACTTCGATAATTTTTTATAACCGACTAAAAATGTCTAGGTTATAGAGTTTGGATAGCATGTCACATGCATTATAAGCTGCTACCAATTGCATTCTCTGTTCTTAAATGAGCGAAATTGGAGAGTCTCTTGTTAATCAACGATGTTCGTCTACTCGATGGCAGAAAGGTTGCAGTAAACTCCATCGTTGAGGGGCCCTGTAGACACCCCAATTTCGTGCCTACGGTATGTGGCCGACATAAAATATCAAGAAGCTGTTAAAACTTAACAAATGTCAAGTTGCGAAGTCAAAAATGCGAAAGAAAAAGAAAGCGAGTGAGCGGCGGGGGAAAGTGTCAAAATTGCAAACTTTAAAAAGCACTTGGTGCCACCTAAGGAAGGCTTGGTGCCGCTCAAGCATGGCTTGGCCGCACCAAGCTTGTTCTATTCACCTCTCTCACAAAGAATTAGTACAACTCCTTATGCGCATACAATTTGTTGATGCGCGGAGAAGAAATCAAAGAATTCCGGTGTCCTACTCCTCAAGTATAAATAGAGGCCTCGGCCTCTCATTTCGAGGACACAATTGCTCATAAATTTTATCGCTGGCTCAGCCTGCGATCTTTCGATCTGATTAGTGCGAGAGGTGCGAGATAGGTGAGTGGAAGCCCTAAAATCTCCAAACCCCATCAAACTACGCCAAATCAAAAACCCATAGGTTATAAGTGATCCCTTGCCTAGTTGTTAGGTATCCACCTTAAAACCCCAGTCCAAAAATCCCAAAATAAGCCGTTACTCTGCCCGAGTAACAAGCTAAAAAAGTCAAAACTTAAGTCTAGGTTCCGCCCAGTGAAAAGGCCAAAACCAACCCAAATAAACTCAGTTGACCAGCCCAAACCTCAAAACATCAATCAAATCAAGCGGCAATCGGTTCAAATCGGTTCAATTCGGTTCAATTCAATTCAAAACAAAAAAGACTCCCTCTCAGGAGGACAGAGCGAGCACACCACCGCTCTAAAGGTAGGTAATACCTTTAAGGCGTATTTTATTTTATTTTGTATTTTCTTTATTTTATTTATTTCCAAAAGTTGTATTTTAAATCCGGCACAATGTAGCCAATATAAGCCGTTGTCTTTGCCGGATTAGATTAGGAAAAATTATGTAAAAGAGCCATTATAATGGCCAAATATTCTTAAATGTGTTTGTAATTATTAGAAGGAGGCGGCTGCGAGTCCGTAAATAATGTAGCCACGAATATATCTGTTTAATTTTCCCTTGTCAAAATAAGACCTTATTTATTTGCTAGATTAATATAACAATGAGCATACTTGACCAAAAACGCTTTGAGACCGAAAGGCGAGTGAGTTGGGTGCCTAGCACCTTCCCAACTCGTAACTTAGCCCCGAACCCGTTTTCTAAAATCTACGGTTTTCTTTTACGGTTTTCCTTTATTTTTGCCTTAAAATAAAGGTGGCGACTCTAAAACTTTCAGATCGGTGGGGCCTCGCAACATTCCCTCTTTGCACTTTCATGTTCTCCCTAAAAAAGGAGATCACGGGAATGGAGGGGTGATGTATTCCCATATCACGGTATCCCAAACAAGGGATAACTTGATGCGGGAAACCCATAGCTCCCATAGCGATCGATTGGGCCATAAGGCTATTTTAATAAATCCATAAGTGGGGCGTCGCAATATCTTTTCTTGCACTTCTCTATTTTCCCGAAAGATAAAAGGGAGAATGAGAATGGAAAGGTAATGCATTCTCATATCTGTTATCCACGAAATAAGGGATAACGACATGAGGAAACCTTTAGTTCCCATTTTGGATACAAAATCCAGAACAGCAACCGAGGCACATTCCAACGTGCTAATATAGACACTCCTCTCGCACTTTGGATTTCGTCTTCCCTAAACAAGGGAGGGTGGAATGAGAAGCGGTGGTGTCCCGCATCGCACGCACCAACAAGCGGGCGCGGGAGCACATCCCGGGAACCTCACACCCCCTCAACCCGCTCGTTTCTGAAGCAATTCCGGCATCCTCGGCAACCCCGGCTCGGTAAACCCAGCTCTAACCAGCTCGTCGACGTCCTCCCTCAACCCGCTCGCTCCTCGAGCCACTCATGGTTTCCTCGGTAAACCCATTTTAACCAGCTCGCCGAGGCCCTCCCTCAACCAACTCGCTTCTCGAGCAACTTCGAACTCCTCGGTAAACTCGATTCTCACCAGCTCGCCGACGTCCTCCCTCTACAGTTCGCCGAGGCCCCTATCTCACCATATGCCATCCCTCAACTCACTCACTCCTCGAACAAGTCTGGCATCCTCGGCAACCCAGCTCGGTAAACCTAGCTTTAACCAACTCATCGATGTCCTCCCTCAACCTGCTCACTCCTCGAGCCACATATGTTTTCCTCGGGAGACCTATCTTTAACCAGCTCAGCGAGGCCCTCCCTCAACCAACTCGCTTCTCGAGCAACTCCAGCCTCCTCGACAAACCCAACTCTCACTAGCTCACAGACGTCCTCCCTCCACTGCTTGCCTCTCGTGCATCCCAAAGATTCCTCGGTAAACCTCGTTCTAACCAACTCGTCAAGGCCCTCCCTCAATAGCTCGTTCCTCAAGCACCTCACGAACTCCTTGGCAAACCCATCTTTAACCAGCTCGCTAAAGTCCTTACTCAACAGCTCACTCCTCGAGCACCTCACGAACTCTTCGGCAAACCCAACATTAACCAGCTCGCTAAAGTCCTCACTCAACTGCTCGTTCCTCGAGCTCCACAAGGATTAGGACACCTCGTCCACACCCAGCTCTCACCAGCTCGACAAAGACTCCTCCCTCAATTGCTCGTTCCTCGAGCACTACAAGGACTCATCGGCTACACCCAGCTCTCACCAGCTCGATCCTCAAACAAACCTTGTCCTTGGCAAACCAGGCTCTCACCAGCTCGCCGACCACTCCCTCACATTGTCAACTCGCGTGCTATTAGCATCTTCTTCTCAAGATTGGTCTCTCCTAACGGTGATCCATCTTGCGGGAGCATGTAGGAGAATATAATATATATGTAATATATTATATTTATAGTTAGTTTATACTTCGTAAAACCATTCATTTGGCCACTCAACTTTTCAAAAACTTGCAAGGTGGCCACCGAAAGTTTAAAACTTGCAATAAGGCCACTATACATTAGTTGGGATGCAAGCGAACCCATTTTTTGGACGGCCGTTAAATTATGTCATTACCTATTTTACCCTTCTAAATACAATTTTTTGTTTGCTATTAGAAATTTAAGGGGTCTAACTGGAAAAAAAAATTATATTTGCTATTTGTATAAAGAGAAGGGGTCAAATTACCCAAAAATTACATTTGATTTCGCTATACCCAAATCACCACCAAAAACCCTAATTTCTGTTTGGATGGGAATTGTTCTAAACAATGGTGGTAGTACCCCAAGGTTTCAAGCTCAAGCCGACCGATCAAGACTTGATCAGGTACCTTGAATCTAAGGCGAAAGATGAAGATTTGCCATGCCAAGGCGTTATCTTTGAAGCCAATCTTTACAGCCAGAAAGAGCCCTGGGAGATATTCCGCGACTATGGGGAGAAGGAATCTCAATACTTCTTTACCCGACTCAAGAAGAATAAAAACGGTCGTCGATTTGTTCGAAAAGTTGGAAATCATGGTGGTACTTGGAATGGTGAAACAAAGGGGAAGCCTATTTGTCGTTATCAAGACAAGAAGCAGATCGGGATTAAGAAAAGCTTTTCTTATTCATACGGTAAGTTGTAGCTGGGTCGTAGAGAAGGCCGCGAGGTTGATCGTAAATTTAAATGGCTTATGACTGAGTTTACTTTGTTTGATGATTCCCAGATCCAAACTTGAAACACTTGGACTATGTAATTTGCCTAATCAAGAAGAAGAAAGCTAATAATGTTGTTAACAATGATGATGAATAAGCTATCACAGAAATTGATTGGGGTGGGAGCCAAGGGTTAGTTGAATCCAAGAAAATTATGAAGACCGAAGCTCCTGGGGAATTTGGGAATATTATCCCGAAGACTCGAGAACCCTTGGCAGTCTATGAACAACCCCAAGCAGTGATGTTTAATTTTCTTTTTATTTATAATTTGACCCTTTCTCTTTATACAAATAGCAAATGTAATTTTTTTTTCAGTTAGACCCCTTAAATTTAAAATATTAGACAAAAAATTATATTTAGAAAGGTAAAATAGGTAATGACATAATTTAACGGACATCCAAAAATGGGTTCGCTTACATCCTAACTAATGTATAGTGGCCTTATTGCAAGTTTTAAACTTTCGGTGGCCGCCTTGCAAGTTTTTGAAAAGTTGGGTGTCCAAATGAAGGGTTTTGCCTTTATACTTTCCTAATATACTTGTATTTAGGTTTCCTAATATCTTTGTATTTAGGTTTCCTAATCCCTTTTGTATATAGACTCTCTATGTTAAACTTGTATAACAAGTATTGTACTCCTATATATATGTTCAACATATCAATAAAAAAGCAATGCCATTATTCCTAAACTTTATTAGTTTCTACAGCTTCTCCATCACCATCTCCTCCCTTTGCCCCTCCTCCAGCTGCAACCTCGTCACCCCCTCCAAATTCGTCTCCACCACCACCACTAGTATCCTTTCCTTCCCTGGATAACACCCTGTCTTCAACTCTGTTAATTGACTCACTTGTGGACATGGAAGAGAGATCCCAAAAAAAAAAAAAAGAATCTATCAGTAATTTGATATGCAGATTGCATAATACAATTGATTACATCAATGTTGTTTCAAGTGTGTTGTTGTGACAAGCGGCAACAAAGGAATTGGATTTGAGATAAGTAGGCAGCTGACAACTAAGGGAATTACAGTCATCCTAACTACTAGGGATGAGAAGAAAGGGATCGAGGCTATTCAAAGTCTTAAGATTGGTGGTTTCTCAAGCGTCGTTTTTCATCAACTTGACATAACAGATTCTAACAATATTGCTTCACTTGGAAATTTTCTCCAAACCCAGATCGAGTCTTCCATGTCCAGAAGTGAGGTTGAAGAAGGCTGAAGGAGGAGGATGTGGAAAAGACATGTTTACCCTTAAAAAATGATCATGCTGTAAACACCCTAATTTCATACCCTTATTTTATAATGTCCTATAAAATGTTATAATAACTTAAAAATAGACTAAAGTTACTTTTAAAATATTAGAGGGTCCAAAACGTAAAAAAAAAAACTCAAAAGGACGAACGATAACAAGTAGGGGGTGAAATGAAACAAAAAATAGGCAGCAGAACATTTCGGGGTGCTGTGCCCTCAATTCCTAGCGCCACGCCAAATCTTGTTAATGCCGTTCCCCGCATTGCAATTTTTGGCTTTTCCAAGTTGCTGCTTCAGTCACTGCTTACATCCTTCGATCACTAGCGCCACCAACTGCTTGGTCCGATTCGGTCCAGTTTTTTGGAAAAAAAGAGAAAATCGGAACCAGACCAATAGTCTGGTTTTAAAAAAATTTAGATCCGGAACCAACTCAATATGTATGAGAACCAAAACATTGGTCCGGTCCAGAACCAATCAGAGATGTATAAGAATCAGGACCGAACCAATACTATGATTTTTTACTTTTTCATTGTTTAATACAAATATATAATAAAAATTTTAAGACTGAAACTTCATAAAAAAAATTAAAAAGCCTTCGATAAAAGTACGTTCAACAATTAAAAATGTCGAACTAATAAACTCATAGTATAACAAACCGGTGGAAACAAAATAATAAAAGAGTACCAATTAAAAAGTAGGGGTGAGCAGGGCCCGTCAATATCCATCAAGCCCGTTAAAGCACGTCAGTGCCCGGCCCATGAAGCCCGTGCCCATGGGCTATACATAGTGCTGGGCTTTAGATGAGTCAAATGCCCGCGGTCTCGGGCTTTTAATTTTTGTAATTTTTTTAATTTTTGTAATTATATGTGTTTGACCAAATCCTATATATTTAATTTATGTGTATTATACTATTACTATATTTATATATTATAAGACTATAAGTTATAAATTCTAATATATAAATATAGTAATTGTATAATACGCCTAAACTGATAAAGCTATTGCTAAAAATAAAAGCCTAAAATTCAAACCATATTATTTTAATAATTAATTACTCAATCATCTATTAATATTCTATTCCCATGCAAGATTACAATTTGAATTTGCACATCAGTATCAATGTATTATTAGTAAGGTGTGGCAATTTGTCTTCTTCATCTTCTTGGAAAACAGCCGCCGACGACCCAACGACGTTTCGACTCTCAAGTCGTTCTCAAGAATTTCACCTCACACATCCAACGTCTTCTTCATCTTTTTCGATCGCTTATATTTTAACTTAGTTCATGGCAATGATTTGATAGGCTGAAGGTTGAGGCCCAAAGTTTGAATGAGAAACAGTAAAATTATTTAAAAACATAAACAAATGGGCTGAAGCCCGTGCCTGCCCGTGCCCGCCCAATGCCCGTTTGAAGCCCGTCCACTAATGCCCGTGAGCTGATCAATAGTACTGGGCTTTTAAATCTAATGCCCGCTACTTGAAGGGCCCATACTGGGCATTGCTAATGCCCGCGGGCTTAGGGCCCGTGCACACCCCTATTAAAAAGTAGAACAAAGAAAGTATTAGGAATTAATATAATAATAATAATAATAATAATAATAATAATAATAATAATAATAATAATAATAATAATAATAATAATAATAATAATAATAATAATAATAAAATAAATAAACAATATATTGGGTCGGCTCGGTCCGGTTCCGTGTTTTTTTAGTTCGAGAACCGGGATCAACCCAAATGTCCAATTTTATAAAAATTCAGATCCTGGACCAAACAAAAGTATTGGTCCGATCCAATTTTGATTGGTTCGGTGCGGTTCTGAAAAAATCTTGCACACCCCTACTAGCTGCCCAGCACCACCAGCGCCTATAAAAGGAGTCCCATGGCTCCTTCATTTCACACAGAAGCAAAAGGCTTTCTCTTCCCCTCACTTTCTCCCTCTACGCGCTGAAGAAGGAGCCTTGCCCATGCCAGCTTGCCTGCCCCTGCAACCTCCTCCCTTGCTCGAGCAAGTGAGCCTAAGCGAGCCTTCCTTGCTATACAAGCCTTCATCCGAGCCTATATCCTTACCCCAACCGACCAATCAAAAAACAAATAACAACGTGACTCTGCCGGAATTCTGCCAAAACATAACAACACTTATAATTCCTTGTTTGTTAATATTAAATAAAGTCATGTTTATATAAATGTCCATAAAATGTAAATTAAGTTGTTATTATGCTTAAATATTATAAAATAATTGTAACTTAGCCCCCGAACCCACATTTTTGGTATTTTTTGGTTTTTCTCTATTTAACCTTAAAATAGAGGTGACGACTCTGTACACACAATGTTAGAGTCCACGACGAGGTCGAGCGTATTCTCACGTGTTCAAAGTTTTGAAACCACTCGCTTTTCAATAGTGAGGCCGGGTCTGAAATCTGCTGGGGATGTTGTTTTTTTAAATAAAACAAAAAAGGGCTAGACTCAATTCTTTTTGGAGTTAAAATTATTTACATACTCGACATGCTTTCATACATAGTCTAGATTTTTATTTTATATATATATTGGAAATGTTAAATTGCTTCGTTAACAATGTGTACATGCTTTATAATTATTACTATTGCTTTTTGGCAAATGATGTTTGTGATTTATATTTCAGTTGGCGAAGCCAAACATGCAATAATTATTTTATTTATTTGTCAATTTTATGTTGGAATTAAGACAAACACGTAATTAATAGGAACAAATAGTTTCCCATTTTTCTTTCTATATGATTGAATACCGTCTCGCGCAATCGCTCTGTCCCTTATGGGAATTGCAAATTAATCAGTCAAGAAAATCAACAACAAAACAAAAGGACAAACAGACAAATTTTTAGAGAAGCCGCAGCCATTACCACAAGTCAGCATAATCAAGTTTGATGTAGATGTTTGCCCATTGGCCCAGTTTGAGAAAAATGACGCACCTCTACTACATATGGTCATCCCTTTTATCTTCAAAGAAGATAGATTTTACTAATTGCTCTCATGAAGTAACATTGAACAGTGGTCGAGCATCACCTCGAGAAAAAACATTGAAAAGGCTACTTGGATAGGGCAGAACGTCAGTACGAGAAGTTTTCAGTCACTCAGGAAGGGACATGGGAAGGCCCTTGAGGCTCATAGAACCTTATAATACCCTTTTGTATATACCCGAAAAATCCCTTTTACATTTGAACCTCCTTTTGCTAAGTAAGTTTTCGAGAAGCAACTTTTTACTTTTTCTAAAATCAACTCAGTGTTAGTTTCATAGATTTTCCGCTTTGATTCTCTTATGTGTATTTTTGATAGAGATCACATAATTCTGAGTACTCCTAGACAGGTTTTCTTCTCAAAAGATGATAAGTTAACTCACTTAAAAAAACACATATATTTGTATGAGTTAATAATGAGTCATCTAGAAGATATGGACCCACAAGCTATTAAGAACACATGAAATCCAAAGCAGGCAAGTCATCTTGACCAGGTTTACCTTCGACCTATTGCGGCCGAGCTGTCAAAATAGCACACTAGGGCTTCCCACCATACACCAAAACCCCATCCAAAACCTAAATATCATCTGTTATCCCCATGATTCAGCTTCCCAAAACCGGGGTTGTTTCACCCTTATATGTCCACCAAAAGTGACCATCCTTTTACCCAAAAAGAGAGAGGACATTCCTTCAACTGCTCTTGTCATAATGCTCTGGGAGATCAAAGAATAAAAGAAGAAATAAAGAAGAAACAAGAAAAGAGAAAATAAGAAAGAAAAAAGGAAGAAGAAATGAAAAGGGGGAAGTGCTAGGTTGAAAATTAAAATACAACCTATGCCAAAGAAAGGAAATAAGGAAGAAAAGGGTACTTCTTTGGAGTAGTCCTCCAAAGTCTCTCTAATTGAAGCTTCTCTCGGAAAACCTCTCATCCCAAACGCTACACCCTAAAACCAGTCCATCCCAAACACTACACTCTAAAACCAGTTCATCCCAAACACTACAACCTAAACCAGTTGCAATCAACAACTTTGCTTTAATCAGTTATAACGTGA
Source organism: Codonopsis lanceolata (assembly GCA_013146195.2). NCBI lineage: Eukaryota > Viridiplantae > Streptophyta > Magnoliopsida > Asterales > Campanulaceae > Codonopsis > Codonopsis lanceolata. The sequence goes on from CM028379.1 coordinate 101,923,669, forward strand.
TCTGAATCAAAGATGAAACTCCCTGCTAACTCACAAATTTTTTTTTTTATCAAAAGATAAACACCAAGTAGGGTCCATAACCCACCAATCTAGTGATATTCGACAATAGAGTGAACTCTGGATCGGACTCTCCTTCTGTTCATTAGAATTGTCCTAAACATACACATCTCTTCCTCCTTCAAATTGAGCCTTTCTTGCTGGACTGTCCCCCCCCCCATTCACTTCTTTTCTCTATAAGCATGATAGAGAAAATTATTTTTGGACCTCACGACTCCTCATATAAGGTGAAGACATTTTGGAGACACATACACTATCGACCGAGAAATTTATGCCTTGGCCTTATTTGGCAAGGACTTCCTAGGATTTGGTTGACATGAACACTTACTATGCAGGAACCCCATCTGAATCCAAGTCTATCACAGATAACTCGTTGCAGAATTGGTAAACTACTACAGGATCCTTCTTGAATACTATGAACCTGGTGGATCGTTTTCAGATACATTTGGCCCCTACCTTCCTTTTTGTGACAAGATCATCTACCAATGTCTATCCAGGATACGAAAATTTGGGATCCTCAATAGCAAGGATCTTATTGAGTTGGTTATTTTTGCTTTGGCACCGTGCCAGTCTATATATGTTCTACCAGACTTTGCTGCTTGACCAACATATTGTCTCTTTAGATAGAGCCCAATTTTTTTAAACCCCTCATTTCTTTCTTTGTTGAAACCATAAATCTTGTTATCAAATCCAAAAGAGAAACATGGGACTTTCATTGCATTGCTTCACCGAGAAACCCTACCAAATGACAGAGACCAAAAACCAAGATACACGGCAAAAATAACCCTAACCTTTTCACTCACCAGCTGAAAAGTACAATGCATTTATAAAAGAGAATTAGTTTTTTCTTAAAAGAGTCAATCATGTATAGTTACTATTAACTAATGTCTACATACATACTAAAAATAATTCCAAGTAAATAAATTACTCAGCGTCATCGTTCTGCACCGCTCTAGCTGATCCTGTAACATTTCCCACATATAATGTTGGTCCCATCATCCTTGCATTAAGAAACATCGACACTACCACCTGGTGCGAGGGCTACTCGCATCTTTTCTTGATTTTGATACAAACAGGAGATACCAAAGAAGCTTTTTCAACAATCAGCAATATGTTGTGGCAGTCACATGTTTACAACCATGAAGATTTGAACCGAGAAGGAAGAGGTTTGTAAGTTGACCTTTCCAAACAAACTTCAACTTAACGGAAGCTGACAATCTTCGACAAAGTTAACTTTCGGTGGCCCCCGCCCAACAACACAACATTATACCGCGCCAAAACGTCATTACAAAAGCACTAACAGAGTACCTGGATCACATTTAAAATGATTGTATGCATCACATTCTAATTTCTTTGCAGCATCGTATCTCAAAATATATGATTCTCATGCATCGCAATTCTAAATTGTCTACACACTTCACATTTTAAAATTCTAATTCCCTGCCACATCACATCTTGAAATTCATGTTACACCTGTAGACACCCCAATTTCGTACCCCTGATATGTGACTATGACATGTGATATCAAGAACTGTTCAAAATTAACAAATGTCAAGTTATAGGAGTCGAAAATGCAGGATGCACAAAACAGTGAATTGCGAGGGGTAAAAGTGCCAAAAATGGAAGTTGAATAGGGACATGGCGCGGCCTAAAAGAGGATTGGGCGCCGCGCCATGCCAAGGTGTTGTCGGCGCCAAGTGAGCTACAGTAGCTCCCAGACTTAACGCATTGTGCAACTGGAGAAGGCCACTGTACAACTGATCGAAGCTCGCTGAGGGAATTTATAATTCCCGATGAGTCCCCCTCTCCTACTATAAATAAAGGTGCTGGGCTCCCTTTTCGGCAAAAGAAATCATCCACGGAGAAACGCTGAGGAATTCTCTCCGCGTCTCAACAAAGCCAAAGTAGCGAGAGAAGTGAGATAGGTGTGTGTAGCCCACCAAAGCTTCTAAACCCCATCCAAACTCCGCCAAAACACAAATCCACCGGTTATAAGTGATCCCTAGCCTTTTAGTTAGGTATCCACACTACTTCCCCGGCCCAATATCCATAAAGTAAGCCGTTACTCTGCCCGAGTAAATAGCTGAAATCACCCCAAATAAGCCGTTATTCCGCCCAACCAAAAAGGCCAAAACCACCAAAACTAAGCCGTCATTCTGCTCGAGTGAACGAGCCAAAGTCATCCAGAATAAGCTGTTACTCTGCCCGAATCACAACAACAACAACATAACAACAACAACAAAAGACTCCCTCTCCCTGAAGGACAGAGCGAGCACACTACCGCTCTCAAAAGGTAATAGCCTTTAAGGGCGTTCTTTTATTTATTATTTAAAAAGTTATTATTTAAATCCGGCCCAATGTAGCCAATATAAGCCGTTGTGCTGCCCGGATTAGATTAGGAAATATTATGTAAAAGAGCCGTTATAATGGCAAAATATTTTTAAATATATTTGTAATTATTGTAAGGAAATGACTGCAAGTCCGTAAATAATGTAGCCACGAATGTATTTGTTTTATTTTCCTGTCTTTTAATGCTTTATTTATGTGCTAAATAAATATAACAATAAGCATACTTTAGCCAAAAACTATTTTGAGACCGAAAGGGCGAGTTGGGTGCCTAGCACCTTCCCAACTCGTAACTTAGCCTTCGAACCCGTTTTCTATCTCTGGTTTTCTTTTTTCTGGTTTTGCTTTATTTTTGCCTTAAAATAAAGATGGCGACTCTAAAACTTTTTGGATCCAGTGGGGCCTCGCAGCACTCATTTCTTGCACTTTTCAGTTTTCCCCTAAAAAGGGAAAATGTGAATGAAAGGGTGGTGTATTCTCATATCCTGATATCCCCTAAACAAAGGATAACTTGATGCGGGAAACCCAAAGCTCCCATAGTGATCCGAAACGGTCCGTAAGATTATTTTTAATAAAATCCATAGTGGGGGCGTCGCAACATCCTTTTTTGCACTTTTCCGTTTCCCCATAAAAAAGGGAAAATGAGAATGAAAGGGTGATGCATTCCCATATCCTGGTATCCCCTAAAAAAAGGGATAACTTGATGCGGGAAACCCAAAGTTCCCATATTGGATCAAAATCCACTAAATGCAACCGAGGCGCATTCCAACGCGCTATCATAGACAGCACTCCTCTCGCACTTTTGATTTCGCCTTCCCCTAAACAAGAGAAGGTGGAACGAGAGCAGTGGTGTCCCGCATCCGCACGTATGCGCACCCCTATCCAAGGGCGTGCGGGGCGCGGGCGCACGTTCCGGGAACCCACAGTGACGACTCTGTTGGGGAGTTGTTTTATTTTAAATAAAATGGAGGGCTAGACTCATAAAACAAACACTTTTTTTTTGTTTTTCTTTCTTTCTGGCTAAAGTATGCTTGTTATATTAATTTATGCATTTGAATATTGCGTTCCTATACATCCATGCCTATATTTGTGGATACGATCCTCCATCTTGCAGCAGTTTCGTTCCGATAACTGTTACAGGTGTATTTAAAAATATTGTTATAATATATATATATATATATATATATATATATATATATATATATATATATATATATATATATATATATATATATATAATAATAATAAAAATCCAAAAAAAAATTCAAAAAAAAAAGAGTTTCAAAAAAAAACTATATATATGTTTAGAATAAAAATTTCGGGCAGCACAATAAAAGGGCCGAGGCTTTATTTTTAATATCACTTTATTTCCGGCTCTGTATTATTATTTCTTTTTGTCTATTATTCCTTTTTATTATTCTGTTCAATTTGTGCATATCTGCATTCATTCTGTCATTTTATTTCGGGGATATAGGACCAATTTATAATTAATAGGGATAGATAGTTTCCCTATTTTTCTTTCTATTTCTTAAATGTGGTATGCTTGCTTGCTTGCGCCCAAACTAAAAAGCCGAGAAAATCCACACGTAACAGCAAGACAGACCATATTTGTTATATTTTTCTGTTTATATATCTGTAAAATGAATAAAGATCTTACTGCTTTTTAGATACCGCACACACGTGCACGCATATAGGAATATTTCGAACTGTTACCCTACACCATGGCCAGCCTACCCCCTACATGAGCCAACGTTAGAATGCATATAGATTCTCAGGACACTTCATAAACCGACCGGTTTTTGCATCTCTGAATTGTGAGTCAGCCCCTATCAGAAAAAATAATAATAAAAGTCATATATATATATGTATGTATGTATGTATGTATGTATGTATGTATGTATGTATGTATGCATGTATGTATGTATGTATAAAAAAATGCGCAAGCTAAAAAAAATGATGAAAATAAATTGCGCAACCAAAAAAAAAAGATAAATAAACAGGGGCTGATTTATTATTCTCTGATGCTCGACCTAAATTATTTCGAATGGTGGATCCCGGAAAGAGTATATGCCCTTCGCTTGGGATCAGTCCGATCTTGGGGAGTCGAAAGGCAGGTGGAATACGTTGGTCTTATATTCTGGAGAAAGAATCCTGTTCCAGGAAAAGTCCTGAGACTGTCAAAATAAAGCAGGTGCTTATCCGGTCAACTGTAGGGAACAAATAAATAATAATAAAATATACTAATAAAAGGCACGCTGTACTCCAAGCCCAGAAAGCCTCAGCCAGCCTTCTGATACCTCCTCCATAACCCATTTTCCTCAGAAACCTGGCCCGAATTTGGAAAGGCAGAGATAGTACTGGCCGATTGATACGAAAGTAGTGCGTCGAAACGAGAGGGTATCGTGATCGAGCAGACAAAGGGCGAGAATCGCATGCAGGCAGTACAGATCCGAGCAGTAGAAAGTGAACAGTCAGCTAGCTATGGGTACAGATCCAGGGGCTCCAGGGTATGTTCCAACTCCAGCAATGTAGGAATGGTTAGACCAAAAGTTGGGTGCAGCAACTGACCGTATGATGAGCCAAATGGCTAGTCTGGTGTAAAGTCTAAAATCCAGTGGTGAAGTGAACTCTTCCCCTACAGTCCCCCAGGAAGCATCAACATCTCATGTGCCTCTAAACCCAACTCCTCAGCCAAACACTAACCCACCAAATACTGCCACTACCCCGAATCCCAATCCTCCACCAAGTCCCTACTATCCAAATATCAGTCCTTACCCGTCCTATCCTCCATACCCTTTCCCGAGCGCCAATATTACTCAGAGCCCAAATGACCTCCCTTTTCCCATGATCAACCCACTCCAAAATAGCCCACATATGGACCCAAAAAGCTATAACCCACCAGGCCAAGTTACCAACCCAGAATCCATATACTCCCCAAAACCCATCAGCCCAAAATCCCTATACTACCCAAAATCCACTAGCCCAGAATCCATATATCGTCCAAAATCCACTAACTCAGGACCCATATCCAACCCAATATCCCTATCCTTTCCAATATCCCTATCCAACCCAATATCCCTATCCTACCCAAAATCCTTATCCTATCCAATATCCCTATCTTGTCCAAAATCCCTATCCTACCCAAAATCCCTATCATACCCGATACCACGAAATTTATCCGGCCTTCCCTAATCCTACTGGTATATACCAAAACCCAACTCTCCCTCCCACCAAAATGGAGGCTGACATCGAAAATTTGAAAAACATGATGCTCAAAATTCTAAACCAAGGGGTTTCTAATAAAAATCTAGGAGACAGCTTCCTGGGTATGATAGATGGAGGTACTTATTATAAAGAGCTCCATGCTGAGTTTGAGCTTATTCTTTGATAAGCCCTGCGAGCGGTATACCACGACCAGGCACTTCTGGCCTTGCCGACCTAGTGGACCGCTTTGGATATACTATCCATATTCTTTCCCCTAGCTTTACGGATTGGTCATCTACCGATCCGCTACCTAAAGTTGAGGATCTCAAACCCCAGGTCTTCAATAATGTAATAAACCCTGTACAATTTGCTTTTAATTATAATCTAAATGTCTTTGCTTATTTCTTATTTGCACCTACATTAAAAGACACATTAAATAATTATTATTATGATAATGAGTCATTTAATGAAATGGACCCAAAAGATAAAAATTATTTGCTTGAGCTTGTAAAGTCAGTTGAGCACCAGGAACAGAGCCATTCATCAGCAGCAACTGAAGACCTGTCCACTATCAATCTGGGGCTGGACAATGAAATCAAAGAAATCAAAATCGACAATTACTTCCAAGGTTCAGAAAGAATGGCACTTATTGATCTCCTCAAAGAATTCGTGGACGTGTTTGCCTGGTCCTACGAAGATATGCTCGGGCTAGACTCAGCCATAGTGGAACACCGGATCACCATATATCCGGATGCTCGCCCAGTCAAGCAAAAGCTCCGTCGCATCAAGCCAGAATGGTCACTACAAGTTAAAGAAGAAATCATGAAGCAGCTGCGCGTCAATTTCATTCGGGTAATTGAATACCTGATCTGGCTGTCCAATATAGTGACCGTTCCCAAGCCCAACGGGAAAGTCCGGATCTGTGTCGACTTCCGTGACCTCAACAAAGCGTCGCCCAAAGATGACTTCCTCTACCCAATTTCGATATTGTGGTAGACGTCATCGCTACTCACAAAGTTCGATCCTTCGTCGACGGCATGCTGGGTTATAATCAAATCAAAATGGCATCAGAGGACCAGGAGAAGACTTCATTCACTACTCCCTGGGGAACTTATTGTTATACTGTCATGCCATTTGGGCTGAAAAATGTCGGGGCTACTTACCAGAGGGCTGCCACCACCCTCTTCCACGACATGATCCACAAAGAAATGGAGGTCTATGTTGATGACATGATCGTGCATTCCAGCGACGCCAACGGTGCCCATATCAAAGACCTTCGAAAATTCTTCGAAAGGTTAAGGAAGCACCAGATGAAGCTTAACCCCACCAAATACACATTTGGGGTTACCAAAGGCAAAGTCCTGGGATTCTTAGTGACCGAGCAGGGCATCGAGATCGAGCCAGCAAAGATCAAAGCCATCCTAGAAATGCCACAGCCGAAAACTCCAACTGAAGTCAAAGGCTTCCTAGGCCGATTGCAGTATATCAGTTGTTTCATCTAGCAGCTGACAACCACATGTGAGCCCCTCTTCAAACTCCTAAAAAAGAATACTGACCAAGTCTGGGATGAGAAGTGCCAACTAGCCTTCGAGAAAATAAAAGCCTACCTTACCAATCCCCTTGTGCTAGCTCCACCCCCATACACATAAACCCTTCCTCATATATTTAACCGTCACAGACACGTCAGTAGGGGCTATGCTCGCCCAAGAGAAAGAAAATTCCTACATTGAAAAGGCGATATACTTTATAAGTAGGAAGCTGCAAGGAAGCGAGCTAAACTATTCAGCGCTGGAGAAAAGCTGCACCGGCCTAGTCTGGGCCACTCAAAGGCTCAAGACCTATCTCCAAGGACGGTCCATCAAACTCATATCCAGAATGGACCCTATCAAGTACATCTTTGGCAAGCCATCACTGTCCAGCTGACTGGCCAAGTGGTTTTTGGAATGTTTCTCCTGGTTCATTTTGAAAAGACATAATTTGCTTTTTGTACTCTGAAAGTGATGCATGTTGATAAAATTTACCCATAAACAAATCATATAATTGAGCCCAAGTATAAACACTTCTACGTGTTAAATTCATAAACCATCTTTTCGCCACATATTGAAAATATTTCATTTTTATTTGATCTTCAGTCAAACCGCCTAACGAAAAATTTTCAATCATGAATTCGTATTCTTTAACAAAATTTACTGGATCTTCAGATGGCAGTCCATGAAATGAAGGCATCATATTATAATAATGACCTTTAAGTTCGAAATTTCTTACTGCTTCTGGTAAGACTAAGCATGATGGTGTTGCATTCAATATAGGACGACCATAATCACTTATAGTTCTTTGATTGATTATTACTTCCATATGTCTATCAACAGGTTCTTCCATTCTTTGATTCACATTTATCGGAGGAACCTGATTTTCAGGATTTTGATTAATGTTATCCATTGGAGGATCAACCAGAGGATACTCTCGATTCAACTGTTCTTCATTAACAGGTTGGTTTTCTAAATTATCAAGGTCTTCTTGATTCTTTCCAAGATTGTTTATATTTTGATTTAATTATACCAGCTTAGGATTTAGAGATCTACGACCGTGCATAAAATAATAAAAGCAAATAAAACAATTAAAAACTAACAACTAAAAAAATAAAATCTTTTTGTAATTTTTTTTATAAAAACTGAATTTAAAACTACGCTACTAACAAACTAACTACGCAAACTAGCTTGTCCCCGGCAACGGCGCCAAAAACTTGATCGTGTCTTATTTTAATTATTTCCTTGCAAGTGAACAAGACTATTGTAGAACAACTTGGGAAGCAAGGGTCGAACCACAGAGACATGAAGAATACTGATGACAAGATTATCGGTAGCTATTTAAACTAAGGGGGGTTGTTTATTGATTTTATTTAAACTAATTATTCTACTAAAATATTAAATCTAATTAAACTAGGTAGCAATCACAGTTGTAAAGATCTGATGGAGGAAGGAAATCTAGGATTAGAGTTTCACTTGCATCTATTCTATAGCTTATTTAGAATAAGTATCATTCAATAACTTGGGTTCGTTCACGAAAGATAGATATAGCCTGTCAAATTACCGTTCAGTCTCCATCTCCAAATAATTCATCCATTTTATATCCTAGGCACAAGAACATATGGAACCTAACTGACACTTAGGTCATATATAGAACATGACCCTAACTTATCACTCTCGTGCACCGATAGGTTCAATTTATCATGATGGTGAGCCAGTGTACGACATATGCATATGGCCGTGTAGGTATCCGCACCTCTAGGCCTTTATTACTTGCGATTCCATTCATTTGGTCAAAGCTAAATACTAAAGGGGTTGATAAACACCATGATCAACAAGAATTGAATGAATAAAAATATATATTAAGCCATAGATTTGATACAAGTTACCTCCCAACTCTTAGATTAATTTCGTTTAGTTCATCCTTGAAGAAGAACTGTACAACGGGATGAAGGAATACATGAATCGATCTTCAAAACTGTAATTAAAACCATTAATCTACGTTATACAATCTAAAATCTATGCTAAAGCTATTTCCTAGCACTTCTTGGACGTCTTTTGGCTTTGGCTACCGTCCTTTATTTACACCAGGGTGTTGTAGGGAATAGGAGGTTCAATCCAAGTCAAAAACCCTGTCAAGTCGGTTCTGGGGACCTTGCGGCCGCATTGGGTCTTCACCTTGCATCAGCAAGGGTCTTGTTCTGGCTCTTCATATTTCTGCCTACCTTGCGAAGGCAAGGTCTTTTGACCTTGTGGCCGCAAGGTGGTCAGAATGTCTCTTTTGCTTCTTTCCCAATGTTGCACTTTGCACCCCTTCTCGAAATCTTCACTAAAAGCTTCATAAATCTCATAAATTCACCTAAAACCTTGAAACTCACAATATAGCTCAAAAACACATATCAGTAGCCAAAAGCCTCGTGGAATTGCTCATTTTAAGTCATAAAAGTACCCGATATGGACATATAAAATACGTCTATCATGACACATTTTAAAATTCTCCATTTTCGCGATAGATATTGCGACGCATTTTAAAATTCTCTATTTTCACAATAGATATTGCGACGCATTTAAAAAATTCTCTATTTTTTGCAATAAATATTGCGACACATTATAAAATTCTCTATTTTCAAAATAGATATTGTGACACATTTCAAATCCCGCGTTAATTCTTTATCTTTTTGCAATGGATATTGCAATGCTTTTTTTTTAAAAAAAATATGCATTTACTCTCTATTTTGCATTGAATATTGCATTTTATGTTTGTATTTGATTTTCGCTTAATTTGGAATGAATATTGCATTCTAAGTTAGTGTCTTTCTCGAGGTGCAATGGATATTGCATCAGATATTTGTATTTAGTTTCTCTTTTGGTGATGCAATGGATATTGCATCAGTTATTTGCATGGGCCTCTCTGTTAGTGATGCAATAGACATTGCATCAGTTTTTGTTTTTGTTTTGTGGAGATGCAATAGATATTTCATCGGTTTTTGTGCTAGTCTTGTGGCGATGTAATGGAAATTGCTTCAGGTTTTTAGTAGAGATGCAATGGATATTGCATCTAGTTTTGTGGTGATACAATGAATATTGCATCTGGATCTGTGTTAGTTTCTTGGTGATGCAATGAATATTGCATCTGGTCTTTGCGTTAGTTTCTTGGTGATGTAATGAATATTGCATCTAGCTTGACATTACTTTCTTGGTGATGCAATGATATTGCATCTAGTTTTGTGGTGATGCAATGGATATTGCATATGTCTTTGCATTAGTTTCTTGGTGATGCAATGAATATTGCATTTGAGTTTTGCGTTAGTATCGTTGGGATGCAATGAATATTGCATCAAATTTGCCCTTAGGTTCCTGGTGGATGTAATGAATATTACATCTAGGTCTGCATCTTGTTTCACTGTGGTTGATGTAATGAATATTACATCTAAATTTGCTTTGGTCTCACTTGATAATTGAGTTTGTTTGGTGATACAATAAATATTGCATCTAGATTCTCGTTATTTTCACTAGGTTGCAATGAATTTGCAAACTATCTTTCCGCATAGCAACATGCTTCGGCTTAAGTTGAACTACGCTTGGTCTGATTCCTGAAATGGATATGTAGGCATCCTATTATGATAGGTTCGACCGCCACTTCATAAAACGATTTCCGGCAGCACACAAAAAAAAGAAGATATTGCATCGCATTCCAAAATTATGATTTTCTACACTGCATCACATATTTAAATTGTCATTTTCCATATTGTATCGCATCTTCATTTGAGCAAAATCTTTTGACACTACAATGAATATTGCAACATAGCTTGGAAAAATTGTATCGTTTTAAATTAGTTTGCAATGAATACTGCATGTTAAAATTACATTGGTTTTTAAAAGTTGTTTTGCAATGAATATTGCATTGTGTTTTAAAAGAAAAAGAAATCATTTGGCGTTGCAATGAATATTGCAACATAGCTTTGAAAAAAATCTCTTGGCATTGCAATGAATATTGCAACGTGGCTTGAAAAAAAATTCTTTGACGTTGCAATGAATATTACAACGTGACTTGGGAAAAATCTTTTTGGCGTTGCAATGAATATTGCGATGTGACTTGAAAAAAATTCTTTAACGTTGCAATGAATATTACAACGTGCTTTTAAAAAAAGGGGGTCTTTGACATTGCAATGAAGGGAAAAAAAGAAATGAGGAGGAGGAAAGAAAAAAGAAAAAAAGGGAGGAGATTTCTACCACGCCCCAACTTGCATCGTAAAAATACTTTCAAATATTAAAAATTTCCCCAGTAATGCCTGTCTCAAAATTGAGAATATATTCTTATCAACGACATTCGTTTACTTGTAAACTTCGTCGTTGAGTGGCTCTGTAGACACCCCAATTCCGTACCTCTATTTTATAATGCCCTATAAAATGTTATAATAACTTAAAAATGGACTAAAGTTACTTTTAAAACATTAGAGGGGACCAAAATGTCAAAAGATACTCAAAATGGCTCAAAAGGACGAATGATAACAAATAGGGGGTGAAATTAAACAAAAACTAGGCAACAGAACATTTTGGGGCGCCGCGCCCTCAATTCCTGGCGCCGCACCAAATCTTGTTAGTGTCGCGCCCCGCTTTGCAATTTTTTGCTTTTCCAAGTTGCTGCTTCAGTCACTGTTTGCGTCCTTCGATCACCAGCGCCGCTAGTTTCCCATCACCTCCAACGCCTATAAAAGGAGGTCCCTGGCTCCTTCATTGCACACACCAAGAGAGAAGCATGAGGCTTCCTCTTCCCTTCACTCTTTCCTCAGTGCACTAAAGAAGGAGCCTTGCCCAGCAGCCTCCTGCCTGCCTGCCCCCGCCCCCCACTTGCAGCCTCCTCCCTTGCTCGAGCAAGAGAGCCTTCCTTACCCCGCAAGCCTTCATCCGAGCCTCCATCCTTGCCCCAACAAGCCACTCAAAAAAACAAATAGCAACGTTACTATGCTGGAATTCTGCCAAAACATAACAGCACTCATATATCCACTGCCTTTGCCTATTCTGGGCTAAGCGCAGTATACCGCCTACCACAAAAGCAAAAACAACAACAATAAAAGCAAAAAAGACTTCTTTCCTCGGAAGGACATGGGAAGCACACTAAAAAACACCTAGAGATATGAAGCCTAGGCGTATACCGGGTTCAGATACCCACGCTACAAGAGGTAAGTGTCGACCTATTATTCTGCCCCGCAGTTATTTTAAATAGATAAAATGTAGATATAATATTATTAAATGTTTGTAAATATTATTTGTGAATAATATTTTAATTAGTTTAGAATTTGTTAATATCTTAAACGTAACAAAATATAATTCCTTGTTTGTTAATATTAAATAAAGCCATGTTTATATAAATGTCTATAAAATATAAATTAAGTTGTTATTATTCTTAAATATTATAAAATAATTATTATTAGGCCATAATATTTTATATATATATATATATATATATATATATATATATATATATATATATATATATATAATACTTTTTCTAGACTAGATATACAAAATAAACATGTTTTTTAGCAAACCCAAATTATGAGACCGAAAGGTCGAGCATAGTGCCTATCCCCTTCCCAACTTGTAATCTAGCCCCCAAACCCACATTTTTGGTAGTTTTTGATTTTTCTCTGTTTAACCTTAATATAGAGGTGACGACTATGTACACAATTTTGGAGTCCACGATGAGAGCGAGTCTATTCTCACGCACTTAAAGTTTTGAAACCACTCACTTTTCAATAGCGAGGTCGAGTCCGAAACGGGGTTCTCACGCATGTGTTCACACATTTGCTTTGTACAGGGGCTGCTAGTAGACTTTTACAAAGTTCAGGGACTATTGGTGTAATTTTCCCTTCAATATTTTACACTTTATATCTATATCTATCTATATTACAAAGAAGCTAGATAATTGACTAGGGCTATTCAGAGGTCAGGATTTAATTTTTTTAACTATCATCCTACGACTGTCATTTATTTAGGTAACCTCCTCTTCTGGGTTTCCTTATACTGTTAGAATTAGGTTTCCTTATAAAATAACTAGGTAATTGACTAGGGCTATTCATAGGTTAAGATTAAATTATCTTTAAAATTTTAAAGGTTGAGATTCACCCTCATATTCACATGTGTGAGTAGTTATCCATTTTTAACCCCCTACAATTAATATTACGAGTAGTCACCCCTTTTTATTCTCCCTATATTTTATCTTCATATTACAAAGTCGCACACTGCGATTAGTCTTTTGAACAATCACCCCTTATAAAATATCAGTCCCTCAACTATCACTTAAAGCAATGTACCCCTCAACTATAATATTTTTTAAATAACACCTTCTATTTAGATACAGTCATTTGAATTGACGAAATCATATATACTTGGCACCGTGCCATAGGCACAGAGATGCCAAAACACGTGTGTAATTGGTAAAAGCTAATTATAGGCTGAGATTAATTCTTTTACTGCAATCCTACGCTCTACATTTAATCTAAATTGTAAACGTGTCAAAGACAGTTACTTTTTCCAATTTTACTGCTTCTTTTTCTTCCAAAAATAGATAACTGTTCCAATAAAGGCATATTCTACATCTTATTATTTACGGTTTTATAGTTTTACATTTATTATTTTATGGTTTTACCGATATTGTTTTATTAAGATTTATTTTTTTAACGTGCATAGCTAATCAATTTAATTTTAGTCCAGCGATAAGTTTTGAATATTTGTATTTTATTTATTTTTTATTTTTAATTATTATCTTAATTAACTTAATCAATTTAATTTTTTTCCGATCCGCAATTTCGTATACAAATAAAAAAATCGTATGTTTTGTAATTTGATTTTTTTTTCTTTTTAACTGTTATCGTAATTAACTTAATCAATTTAATTTTTGTCCGGCCCCTTTTTTTGTTAAGCAATTTAATTTTTTTCTGGCCCGAAATTTCTTATACAAATAATAAAAATTCATAAGTTTTGCCCGGCCCGTTTTTTTGGTCGGCTCGTAGTTTCTTGTACAAATTATTAAATAACCCTTCCGTTCCAGGCAAAGAGACCTTTACGGTTTTACAAATATTTAGTTGTAGTTTCTTAATTAATTTTTTTCATCATGCTCGGTTCATACATTGATCACGCTCTTACTGGCACCGTGTCATCGGCACGGGCACGAGTTTATTTTTATAGAATGTTTAACATCTTCTCATTGTTGTGGTTTCATTTGTTGGGGTATGTGTATTTGTTTCCATTGATTTAATTGCCATTTTTTTTTTAGCTTTTAGGGTTGATTAATTTGGATCAAATGCATCTTTGTTCGCCTGTTAGATTTTGTATGATAATATGTTGTAGGATTCGAGTTTTGTAGATGAAGCAGAAAATTTGGTTAATTGAATATGTTTTAATTTTCTTTGTCTCATGAGTAGGTGGAAATAATAGACAAAGTTATTACATCTCATGTTTACAAAGTTAAGCAAAAACACCAAGAAGAAGAAGACTGAGTTTTCGTTATTGAGAAAACAATTTTAAAAAAAATTGTATTTTAACAGTAGTTACAATTAAAATATTTATTTATTGGTTTTCTTATAAAATAAATATCGAAGTAAAATGTTTTATTTTGTTAGGTATTTTGGTTTATTTCCACATTATTTCATTTATTGATAAATTCTCAAACTGGTGTCGTGTCATCGGCACGGGTAAGAGTACTAGTACATATATAAAAGAAGAGGTGCGATTTTTGGAAAGTTCCCGCCAAAATGCACTTTCCAAAAATGACAACACTTCTACATTGTATATGTGTCATTAATGCATTGAGAAATGAAACTAATTTGTAATCAAAATTAATTAGATAAATAAATCTAAAAACTTTTGACATTCTTTCTTTGACTCGAGACAATTGACAACCATATATACCAAACTATTTCAACCTCACTCACATCCGGCAATATAAAAAATAGTTATGATTTTTTTTACCTATATTGAAATTTCAATGAGCTAATAAATAATTATTTATTTCAATTGTTGAATTTAATAATTGCTTATCAATTGAATGATAAATGAATAAATTATCAAAACAATTACATGAATTATCATTGAAGATTAATTTCTTCGGCTGTAATTGGACGTCTAAGGGAGTTAGACAGTTCCTTAGCTTTTCTCTTCTCGATCAATTTTCAAAGATAAAACCACTATAAATTTGTTATAATTTTGTTTGTTGAACGTCATTGCTAAAAACAACTTAGCATAACATACCAATATAGAAGAAATCTATATAAAATGCCTCCCTCTCTCATTTTTCTTAAAGACATCAGTCAGACCAAGGGCAAGCCTAGATACCTCAACGGTTTTTCGTTCAAAATGTATATTTTACAATGTAACGGTATCTTTCCAACCTGTAAAACTTACTGTCTTTTTATTTCGATTGCTTATGATCTCATGTACTTAGTCCTCTCTTTTTTTCTAGAGATCATGGAGCTACTATAAACTGATCGAAAACAGTTATAAATGCGAAATTATTAAATTCTTAGGGTACCTTTGTAATCAATAAATAGCTTAAACATATGCAATGTCTAGGATTTAAGATTTAGGGAATAAATTATGATAATTTAATAAACTTCATGTTCAAGTGTATGTGCTAAATTTAATACAATTAAATGATCTTCAAACTGATACAGATTTATTGGTAACCAATATATATTTATATTTATTTATTTATTTATTAATATGTACTGTGACTACAAATTTCTCAATTTTGGTTTTATCAAATCAAAATAATGAACATTTATAAATAAAATCTAATAAAATCAAAGGAATTTGAAATGTAGAGACGAAAAACAAAAAAAATTAGTGACTACAAAGAGACCAATTTTGAAGTGAACAACTACATTAGATACAAATGATTTAAAATAGATGTATTTTATTTATAAAAATGTTTAAAAAATAGATCTTCAAAATACAAATCTAAAAATTCGAAATCTGTATTTTTTTTTCTATACTCAAAACATAAAAAATTCGGGTATAATGTTAAATACTAAAAATATAATAAAGTCTCGACTTATTTAAATCGTATTTAAAAAATAATTAGGTAAATAAACATAAATACTTGGATCTTATTATAAGTCGTTTTTTTTCTAGTTCACTAAGTAAAATTAAGCTCTAAGATTTAAAAAATTTTGAAATACAAAGTTGAATACTTTATAAAAAAAATCTAACGCACCTTGTTACGAAATGGTTTGATCTGATTCTATTTTAGTTGGGGAAAGTCGACAGATGAATTTTTGAAACGAAGGATTTTAAGAGATGAAGAGTCATTGTCTCATGTTTACCGGAGGAATTTCCTAGGTTTAATGCTATAAAAATAAGAAATGTGACCTTTTAGACGACTTAATTGAGTAAGAGCGAGAGTGATGCGATGTGTATATAGGTTAGAGTGAGTGGGGGTGTGGTTTTTAGGTTAGAGAGTGAGAAGCTCTTTATCTATATGACAAGTGCTTGAGATTTTTTGGACCAGATTGGTTATAATTGGAGTAATATTTGTTGTTCATTAAAGTAATAATAATTTGGATGGAATCAATTGAGAAATTTGGGTAACGTGAAATTTTGAGTATTTTTAGTCATTTTGTTTTTGTTTGTTTTAGGGAGAAATTCAGGTCTGACCACTATGTAAATTTTTCAACTGCTACAGTTTTTTTTAATGTTTTTTTAACTAAAAATGACACTTTTAGAGCGAAAAGACTACAACTCTTAATGAACCGAAGGCACGCTACGGATCACTTAATCAATTTCATCAATTTAAATCACGTAATCTAATTTATGCATCGCACCTTAAATCATAACGTACCAAACCTTCATCTCTCTTATTTCATGTACACAATCAACATATGATTCAAAATTAATGCATCTTACCTACATCCCACATCTAAGTCGATGCATCACAATTTACAAATGATACATTGTGATTCAAAATTGATGCATCGAGTTTCAAAAAGGGTATTTAAAAACGAACAAATTTCTATTTAGATTTTTCATCAAACAGTATATGTATAGTAGCACAAACACAAAAGTAAATTTATTTTGAATCATACACGCAAACACAAAATGAAGAAGAAGAAGAACGATGTATGAAGAAGGAAGAGAATGTGAGTATATAAAATGTATTTTTATATGTTTATATTTTCAATAACCAACGTGTTTTTATAGCTACTATATTAGTACCAAATATCTGAAACAATTATCTATATTATAAAATATCTCAGGGTCTAACTGGTGACCCTAATCGAATTATGCTAAACACAACTGACGGTTCAGATTGATTCGTAAGTATATGAGTTACAAATAAACCCCTCAGTTATGCGTTTTGTTTGAATTACCCCTCTATAATTACATATAAAACCTTAAGTTGTGGATTTTGTTTGAATTATTCCGTCAATTATTAGTTTTGTTTATCCTGACCATTCATTAAACTAATCTCATACCAACATCGTGTCTATGGCATGGGCACGTATATTTGTCTCTATCAAATTTTGTCATTTAGAGGCACATGTCTATTATCAATTGTTGACTTAACGAATGACGAAGATAGTTGAGTTTTATCCAATCCTCTCTTTCTGAATAAGGAAATACATCTAAACAAATTTATAATTACTTTTTCAAATTTATGTGATCTATCTTTAATTTTACTTTTTATTAATCTTTTTTTTATTTTTTGATATTAAACTTTTTAATTGTATATTCTTCAACTTTAATTGAATATATAATTTTATACCAGTGTACAAACCGTGCAACGTACGAGAGCATCACTAGTTTGCACCAATAACAAGTATGTTGCTCCATCGCACTGACCCACGTGGGGTGTACCCTGTTATGAAAAGTCAAAGGCCTATGGGCCTATGGCATGTGAACATTCATTGGTGGTTTAGTTTTTCTCCGTTTATGTGCTGCTGCTCGGTTATAAATACTGAGCAGCCTGTTGTTCATTGTAGATGATCTGAATATCATTGGAACTCCAAAGGAAATCTAAGAAGCTGTTGATTACCTAAAGGGAGAATTTGAAATGAAAGATCTTGGGCAGACCAAATACTGTCTTGGTTTACAAATAGAACACTTGCATAGTGGAAAATTTGTACACCAATCAAATTACACAAAAATGGTTTTGAAGCGCTTTTATATGGATAAGGCAAACCCTCTCACTAACCCCATGATTAATAGATCACTGAATGTTGAAAAAGATCCATTTCGTCCTTTTGAAGAGAATGAAGAGATACTTGGTCATGAAGTACCATACTTAAGTGCTATTGAAGCTCTTATATACCTTGCTAATTGTACCAGATCGGATATAACATTTGCTACAAATCTATGGGCAAGATATAGTTCATCTCCATTACGGAGACACTGGAATGGTATCAAGCACATATTTCGTTATCTTCAAGGGACGATCGATTTGAGATTATTTATCCCAAAGGATCAAGGGATGAACTGGTTGGTTTTGCAAATGCAGGTTATTTGTCTGATCCTTATAAGGTCAGATCACAGACCGGCTATGTCTTTACGATGGGTGGTACTGCAATTTCCTGACGTTCTCAAAAGCAAACGCTAGTTGCTACATCATCAAATCATGCTGAGATGATCGCACTTTATGAAGCCAGTCGAGAGTGTGTATGGCTTCGATCTATGACTCAACATATTCAAAATGCCGTTGACTACATCAACAAAGACCACAAGATTATTTGAAGACAATGCCGCATGTGTCGCCCAAAGTAAAGAGAGATACATCAAAAGTGACATGTCCAAACATATCCCCCCGAAGCTCTTTTTATACACTCAAGAACTTGAAAAGAAGAAAGAGACCAGCATCCAATATGTTCGATCAAGTGATAATGCTGCAGATTTATTTACGAAGGCACTCCCCACTACAACCTTCAGAAAACATGTTCACAATATTGGGATGCGAAATCTACGAGATTTACAAAGGTGATTTCTCTTGACCCTTGTCAGTTCAAGGGGGAGCATATATGGTTGTACTCTTTTTTCCTTTATCATGATTTTTTCCCATTGGGTTTTCCATGAAAATGTTTTTAACGAGACAGCCCATGCACACAATTCAGATTTAAGTTGTGTACGTTTTTCCTTGTGTCCGATTTTTTTCCCTACTGGGTTTTTCGACTTAAAGGTTTTTAACGAGATACACTTAGTCAACTTACAATGCTATGTTCAAGGGGGAGTGTTATGAAAAGTCAAAGGCCTATGGGCCTATGGCATGTGAACATTCATTGGTGGTTTAGTTTTTCTCCGTTTACGTCTTTGCTTTCGGTTATAAATACCGAGCGTTGTTCATTGTACACGGATTCCTATTCGAATAATACTGTCTCTCTCTCTCTTTCTCTCATACACTCTTTGTTCTACTTTGTGGTTACTTTATAACATACCCAAGTTTTTTATTATTTTTTATTTTTCCATTTAGATGGTACGAAGAGCATAACTTTCCGCAATAGGGGCCTCATATCAGTAGAATATTTCGCACCAGTTCAACTTCCCCCATTTGCAATGACAAAGACACACACAACAGAAGCAAAATTAAACTGAGGGAGCTCTCAGCGACCAGTAAGACAATGAAATAAATGGAATTTTCTACAGCTTTACTTTTATCAACATTTGCACTCTTTCATTTTGAACCTCTTACAATATTTCAAGATTTTCTGTACATATGAACACTATTTTCATAGGATGCTACTCCATCAAAGTTGGAGCAAGAACAAAATTTGTGAGTGTAACCCACGTATGTAATTGGCAATGGCCAAATTTCTATACGATTTAGAGTAACGAAGGGAGAAGCCAAAGATTAAAGAGAGAAGACGCTATTGACATGCACCAGGACAAGAAGGCCATAGCAGCTGAAAGTTGATATCTACTGCATAACCTTCCACCACAGAACGAGGGTTCAGCTTCAGTGAGCATGAAGTCTGCCACACTTGCTGTTGATGAAGCAGCAGCCAGTGACAGAAATGATAGGACCTGTGAACGTGCATTTAGTTAGAGAGATAGAGACACACACACACACTCGCATAGACAGGGTTCTTAATGAATCTATAGAAGGTTCTTACCCAATCTCCTACCACAATGATTAATATTATTCCTACTTGGCGAGTTAGAGGCTTAAAAAAGACGGAGAATGCATCCACCAATGCTAGTGTCAAGCTCCATGGGATCACTAAGCCCTTGATTGTTACCAAAAAGCTGTAGAAGCAACAGCAGAGTCAATTAATTGAGTCATAGTTGTAGCCTAATGACGAGTTGTTGCAGTACAATCACATTTTTATTTAACTGAAAAAAAAAAATCACATTTTTATTACATAAACCAAGTACTTTGTTTTCAAGTTTTACAAAGGGTACTTCCTTACTAAGTTAGACCTCAATGATATCCAAAAAAACCGTGCCAATAAAGGTAGGAGAAAAGACGTGGCCTAACAGCGAGCAGGTTTTGATTAGTACCAATTTACAATAAAACCTACAAGCAGATATCAGCAAGCTCATAATCTATCTCTGTCAAGAAAATCAACTCAACTCCACTGAACTCAGACTTTGTTCCAACTAGTTGGGGTAGGTTACATCGATCCTTGTTTGCCATTCAGTTCTGTTCAGGGCACTGTTAAACCACAGGCAGTAGTCACTTGTCACCTCCTAGTATTCAAACATGCGCACATCTATATAACTTTTGTTCTCTTTTCACTTGTGGTTATTAAAAATTTAAAATGTAGACTCTGTTATCAAGGCATTCTGCATTAAGGCAGTCATTTCGTACCTAACACACCAAAATACATGGTTCCTAAATTTATTTTTTAATGGAAAACTGCTGAAACTGACAAATCTGGTGCAAGGGTATTTAGAGTATCATATTATCACACTGTTAATTAGGGTCATCCACAATGACATTAATACTCAGAAATATCACAGCAACTAGAGGTAGATATTAAGATGAAAGTTAAGGAAGAAAAACTTCAATTACCTCCTTTATACTGCAGAATCTACTTATCAATAAAAAAACATTTGTGCACCCCCGATAGAAATCCAACAAAGGAGTCATGAGCAAGTACTATAGAATCGAGCCTATACAGTTATCAACTGTCCGGAGAGAGACAAACCACAAAATCAATCTGATCCCATTGGTAACTTTCCATTCAGTGGATAAACACGGTTCATCTTTGAAACACAGTTATTTCTAAACAAATCAGCCTTTTCAAGACTTGTTATCCTCTGAAGATTAATTTAACTTCTGACAGGAAATATATCAGAATAAGGGCCATCCCAGCCAGTGTTTGTTACACCTTTCCAACTTTGCAAGAAACTAACATCTACTTAAATTTCCCAGTTCAATCATATCCAGGAATATCTGATTCTACTTGAATAATTTACCTCACGGCACAGCCAAATCATTAGTTATAAAACTGCCCCCTAAAGCTTGTAACCGTAAACCCCTTCATGACCACCAACCATCGTACATACCTTTGAATTGGCAATGTACTCAACAATAGTCCGACTATTCGATCCAACGTGATATATGTAGCTAAATTTCTCAGTGATGAGATGCACAAAGTCTCATGAGCAGTTCCTTTACAGTCCTTCAATTACTTGCTAGCTCATCATCAAAAATAAAAGCAGAACATCGCACTCCGTAGCAAGCAAGAGACCAATCAAGGCGCTTAGCAACCACAAGCAATGAGTCGCTAACATGCACCAAATATACCATAGCTATATTTTGGCACCTCAAATTTAAGACTTAAAATTGGAAGTGGAGGAACATTTCAATCTTATGGAATTGATTTTCCCAAATATTGAATATATGAAAATGAAAGTTCCAGTCATCCACTTGTAATCGCCTTGATTGGAATAATGTTCATCATCCATGAAAAGGCATTCAATTGGTTGCAATATCGCTTCTGTATAAACTGAAACACTCAACCCGAGACATCTTATGTCAGTGCATGTACCATGTATCGCAATCAAGCAAGGGAAACATGAGCTAACTGACATACCAACATAATAAACCATCCTAATTGTTATGTGATCTCCTCCCTAGCCAATCATGACTTCTTCTAAGGGCTCCTTGAAAGTATCAAGGTCGAGCCGAATAAGAAACCAAACCTCTAATTTGTAACTTCAACGAAATCACAAGACTAAACGGTTGCATCAATATGTTTGTCTAATTCCGCATTTAAATTACCAAACGATCATCACAAATTTGTAACAAATAATAAGACTTCAGCAGATGGTCATGACTCATGAGAGATTGTATGTGTCTGAAATATTAGATTAATGGTGATAAGTTGAGAATAAATCAACAAATCAGAAGTGATTAACGGAATAGAATTACCAGAAGGCAGTGTAACTGTAGAACTCGATACGGAAACACATGAAAAGGAGGGAAGCAACAGAGAAGATGGCCTGACCCAAACGCAGAGCCAAGCTGGCACTCGTCCCCAATGACCCCGGCAATTCATCCATCTCCTCGCCTACGATCGCATATACCTTCTATTTCTATCTGGCAAGCAGTCGTCGTCATAGGAGGAGGCATTGACAGCTCTGAGTATAGCCCGCCATCCCACGTTTCTCATCAATCATGAAAATGAAAGGAAGGGAGAATAGCTGGGAATTCACTTATGGATTTATTAAAGTATCGTAACGGTCTATATTGATTTTCTTTTTCCTAAATTAAGAAAGGGGAAAATAATTTTCTCTGGAAAAACTCAAGAGACGGAGTGATCACATTCACGGTGGTGGGAGGAATACCTGTTTTTAGGCCGTTCTCTCTCTCTCTCTCTCTCTCATTATTAATTAAATTAAAAACAAACAAAATAAAATCTTGATCGTTAGTTGAGGGTATTTTTGTTATTGTTAGTGGGTGAAAAATGGAAAAAAACGCGGAATAATGGAGAGACCAATTCCGAAGTTTCCAACCCTCCATAAATTCCTTTTCGCCGGCTAATCCAAACCATGTACCAACCTGCCGTCCCAACCCAACGATCGAATTCGCATCCACGTCCGCCATCCGTTTCCAAAAAATAATTAGGTAGTTTTAAAAAAACTTACCTATTTTTTAATGGCAAAAAAAAAATTAGGTAAGATTATTAGTAGATCGGGTTAAGGAAATCTGTTTTAAATAAAATATCTGTTGGACCGTTTTTCTAAATCTTTTACCGACTCTTTAAAAGAAAAATATTACAAAATAGCACAATAAATTCTTTAACTGGAACGATGAAAAATATTCTTAATGTAGTTTATATATGTTTGAGAATAATCATTGTCATATCAGCTAAATCAACTTGAAGTATATATGGTCATAAAGTATTTTAGGAAGTTAGAACTATTTATATTCCTTTTTAATTTGCATGCGCAATAATTGAATACTGTAACACATTCACTATTATTGTTTTCTTTAATTCATTATTATTTTTGGATAAGAAGAGAAGAAGCCTATGCATAACATAACAAACCAAACATGTGAAAGTACATAGGGAAACATATACATATGGACCAGAATAAAGCTAGCACACAACACCAAACCACATCATATTAGATGGGATTAACAAATCAGTGAATCACATTCACAGGTAGAGGAGACTGACACCGATACTATGTTACAACTAAGGGTGAGTTTGATCCGACTCGATCTATTTTTTAGAAAAAAAAATGAAAAAATTAGGACCAGATCAATAGTCTGATTTTCAAAAAAATTAGATTCAAGACCAACCCAATAAGTTTGAGAACCAATACATTGGTCCGGTCCAGAACCAATTAAAGACGTACAAGAACCATGATCGAACCAATACAATGGTTAAGTATAGTCATAGTCATATTTCACTGCATTTAACAATTTTAAGATTCCATCTATCAAAAACATAAGATTTCATTTACCCGTAATTGCAGATCTGATCTAAACCAATAAAAACGTAAGATTTTATTTAGTGGATAATACTAATGATGTGGCAAAATGCACAGCTTGGGCCGTCCTTGAGATGGGTAGGATATCTGGGCTTTGGATCGTCTTCCACGAGCACAGTAAGAACAAAGAAGAACACTGAGTGGAAGTGTAAGGCGGGGTCTCATGAAACCCCTCCCGTGAGAGTAGTCTCGTGCTTAAGTTTGAAAGCAATTTGACGAATGCTTGAGGCTCAAGGAAGTGTGTGTACCTTGTTGATGATTAATGAGAGGTATTTATAGGCCCCGGTGGTGTTTGAATCCGTCTAGGATTCAGTTTCCATAACGGTTGAATAAATCAAGGAGAGAATCCCTTGATTTTAGGCGTGATAGGTGGCTAGCCGCGTAGATGTAGGAGTAGATAAGGCAAGTGTTCCGCCTGAACATGGAAACCTTTGACTTGCCTTGGAGAGCAAGCTGCTAGCGTCTCATGTTTGATGTGCCGGGCGAGCAGTCTCTGCCTTGTTATTGTATTGATCCTTGAACTTGTTGTAGGTCGAGGATCGGCCCACAGTCGAGCCAGGCAAGGCCGGTGCTCGACCGGTTGAGCAAGGTAAGTTTGATTCCTTTGCTAAGCACGTATGGTTTCCGGTCATGGCCCCTGGTCGGACAGGCAAGGCCTTTGCCCGCCCAGGTTTGAATAAGGATTATGTTGCTCGGTGCTCGCTGGTTCTCTCATTTTGCTCGCTGGGCTGTGGGTCCCGTAGGCATTGTGCTTGTGATTGGCACGTGATGCTAACTCGTGCATTGCTCGTGACCCGGCTTGGGCCGGGTATATCAGTGGCCCCTGGCTCCCTGTCTGGCGGGCATTCATGCTCGGAGCGGGGAGCGTTCAAGTTTGATGGTCGTACGGGCTCCAACACTTATGAATTGTCAAGGAAGACAAGGAATTCGGCGAGGTGGATTCGAGGCGTGTCCAGGAAGCTTTATTCAAGAACGTGACAAGAGCGTGGGTAAGAGAAGCGCGTGAGCCGCCGGTCGAGCGATTGGACGGGGCCGAAGACGGCTGCATTTAATGCCCGTCATGATGGGCCGCCTATTCAAGCGCCGTTCGAGCTCTCTTTTCCACGAGCCTATAAAAGCGCGACCCACCTCCTCTTTTCTCTTTTATCGCTTTGAGGTTCGTGAATTGCTAGAGAGAGAATTTCTGCGAGCTTCGGTTGCCATTCTTTGCCGTGTTTTCCACTTAGATTTCGGTGGAGCTTCTTCCCTTGCTTAGGTTCCCATTCATCCATCAGTGTTTGAAGCACTCATATCGGCTCTGATCACTTTTCTTTGATTGCTCCATTGAAGACCTACTGTTCCAGAAATAACAGTAAGCTCTCAACCCCTCTTCACTTGTGTTTTTGACTTTTCTGGTTTTCGGTGGTTGTTTGGCATTCCTTCCTTTGTCTCTGCATGATTTTGTTAGGGTTTAAGAGGGTAGGACTGCCCTTAGGTAGAGATCGAGGAATAGAAACCATGTTCTTGCTCGCTAAATGGGCAGAGCTTCGTGCGTTGACCTAGACTTAGGATTTCTTTTCCCTTTCTTTGCCATTTGCTTGGGTAGATTCGATAGTGTCTTCCTCGATCTCTTTGTAGATGTCTGACGTGTCCGAGAATGACTGTGAGGCTTTCAGCTATGGTGGGAGGAATGACTCGCTTAGCAGCGAAAAGTCTCATTCGATTAGCGTTGAGTGCGATGAGGGAGTCAGATCTGTGGCCGGGCCAACAGTTCGAAGGCGTGCCATGGATCCCGTGGTCGACATAGTCGATTCTTCCAGCGAGGAAGATTAAGCGAGAGAGTGTGGACCAGGTGGCTTTTGTCGGGCGGGCAAGGCCTCGAGCAAGCAGCCTGTGCGGGGGATTCAGCCGGGCGAGTAATGGTTGAGCAAATAGATTTGGCCGGAGAGGCTTCTGAGACCGATGAGGCAGACAACTTGCCGCTTGCTCGGCGCTTTAAGAAAACTGGCCGCTCTCAGGTGGAAATGGCCCCTGAAAAAGAAACAACTGGCCAGGACAGAGTTCCCATTGCCCGCTTCTTAACCAGGGTAGGTGGCCCTCAAGTAGTGGTTACCGTTGAGGAAATAGTCAAGGAAGAAGAAGAAGAGGAGAGGGCCGATTGGTGCGTCAAGCGGATGAAAGCCGATATCTTTCACTGGGCCACTTCTAGATCACGGCGGATAAAGTGACCGCATGGCTTACTTCCCTTGGTGTTGATTCTGCTTACTACCGAGCAAGCAAAATGGGCGTTCTGCCCGGGTCAACCTCTCCCGGCGAGGGAAATGAGCTTTATTTTTGCCGATTTCTTGCGTCACGCTCTCCCTAGAGCCCTTCTGGTAGATTTCTTATACGAGACCAAGGCGTGCGATGCGATCGATCTTGAACACGATCGCGCTTATCACGCTTTCACGATGGCGGCAGGCTGGCTGGGGTTTGAGCCGGACATGTATTTGCTCCGAAAATTATTTATCTTCGCACCGAAACACGGAGGGAGGATCGGAGTGGCGAACTCAATTTTTAAGAGGTGTTGTCCGATGTCCACAGGAAGGTGGATTCTTGGGGCAGAAGGGTCTGTTTATTGAATCCGGGGTTTATGCCTGCGGATTTATGCCCACGACCAACGAAATAAAAGATCCCAGGCTTAAGCAAGATTTTAGCTCGGATTGAGAAGCGCTTGATTGCGCTTGCGTTGAAGGCCGCCGTGGGCGTGTTAGAAAGAAACGAGAGCGGCAGCGTCGGCCAGCCAATTTCTTCTTGATTCTTGGCGGAAGGAGGCGGTCTATAATCCGCGTTATACGTGTGCCGGGTGATGCGGCGAGCGAGGTCCCGAGGTGGAGCCTATTGATCACGTGCGAGAACCTCGTCCTTATTGGGATGATTGCCGTAGGCGAATGTTCAAACACGAATGTGTCGAGTGTCAACTGGGCAGGAGTGCCAGCTAGGCCGGTTTATGAAGATCATGATGGTTCTTGGCTAGCTTTTGATTCTTCGTTTTGCTCATCTCTTTCGAACTCATTTTAATCTTGTTTTGTTTCGCCGTCTCGGGGATGAAGAACTTGGCGCTTTGAGGCAACGAAAGAAAGAGGTGACCGGTGACGGCCAACTTGAAGGTCGGCAACCGGCTGTTGAGGCGCCCGAGGTGCCCTTTGCCCTAAGAGAACTCAGAACTTGGGCCGGGCCGCAAGTCAGGCCAAGAAAGGCTGTAGTGCTGGTTGTTCTTCTTTGCCCGGAAAAATTTGGGCCAAAGAAATTTCGTGGTCGCTATTGATGATGTTGCCGAGCCGCCTTGAAATTTTCTCGCCACCATCCATGTGGTGCTAGCGACGGCGGCGAAGGCAAGAGGAAGAAGAGCTCCAGCCCTCTCCTCCGTGAAGTTCGCCAGAAGTGCGAGCCCGATCATGCTCTTTACTCCCACTCGGTAGGACTGACTTGGGCGGTGGCTTCCATGCTCTACTACCGCCGCTCGGGCTCTTGTGAAGGAGATTGGAGATGCCCGTTCTTGGGGGCATCGATCTATATGCCGCAGGAGGGAGGCATAGTGGGCAAGGGCGTTATAGAAAGGGCCTTGCATGATGATCTGGCCCGAGATCGTGATACGGCCGGTCACGTTCTGGTTGGGAACGTGGGACTTTGCTTGAGTGAGGTGAAGTAGTTGACTGCAGTTTACTTCTTTCTTCTTTGTTTATTTCATGTTCTAACTCATTTTCTCACAGTCGCGGTTGCCTCAGCGTGTACCAATCTCTACGATAGGTACAACGAGGAGAAGGCCGCTATGAAGCGAGGCCGGAAGAGCTTAGTGAAGGAAAAGTGTGAGCAATTGGCTCGCTTTGGCCCGAGCCGGAGGTCAAGGCCGAGGCGGCCAAGAAGAAAAAAGCTGAATTGTTCGAACGAAATCAGGCTGGTCGCCTGAGCGGTGATCTAGGCTGCAAAGACCGAGTTGGTCGGCCGGTGAAGAAGAACAGTGAGGTGGAGAAGAGTCGGGCGAGCTAGCCGCGGTCATCAAGCGAGAGGATCTCTTGCGAGGCGGAGAGAAGTTCCTTTAGGATGCAAGCCAGTGAAGGATGGGAAAGCCGATTGAGGAGGCGATCACGGGAAGGCTGAAGGAAGCCAGAAAAGTCTGCGGTGGAGGATTACAAAAAATCCAGGCTTTTGAGAGCTTGGTGGATGCGGCCATCCTTCCTTACTTTGCTCACGGTACCCATCATATACTGAGAATGCTCGCCGGCCATGGCGGAGTAGGAATGAAGACAATGGCAGAATGGGCCGTACTCGACCCTTACGCCGAGGTTGCTCGTCCTTTCCACTCGCTGGTTCCTTATACTCCAGATGAATTGGCCACCATGGCGGATGGCGTCACTGCGGCCGCCGAGGCGCCACAGGTTCCACTTTGTGGGCCGAAGTAAATGTATGCTCGGTGATTGAAGCCTTAGATGCGAAGACGAGGTTTTGAAAGATACTTGGCAGATTGAGCAGAGTCTCGAGCTAAGGCGGTGAGGATGAGGATGGTACTTTGTGAGGCTGAACCTCAATACCAAGCGCAATATCAAAGTGGCGCCAAAGAGCTTCCACCTCCTCCTCACTTGAACAAACTTAGGATTTTATACAGTGCAGTGCAACGCGCCATTATCTTTTGATTTCTTTTGTAACTTCAAAGTTGACTATTATGGAATTCACTCTTTGTTGACAGATTTTTCATGTATTGCCTTTGATTTAGCTGCTTGTTTGTTCGATAACTGTTTTCTTATTTGCTTGCTCGACCTGCCATACGTTAATACAAGTACCGGTGCCCTCTAGAAAACATATCGAGCATCAAATGTACAAACAACTTTTAATCAAGTATAAGGATTCGAGATTATTAACTTAAAAATAACAAGATTAATGAAGCAAGCTTATTCTTTAAGTTAAGATGTTACCCGAATAAACACCGGGTGTGATCGCTTGAATCTAGCCAAGGCTTTGATTGAATGAGCTTCCAGAAGACTGCCAAGCGGGCAAGGCCCAACTCTCAACGGCAACCAAACAACCGGGCATGGCCTTTATTCGATGTGGGTAATTCGAAGCGGTTGCTAGTATATCTTCCGGGTATTGAGATATATGGTTAACAGTGTTGCTCGGTCACTGTATGAACCTGAGGTAGTTAACCGCTATCTTGCAGGCATGGCCTCTATCGCCCAGGGCGAGCATCCTAGTATGTGAACCTGGGCATGGCCGCATCTCACCCACCGAGGATAAGTTCATCAATACTAGGGAGTTTGAGGATTGTTGACCGGGCATGGCCCCTATCTGCTGGCTGGGTGAGCAGAGTTTAGCTGAACAAATCCGAACAATCGTAGCTTAACAATTAACTAATTAATCTGAGAATTCTAATTTGGAAAATACGACAACAACTTGCCTTTTATTGATAGATGATCTATGACCCTCAACAGGACTGAGGTCTTGCCCGTTTGTTTCTTTGGCCTAGGGGTAATACTTTTGAGGTGAATGCGTGCCGGGATGCTTGTGTCTTTTCCTCCGGGTCAAGTGCAGGTGTGTAAGTTCCCTCTTATTATTCCAGAACTCGGAAAGGACCTTCCCAATTAGGAGGCAGCTTCCCTCATTCTCGCCCGATGATCGGTTACCTCAATCTTCGAGTACTAAGTCCCGATAGAAGGCTCGCCTCGAACTCTTTTGTCATGGTGAGCTTTGCCTCTGTTTGTAATTGACCATTCGAGTAGTGCATCCAACCTCCTTTCTTGAGCGAGGTCTAAGTCTATGGCCGAGAGCAAGTTGATTGTTTTGCTTTCGGCTGTAATGTGAAACACGGTAGCTAGGCAAGGCCATTTCCACAGGAATCATAACCCGCCCGAGTAAGTGAGTGCAAATGGAGTTTCCCTGGTTGGTCCTCGAGCGGTGGTTCCGACGCCTGAGCCGATTGTAATTCTTACGCACTTCCCCTCGCCGCCTCTAAGTTTCGCTTAAGCGTGTAAAACTTGTTTGTTCGCGGCCTGCTTGGCCGTTGCCACGAGGGTATTTGCGATGGATGATTGCCGCCATGCTTCACACCCAAGCGAGCACATTCTGTAAATTTGTCCAAAACCGAAGTACCATGGTCGATATGATTGCTCGAGGGAGGCCGAACTGCACCACACAGGGTGTACAAATTTGATGATATTTGCCTCCGAAATTTTGGCGGGGGTTTTGCCTCAATCCATTTCGTGAAGTAGTCTATGGTGACTACGGCGTATTTGTACTTGTATTGTGCACCAGCTGAATGGGCGATCGGTCGATTCCCACATGTCGAAGGGCCAGCCGCCACGACTGGGCGGGGTTTGCATTGGGACGGAAGCCTTGGTATGTCCGTGATCTCCGGCATTTGTCACGTTCGCGAACATATTTCTGCATCCTTCCTTAGAGTTATCCGGTAATATCTGTCATGAAGACCTTTTCGCGGAGCTCTTGTGCCCGGGTGGCGCCACACTCCCTTCACATTTCATAAGAAACGCCTCCGTTATTAGCTCTAAGGGGGTACACAACGAAGCATAGGTCTAACCTTAGAGCGCTTGTATAATATACCCCCAACTACCGAGTAACTCCAAGCAGTTGCCTGGACCGTGTGCGGCTGACCTTTTGTCAAGACGCGTAACCCGTGTTCGATGTAATCCTTGTAGTCATCAATCCAATTTTCCGGGTGCTGGCTCGATATCCATGATAACCGGTCTATCGACTCACGGGGTTTCCATATGCTCGATCATCACCGGGGGTTTAGTGATGCCCTGATTTTCCTCGCCCGATCTTGGACAAGTAGTCCGCTTCGCGTGTTGTGCGTCCGCTCGATCAATCCCGATTATTTCCCAAAACTTGAAACTTTTCAAGATTTCCTTGACTAGCTCACAAGATTTAACTGTGGTAGGGTGGTGCACCATATATTCCCCTCGACTTGGTTCACAACTAGTTGTGAATCCGAGTACACCGCGATCGCTTCTACACCCATTGTCCGCCGCGAGCTCGAGTCCGGCAAGAACCATCGCCAGACTCTAAGGCAACGCTTGTCGAGGCGAAAACTTGAACCGAGAGCGCTAGCTCAAACTCGTGGTTTCGTCGGGAGCTATGAGAAGGATGCCAGCTCCGGCTCCCAACTTTCTCCGCTCGCTGCCCATCCACGCAAAGATCCCAAAAAGAGGGTGGGTCGAGGTTGTTGCAATCAAGCTTTTTGTTCTGACTCTACGGTGCTTAGCCTCCTGGATCCTCGTGTTGGGTGAAGCTTGTTTCGACTAAAAATCGCCAATGCTTGAGCTTTGATCGCTCACCGCTCGGGCAAGTAATCTATGTGGAACTCGTGAGCTCGACACTTGACCGGCTTGAAGCATCTGCCACGATGTGTCGAGGTTTATGCAGACTTTTCGCAGATGGTGCATTTGTGTATACTATGATTACATGTGCAGAAAAATAAGCCCTTAATTTTCGGGCCTATGACAAGCGAGTAAGCTAACTTTTCTACATTAAAATAACAACCCTCAACAGACCGAGGGCCTTGGATACATAGTACACATGTGCTTTTGAACATCTAATTCTCCCTAACTAAATGCTGCACGGCCACGGGTCCGCGGGTCGCTTAGATACACAAATAAAGGCTCACCGGCACGGGGCTACCGAGGAGAGGTGGTTTGCCAAGGTATTCCCCGAGCGCCGAGGGCGCACGCTTTGCATTCCACTCGAAACCCTTGTTGCCGCAGAACCTTGAAGAAAGGGAGGCATTTTTCACCGACCGAGATGAAGCGCTTAAGGCAATGACCCCGCCATTCAACCGCTGGAATATGTTTGATGCGCAAGGCGCTCCATGTCGAGTAAGGCTTGTATCTTCTCCCAAGGGTTGGCCTCTATACCGCGGCTGACCATGACCCCATGAACCCCGAGAAACTTCCTGACTCGGACTCGGCCAAAGCGCACTTGCTCTGGATTCACTTCATGTTGTGCTTCACAGACAGGCAAACGTCTCCGCCAAGTCAAGAGTATGGTCGCTGCCCTTTGTTTTGATGACCATGTCATCTATATAGCCTCCATATTTCTCGCCGATCCGAGAGCCGAAAACCTTGTTGACCATACCGGTAAGTGGCTCCAAGATTTTTCGACGGAGGCATCATTTTGTAACAATAAAGACCGCTCACGCCTTGGGAAGGCTGTCTATGCCTTGTCTTGCTCATTCATTTTGACCTGGTGATACCTCGAGTAGCGTCCAGAAGCTCGAGCATTCGAACCCAGCTATAGAGTCGACACCAAGATACATTTATGCGGGCAATAGATAAACAATCTTCGCATGCTTTGCTTAGGTCGGGTGAAGTCCACGCACATCCGCCATTTGCGTCATCTGGCCTTCTTGACCATTACCACATTAGCCACATTAGCCCAGGGTCGGGTATTGAATCTCCTAAATGATGTCGCCTTAGGAGCTTCGACCTGCTTTGATTACCGCATTCTTCTCTGCGAATACGCCTTGACGTTGTTGGATGGGCTGGAAGGTGGTCAACATTGAGATCGTGGCGAGCAATGTTTTCACCGATACCCCTCATGTCTTCAAGTCTAGGCGAACACATCATTCAAAGTGCTCTTCAACAGCTCAATCAATCCTTCCCGAGCTTCAGGACGCATGGCCTTCCCGATTTTGATTTTTTGCTCGGGGTAGGCTGGGTTGATAATGACCTCTTCTAGCTCGCCTTTGGCTGGGCCAATATCGGGCTCGTCCCGGACTTGCAAGGTGTCCATCTCAATGTCTTGTGACTTGGGGCACTTCTCCTGCCTGTAGGGCCCGGGGCCGAGCCGCTCTGACGGCTCTATCGGGAGCTTGCTTGGGAGGCTCGTCTCCGGGCTCACCGCCTACGTGTCTCCCCGAGCTCGATATTGTTGATGGAAGTTGACGCTGGGTAGGTTCGGCTGAAGCTATTGTAGCCTCGACGGGAAGGTTCACAATCAGTTTAGGGATCTGCAAGATCTCAATACTGATCGAATGTCCACAATTTACCGCTGCTTTCCTTCCTACGAGTTTCGGACATACTCCCACATTGCTCGGGGCTTGCTATTGAGGATCCCCACTCCATTTTCGAGGTATAAAACTTGGCTTTCCGTGGGGATGGAGGTGACCATCTGAATGGCCATTGCGAAGCGGCACCTAAAATGCAATTGTATGCCGATTTTAGTCGATCACCAAGAATGTGATCATCTCAATCCGTGTTTGGGCTCCATCACCCATGAATACCTCCAACTCGATCGTGCCTTTAACCCCACCGGTGATTGGTGAAGCCTTCAAGCTTTTCCAAATACGCTGAGCATGGTGTCTCGAAACTCCAATCCCTTGAAGGTGAGAGTAGTATTGATGTCCCTACATGCCCCGGTATCTAGCAAAACTCTCGTGAACCCGCAGT
>CM028379.1:101957249-101983619 GCA_013146195.2 Codonopsis lanceolata
TTAAGAGTACTAGTACATATATA
The DNA here is from genome assembly GCA_013146195.2 of Codonopsis lanceolata. Classification (NCBI taxonomy): domain Eukaryota; kingdom Viridiplantae; phylum Streptophyta; class Magnoliopsida; order Asterales; family Campanulaceae; genus Codonopsis; species Codonopsis lanceolata. The sequence continues at coordinate 101,957,273 of CM028379.1, forward strand.
AAAGAAGAGGTGCGATTTTTGGAAAGTTCCCGCCAAAATGCACTTTCCAAAAATGACAACACTTCTACATTGTATATGTGTCATTAATGCATTGAGAAATGAAACTAATTTGTAATCAAAATTAATTAGATAAATAAATCTAAAAACTTTTGACATTCTTTCTTTGACTCGAGACAATTGACAACCATATATACCAAACTATTTCAACCTCACTCACATCCGGCAATATAAAAAATAGTTATGATTTTTTTTACCTATATTGAAATTTCAATGAGCTAATAAATAATTATTTATTTCAATTGTTGAATTTAATAATTGCTTATCAATTGAATGATAAATGAATAAATTATCAAAACAATTACATGAATTATCATTGAAGATTAATTTCTTCGGCTGTAATTGGACGTCTAAGGGAGTTAGACAGTTCCTTAGCTTTTCTCTTCTCGATCAATTTTCAAAGATAAAACCACTATAAATTTGTTATAATTTTGTTTGTTGAACGTCATTGCTAAAAACAACTTAGCATAACATACCAATATAGAAGAAATCTATATAAAATGCCTCCCTCTCTCATTTTTCTTAAAGACATCAGTCAGACCAAGGGCAAGCCTAGATACCTCAACGGTTTTTCGTTCAAAATGTATATTTTACAATGTAACGGTATCTTTCCAACCTGTAAAACTTACTGTCTTTTTATTTCGATTGCTTATGATCTCATGTACTTAGTCCTCTTTTTTTTTCTAGAGATCATGGAGCTACAATAAACTGATCGAAAACAGTTATAAATGCGAAATTATTAAATTCTTAGGGTACCTTTGTAATCAATAAATAGCTTAAACATATGCAATGTCTAGGATTTAAGATTTAGGGAATAAATTATGATAATTTAATAAAATTCATGTTCAAGTGTATGTGCTAAATTTAATACAATTAAATGATCTTCAAACTGATACAGATTTATTGGTAACCAATATATATTTATATTTATTTATTTATTTATTAATATGTACTGTGACTACAAATTTCTCAATTTTGGTTTTATCAAATCAAAATAATGAACATTTATAAATAAAATCTAATAAAATCAAAGGAATTTGAAATGTAGAGACGAAAAACAAAAAAAATTAGTGACTACAAAGAGACCAATTTTGAAGTGAACAACTACATTAGATACAAATGATTTAAAATAGATGTATTTTATTTATAAAAATGTTTAAAAAATAGATCTTCAAAATACAAATCTAAAAATTCGAAATCTGTATTTTTTTTTCTATACTCAAAACATAAAAAAATCGGGTATAATGTTAAATACTAAAAATATAATAAAGTCTCGACTTATTTAAATCGTATTTAAAAAATAATTAGGTAAATAAACATAAATACTTGGATCTTATTATAAGTCGTTTTTTTTCTAGTTCACTAAGTAAAATTAAGCTCTAAGATTTAAAAATTTTGAAATACAAAGTTGAATACTTTATAAAAAAATCTAACGCACCTTGTTACGAAATAGTTTGATCTGATTCTATTTTAGTTGGGGAAAGTCGACAGATGAATTTTTGAAACGAAGGATTTTAAGAGATGAAGAGTCATTGTCTCATGTTTACCGGAGGAATTTCCTAGGTTTAATGCTATAAAAATAAGAAATGTGACCTTTTAGACGACTTAATTGAGTAAGAGCGAGAGAGATGATGTGTATATAGGTTAGAGTGAGTGGGGTGTGGTTTTTAGGTTAGAGAGTGAGAAGCTCTTTATCTATATGACAAGTGCTTGAGATTTTTGGACCGATTGGTTATAATTGAGTAATATTTGTTGTTCATTAAAGTAATAATAATTTGGATGGAATCAATTGAGAAATTTGGGTAACGTGAAATTTTGAGTATTTTTAGTCAATTTTGTTTTTGTTTGTTTTAGGGAGAAATTCGGGTCTGACCACTATGTAAATTTTTCAACTCGCTATGCTTTTTTTATGTTTTTTTAACTAAAAATGACACTTTTAGAGCGAAAAGACTACAACTCTTAATGAACCGACGGCACGCTACGGATCACTTAATCAATTTCATCAATTTAAATCACGTAATCTAATTTATGCATCGCACCTTAAATCATAACGTACCAAACCTTCATCTCTCTTATTTCATGTACACAATCAACATATGATTCAAAATTAATGCATCTTACCTACATCCCACATCTAAGTCGATGCATCACAATTTACAAATGATACATTGTGATTCAAAATTGATGCATCGAGTTTCAAAAAGGGTATTTAAAAACGAACAAATTTCTATTTAGATTTTTCATCAAACAGTATATGTATAGTAGCACAAACACAAAAGTAAATTTATTTTGAATCATACACGCAAACACAAAATGAAGAAGAAGAAGAACGATGTATGAAGAAGGAAGAGAATGTGAGTATATAAAATGTATTTTTATATGTTTATATTTTCAATAACCAACGTGTTTTTATAGCTACTATATTAGTACCAAATATCTGAAACAATTATCTATATTATAAAATATCTCAGGGTCTAACTGGTGACCCTAATCGAATTATGCTAAACACAACTGACGGTTCAGATTGATTCGTAAGTATATGAGTTACAAATAAACCCCTCGCTATGCTTATGCGTTTGTTTGAATTACCCTCTATAATTACATATAAAACCTTAAGTTGTGGATTTTGTTTGAATTATTCCGTCAATTATTAGTTTTGTTTATCCTGACCATTCATTAAACTAATCTCATACCAACATCGTGTCTATGGCATGGGCACGTATATTTGTCTCTATCAAATTTTGTCATTTAGAGGCACATGTCTATTATCAATTGTTGACTTAACGAATGACGAAGATAGTTGAGTTTTATCCAATCCTCTCTTTCTGAATAAGGAAATACATCTAAACAAATTTATAATTACTTTTTCAAATTTATGTGATCTATCTTTAATTTTACTTTTTATTAATCTTTTTTTTAATTTTTGATATTAAACTTTTTAATTGTATATTCTTCAACTTTAATTGAATATATAATTTTATACCAGTGTACAAACCGTGCAACGCATTTGAGCATCACTAGTTTGCACCAATAACAAGTATGTTGCTCCATCGCACTGACCCACGTGGGGTGTACCCTGTTATGAAAAGTCAAAGGCCTATGGGCCTATGGCATGTGAACATTCATTGGTGGTTTAGTTTTTCTCCGTTTATGTCTTCTTTGCCGGGTTATAAATACTTGAGCACTGTTCATGTAGATGATCTGAATATCATTGGAACTCCAAAGGAAATCTAAGAAGCTGTTGATTACCTAAAGGGAGAATTTGAAATGAAAGATCTTGGGCGGACCAAATCGTCTTGGTTTACAAATAGAACACTTGCATAGTGGAAAATTTGTACACCAATCAAATTACACAAAAATGGTTTTGAAGCGCTTTTATATGGATAAGGCAAACCCTCTCACTAACCCCATGATTAATAGATCACTGAATGTTGAAAAAGATCCATTTCGTCCTTTTGAAGAGAATGAAGAGATACTTGGTCATGAAGTACCATACTTAAGTGCTATTGGAGCTCTTATATACCTTGCTAATTGTACCAGATCGGATATAACATTTGCTACAAATCTATGGGCAAGATATAGTTCATCTCCATTACGGAGACACTGGAATGGTATCAAGCACATATTTCGTTATCTTCAAGGGACGATCGATTTGAGATTATTTATCCCAAAGGATCAAGGGATGAACTGGTTGGTTTTGCAAATGCAGGTTATTTGTCTGATCCTTATAAGGTCGATCACGCATCCGGCTATGTCTTTACGATGGGTGGTACTGCAATTTCTCGACGTTCTCAAAAGCAAACGCTAGTTGCTACATCATCAAATCATGCTGAGATGATCGCACTTTATGAAGCCAGTCGAGAGTGTGTATGGCTTCGATCTATGACTCAACATATTCAAAATGCCAGTTGACTACCTGTCAACAAAGACCCGACAGTATTATTTGAAGACAATGCCGCATGTGTCGCCCAAAGTAAAGAGAGATACATCAAAAGTGACAGGTCCAAACATATCCCCCCGAAGCTCTTTTTATACACTCAAGAACTTGAAAAGAAGAAAGAGACCAGCATCCAATATGTTCGATCAAGTGATAATGCTGCAGATTTATTTACGAAGGCACTCCCCACTACAACCTTCAGAAAACATGTTCACAATATTGGGATGCGAAATCTACGAGATTTACAAAGGTGATTTCTCTTGACCCTTGTCAGTTCAAGGGGGAGCATATATGGTTGTACTCTTTTTTCCTTTATCATGATTTTTTCCCATTGGGTTTTCCATGAAAATGTTTTTAACGAGACAGCCCATGCACACAATTCAGATTTAAGTTGTGTACGTTTTTCCTTGTGTCCGATTTTTTTCCCTACTGGGTTTTTCGACTTAAAGGTTTTTAACGAGATACACTTAGTCAACTTACAATGCTATGTTCAAGGGGGAGTGTTATGAAAAGTCAAAGGCCTATGGGCCTATGGCATGTGAACATTCATTGGTGGTTTAGTTTTTCTCCGTTTCTGTGCTGCTGCTCGGTTATAAATACCGAGCAGCCTGTTGTTCATTGTACACCGGATTCCTATTCTGAATAATACTGTCTCTCTCTCTCTTTCTCTCATACACTCTTTGTTCTACTTTGTGGTTACTTTATAACATACCCAAGTTTTTTATTATTTTTTATTTTTCCATTTAGATGGTACGAAGAGCATAACTTTCCGCAATAGGGGCCTCATATCAGTAGAATATTTCGCACCAGTTCAACTTCCCCCATTTGCAATGACAAAGACACACACAACAGAAGCAAAATTAAACTGAGGGAGCTCTCAGCGACCAGTAAGACAATGAAATAAATGGAATTTTCTACAGCTTTACTTTTATCAACATTTGCACTCTTTCATTTTGAACCTCTTACAATATTTCAAGATTTTCTGTACATATGAACACTATTTTCATAGGATGCTACTCCATCAAAGTTGGAGCAAGAACAAAATTTGTGAGTGTAACCCACGTATGTAATTGGCAATGGCCAAATTTCTATACGATTTAGAGTAACGAAGGGAGAAGCCAAAGATTAAAGAGAGAAGACGCTATTGACATGCACCAGGACAAGAAGGCCATAGCAGCTGAAAGTTGATATCTACTGCATAACCTTCCACCACAGAACGAGGGTTCAGCTTCAGTGAGCATGAAGTCTGCCACACTTGCTGTTGATGAAGCAGCAGCCAGTGACAGAAATGATAGGACCTGTGAACGTGCATTTAGTTAGAGAGATAGAGACACACACACACACTCGCATAGACAGGGTTCTTAATGAATCTATAGAAGGTTCTTACCCAATCTCCTACCACAATGATTAATATTATTCCTACTTGGCGAGTTAGAGGCTTAAAAAAGACGGAGAATGCATCCACCAATGCTAGTGTCAAGCTCCATGGGATCACTAAGCCCTTGATTGTTACCAAAAAGCTGTAGAAGCAACAGCAGAGTCAATTAATTGAGTCATAGTTGTAGCCTAATGACGAGTTGTTGCAGTACAATCACATTTTTATTTAACTGGAAAAAAAAAATCACATTTTTATTACATAAACCAAGTACTTTGTTTTCAAGTTTTACAAAGGGTACTTCCTTACTAAGTTAGACCTCAATGATATCCAAAAAAACCGTGCCAATAAAGGTAGGAGAAAAGACGTGGCCTAACAGCGAGCAGGTTTTGATTAGTACCAATTTACAATAAAACCTACAAGCAGATATCAGCAAGCTCATAATCTATCTCTGTCAAGAAAATCAACTCAACTCCACTGAACTCAGACTTTGTTCCAACTAGTTGGGGTAGGTTACATCGATCCTTGTTTGCCATTCAGTTCTGTTCAGGGCACTGTTAAACCACAGGCAGTAGTCACTTGTCACCTCCTAGTATTCAAACATGCACACATCTATATAACTTTTGTTCTCTTTTCACTTGTGGTTATTAAAAATTTAAAATGTAGACTCTGTTATCAAGGCATTCTGCATTAAGGTAGCCATTTCGTACCTAACACACCAAAATACATGGTTCCTAAATTTATTTTTTAATGGAAAACTGCTGAAACTGACAAATCTGGTGCAAGAAGGGTATTTAGAGTATCATATTATCACACTGTTAATTAGGGTCATCCACAATGACATTAATACTCCGAAATATCACAGCAACTAGAGGTAGATATTATGATGAAAGTTAAGGAAGAAAAACTTCAATTACCTCCTTTATACTGCAGAATCTACTTATCAATAAAAAAACATTTGTGCACCCCCGATAGAAATCCAACAAAGGAGTCATGAGCAAGTACTATAGAATCGAGCCTATACAGTTATCAACTGTCCGGAGAGAGACAAACCACAAAAATCAATCTGATCCCATTGGTAACTTTCCATTCAGTGGATAAACACGGTTCATCTTTGAAACACAGTTATTTCTAAACAAATCAGCCTTTTCAAGACTTGTTATCCTCTGAAGATTAATTTAACTTCTGACAGAAAATATATCAGAATAAGGGCCATCCCAGCCAGTGTTTGTTACACCTTTCCAACTTTGCAAGAAACTAACATCTACTTAAATTTCCCAGTTCAATCATATCCAGGATTATCTGATTCTACTTGAATAATTTACCTCACAGCACAGCCAAATCATTAGTTATAAAACTGCCCCCTAAAGCTTGTAAAATTTAAGCCGTAAACCCCTTCATGACCACCAACCATCGTACATACCTTTGAATTGGCAATTTACTCAACGATAGTCCGACTATTCGATCCAACATGATATATGTAGCTAAATTTCTCAGTGATGAGATGCACAAAGTCTCATGAGCAGTTCCTTTACAGTCATTCAATTACTTGCTAGCTCATCATCAAAAATAAAAGCAGAACATCGCACTCCGTAGCAAGCAAGAGACCAATCAAGGCGCTTAGCAACCACAAGCAATGAGTTGCTAACATGCACCAAATATACCATAGCTATATTTTGGCACCTCAAATTTAAGACTTAAAATTGGAAGTGGAGGAACATTTCAATTTTATGGAATTGATTTTCCCAAATATTGAATATATGAAAATGAAAGTTCCAGTCATCCACTTGTAATCGCCTTGATTGGAATAATGTTCATCATCCATGAAAAGGCATTCAATTGGTTGCAACATCGCTTCTGTATAAACTGAAACACTCAACCCGAGACATCTTACGTCAGTGCATGTACCATGTATCGCAATCAAGCAAGGGAAACATGAGCTAACTGAGATACCAACATAATAAACCATCCTACTTCTTATGTGATCTCCTCCCTAGCCAATCATGACTTCTTCTAAGGGCTCCTTGAAAGTATCAAGGTCGAGCCGAATAAGAAACCAAACCTCTAATTTGTAACTTCAACGAAATCAGAAGACTAAACGGTTGCATCAATATGTTTGTCTAATTCCGCATTTAAATTACCAAACGATCATCACAAATTTGTAACAAATAATAAGACATAAGCAGTGGTCATGACTCATGAGAGATTATATGTGTCTGAAATATTAGATTAATGGTGATAAGTTGAGAATAAATCAACAAATCAGAAGTGATTAACGGAATAAATTACCAGAAGGCAGTGTAACTGTAGAACTCGATACGGAAACACATGAAAAGGAGGGAAGCAACAGAGAAGATGGCCTGACCCAAACGCAGAGCCAAGCTGGCACTCGTCCCCAATGACCCCGGCAATTCATCCATCTCCTCGCCTACGATCGCATATACCTTCTATTTCTATCTGGCAAGCAGTCGTCGTCATAGGAGGAGGCATTGACAGCTCTGAGTATAGCCCGCCATCCCACGTTTCTCATCAATCATGAAAATGAAAGGAAGGGAGAATAGCTGGGAATTCACTTATGGATTTATTAAAGTATCGTAACGGTCTATATTGATTTTCTTTTTCCTAAATTAAGAAAGGGGAAAATAATTTTCTCTGGAAAAACTCAAGAGACGGAGTGATCACATTCACGGTGGTGGGAGGAATACCTGTTTTTAGGCCGTTCTCTCTCTCTCTCTCATTATTAATTAAATTAAAAACAAACAAAATAAAATCTTGATCGTTAGTTGAGGGTATTTTTGTTAGTGGGTGAAAAATGGAAAAAAAAACGCGGAATTATGGAGAGACCAATTCCGAAGTTTCCAACCCTCCATAAATTCCTTTTCGCCGGCTAATCCAAACCATGTACCAACCTGCCGTCCCAACCCAACGATCGAATTCGCAATCACGTCCGCCATCCGTTTCCAAAAAATAATTAGGTAGTTTTAAAAAAACTTATCTATTTTTTAATGGCAAAAAAAAAATTAGGTAAGATTATTAGTAGATCGGGTTAAGGAAATCTGTTTTAAATAAAATATCCATCGGACCGTTTTTATAAATCTTTTACCGACTCTTTAAAAGAAAAATATTACAAAATAGCACAATAAATTCTTTAACTGGAACCATGAAAAATATTCTTAATGTAGTTTATATATGTTTGAGAATAATCATTGTCATATCAGCTAAATCAACTTGAAGTATATATGGTCATAAAGTATTTTAGGAAGTTAGAACTATTTATATTCCTTTTTAATTTGCATGCGCAATAATTGAATACTGTAACACATTCACTATTATTGTTTTCTTTAATTCATCATTATTTTTTGATAAGAAGAACTGAAGAAGCCTATGCATAACTGCCATAACATAACAAACCAAACATGTGGAAGTACATAGGGAAACATATACATATGGACCAGTATAAAGCTAGCACACAACACCAAACCACATCATATTAGATGGGATTAACAAATCAGTGAATCATATTCACCAGGTAGAGGAGACTGACACCGATACTATGTTACAATTAGGGGTGAGCTTGATCTGGTTCGATCCATTTTTTTAGAAAAAATTGGGACCAGATCAATAGTCCGATTTTCAAAAAATTTAGATTCAAGACCAACCCAATAAGTTTGAGAACCAATACATTGGTCCGATCCAGAACCAATTAAAGACGTACGAGAACCAGGACCGAACCAATACAATGGTTAAGTATAGTCATAGTCATATTTCACTACATTTAACAATTTTAAGATTCCATCTATCAAAAACATAATTAAGATTTCATTTACCCGTAATTGCATATCTGATCTAAACCGATAAAAACATAAGATTTTATTTAGTGGATAATACTAATATTAGGATACGAGGGAATATATCAAGAATCACGGTAAAAGTATATACAAAAACAAAGGAGAAGAGATCTTTCAATCTTTTCGATTCTGCAGTCAACTCTCTCCAATTTTCATACACACACATATCCCAGTGAAAAAGGTAAGCTCTTTATTTGTTTAAGATACAGAATCAAAGATTAGATCCATTTTCCAATCGCTATGAGAATTGAGATTGAGAGTGAGAGAGCGAGAGAGAAAGAGAGAGAGAGAGAGAAGCTAACCTTCAAGGAAATTCAAAGCCTGCTGTCGTCGATGCTAAAGTCGAAGTCGCCGGTTAAATTCGAACTCGAAGTCGTTGGCTGTCGCGAAGGAGTGAAGGAGTCGAAGTTGCAGGCTGCCGTCTATGACTATGTGTTGCAGATCAATTGAATGGTTTCAGTCTCTTGGTTACTTGGTCTTTCAGTCTCTCTCTTTTTTTCGCTTTCGTCTTGAAGTAGGAAATGAAATGACAACGCAAATAAGATTTAGCTTTAGGATTAGGAAAATGAAATAACGTAATACTCCCTCCGTCCCTAAATAATCGTCTGGGTTGACCCGGCGCACAGTTTAAGAAAAAGTAATTGACTTGATTATTTATAATGGTTTAATGTGTAGTTTCCTTTAATGGTCATGTATATGTGGCTCACAATTAAAGTAGAGTGAAAAAGTAAGGGTAAAGTGGTAAAAGTGATGTTCTAAAAAGGTAAGTTTCAAAGTGGACAATTATTTTGGGACGGACGAAAAAGGAAAGGAGGACGATAATTTAGGGACGGAGGGAGTAATATTTATATTTATATTTATATTTATTATATACTATATTATATAAATATATAATTACATATAATAAAATAATAATAAATAACATATTGGTTCGGTTCGGTTCGGTCCGGTTCTGTATTTTTTTGGTTTTGGAACCGGGACTGAACCAATTGTCCAGTTATGTGAAAATTCAGATCCAGGACCAAACCAAAGTATTGGTCTGGTCCAATTTTAACTGGTCCGGTCCGGTTCCATTGGTCCGATCTGGTTCTAAAAACTTCCTGCACACCCCTAGTTACTTACAGCCGTCTACGAAATTCCCTAACCACTCCGTCCTTAGAACGACTCGAGCCCAAGAGCTGCTACGCTACGTAGCCCACATTGGCCCACCGCGTAGCACCTTGAGTCATCGTGCCTATCACTGTCGAATCTAAAAGTTCATGGATGATGTTGGTGCCCAGTAGTAGCGCATGACTACCTTATAAATCAAACACAAGTCTCACATCTACCCAATGTGGGATTGGGGTATTACAATCTCCCCCACTCAAATCCTTGACGTCCTCGTCAAGGTCGAATCGTATTCCGAGCGATGCAGGAGGCTCGTACGGGGATCAAGAGGTGACTCCCACCTTCTGCGGTGTAGCATTTTGGTCCGTGACACTTTGTTCCCACATTTCAGGGGACCACATTTCGATACCATTTGTAACGACCGAGCCCGAGCTCGGTCCGCTACGTGTAGCCCACACATCAGCCCATTGAGTACGCCTTGGGTCATCGAGCCTACTCAAGCCAACCCAAAAGTCCATGGATGATGTTGGTGCCCAGTAGTAGCGCATGGCTACCTTATAAATCAAACACAAGTCCCACATCTACCCCCGATGTGGGATTAGGGTACTACACCTTCACTGCAAGAGGAGATCATATCCCAGTCATTTCGTCAACGATGGCCCTCATCATTATTATTTATGGTTCAATTCGTTAATTATATATTCCTTTTGTTATGCGCAAAGAGTTTCGTTTGAAAGTCAAATTTTTTAAAAAAATGACACTTTTAGTAGTCCATTCGTAATAAAGTCACATTTTTATGTCTTAATTTTTGAAAGTAGACTTTTTAAATGAAATATCCAAAAATGAAATAGTGAACTGCTTGCCCAGAGGGAGGAAATCATAATCACGTACAAATATCTACACATACGATTGCGAGAGGAGTCAGAATAGCCAATTATGAAAAACGAAATGCATAACTGCCAGGCCATTTCAAAGCATGCATGTAAGGATAGTGTTTCTGTAGCAAGCATGTTCTGAGCTACTGAGGAGAAACATGATAAACAACCTCTATTTGCATGTACAGTGCTAGGGGCATTTGTAATTGGGATGGAATTTGGATAAGGAAAAGGTGATGGCAATCATGTATGGAAGTATAATTACATTTCTGTATGGTAAGAAGCCAAGCCATTGTCGAAACTGGCTATCATCTTGGATTCTTGGCAGTGATAAGGGACACAGACTAACGTAATAGTAGGATTAGTAGCCAATAATCTCTTGATGTAAGCATATGGTCTATAGTATACTAGCTAATGGCTTGAGTACCCATTAACATAATAACTGATTGAATTTTGTGTGATTAAATTTAGGAGCTCTCAAAGACTATCCCAAAGGATTGTTGAAAAACACGATCCAGGGATCCCGGTAGGAGCATCTTGTTTATAAAAAAACATAGTATTTGGACCGAACGTGATCCATTACCTTCCTTGTAACCCTAATTATAACTCTCCATATAAATAGATAATTCAATCAATGGAAAGGTGATTGTAGACACCCCAATTTCGTACCCCTGGTATGTAACTCTGGCATGCGATATCAAGATTTGTTAAAACTTAATAAATGTCAAGTTACATGATTTAAAAATGCAAAAGATAAAGCAGGATGCGCAAAACAGTAAAATGCAGGGGCCTAAGTATCCAAAAATAGGCTGAAAATTGGAAGCTGGTGCTGCCATAAGGCAGGCTTGGCGCGGCGCCCAAAAGCAGTTCCACCGGCGCCCATTTCTGCTACAGTGGAGCCAAAAGTTGTTACAGGAGTACTACAGTTAACACATTGTGCAAATCTTCCGGCACTCGGTACAAATAAATGCAGCATAAAGAGAGGAAACGTAATTCCCTCGATGTCCCTCTCTCAGCCTATAAATAGAGGCCCCGGGGTTCGCTTTCAGAACACCGAAAATTCCCCAAAGCTTTCAGCGTTGTTGTTACGTTGTGAGAATAGTGAGCGATCGAGAGATAGTGAACGCCCCCTCCTATAAAGCAAAAAAGCAAGCAGTTGCTCAGTCCGTTTTACGGTGCCCAAAAGCAACTTTTGGAAGCTGTCACTTTGCCCGAACCGCAGCAGCAGCAGCAAAGCAAAAAAAAAGATCCCCTCTCCCTAAAGGATAGAGCGAGCACACCACGCTCTAAAAGGTGAACCTTTAAAAGCGTTATTTATTAAAAAAAATGTTATTTTTCATCCAGCCCAATGTAAAAATATAAGTCGTTGTGCTGCCCGGATTAATTTAGAAAATAGCATTAAAAAGAGTCATTATTATGGCCAAATATTTTTAAATATATTTGTAATTATCGGAATGAGACAGCTGCAAGTCTGTAAATAATGTAAATATGGATGTATTTGTTTTCTTTTCTGTTTTTAATGCTTTATTTATTTGCTAGATAAATATAACAAAAAGCATACTTTAGTCAAAAACTGTTTCTGAGACCGAAATGGCGAGTTGGGTGCCTAGCACATTCCCAACTCGTAACTTAGCCTCTGAACCTGTTTTTTGCATTCTCTGGTTTTATTTTTGGTTTTTTCTTTAGTTTCTCCTTAAAATAAAGATGGTGACTCTGTCAAAACATTTTGGATCGCAATGGGGCGTCGCAACATCTTTTCTTGCATTTTTCATTTTTTTCTAGAAAATGGAGAATGAGAATGAAATGGTGATGTATTCCTATATCCTGGTATTCCCTAACAAAAAGATAACTTGATATAGAAAACTGAAAGCACTCATAGTGATCCGAAATATGCCTTAAGGCAATTTTCATAAAGTCTGTAGTGGGGTCCGCAACATCTTTCTTTCACTTTCCATTTTTCCCTACACAAGGGAAGATGCAAATGAAAGGGTGATGTCTTCTTGCATCCTGTTATCCCTAAAAAATGGATAACCTGATACAAAAAACTCATAGCTCTCATAACGGACCCAAAAATCACTTAAGTGACCGATGCGTATTTAACGCGCTTCTTGACAGCACCCTTTCCTCATTTTTAATTTCGTTTTCCCTTAGACAAGGGAAGGTGGAATAGAAAGTGCGGTGTCCGTTCTGCACACTGCATTCCCCTAACCAAGGGTGCGCGGGGCGCGGGCGTAATCCGGGGCAACCACAGTGGCGACTCTGCTGGGGAGATCGTTTTTATTTTAAATAAAAATGGAGGGCTAGACTCAGTAACAAAACTTTTTTTTCTTTTGTTTTTGGCTAAAGTATGCTTTGTTATATTTTTCTAAGCATTTGAATATTGCGTTCTTATACATCCGTGTATATATTTATGGATATGATCCTCCATCTTGCAGTAGTTTCATTTCAGTAACAATTAAAGGTATATATATATATATATATTCATATTCATAAAAATAATAATAATAAAAGATAAATACAATAAATTTTCGGGCAACATAACAAAAGGGTCGAGGCTTTATTTTTACTATCATTTTATTTTCTGCTTTATATTATTATTCTATTTGCTTTATTTTTATTACGCAGAATATATACATATTTTATTTCATTCTGTCATTTTACTTTGGGGACTAGGACAAATTTGTAATTAATAAGAATAGATAGATTCTCCGTTTTTCTTTCTATTTCTTGATGTGATTGGTTGTTTGCTCACGCTCAAACTAAAAAGCCGAAAAAATCTACAAAGAACAGCAAGACAGACCATATATGTTTTATTTTTCGCTTTATATTTTAAAAAAATAAAATAAAAAAAACTGCCTCTCAAACAACCCTAAAAGTGTTTAAATATGTCTAAAACCTTAAAAGCAATAAATAGTTGAAATTACAAAAAAAAAACTTCAATGACCCATAACACTATCTAAACGACGTTTTTTGGCCTTAAAAAATGCCCATAATCAAGTTTTACTCGGTTTATTTTGTTCCTCTTTTCGAGAGCTTTGTTTTGATATGCGGCGGGCCCCGTAACTCCACCCGAGTCGAAAGTTATGCCCTTTTCCGCGCGCTCGGTCTAAACAGTCGAGATAATCGAACACGATACTGTCTGCATCAAACATAAATAAAAAATCTCCAGGAAACAACTCTTTTTCAACACAGCGTCAGTTTTCATAAATATTGAGATTTTTGTTGTTTTTCTTTGGTACCACTAACAATTTTGCAGGGGCTGAAAAATAAAATGTTTGACTATTATCATTTATTCTCCTGAAAGGATTGTCTAGAGGTACGTAATTATCACATCTCATTTCAAAGATCGCGAAAAAAAAATCGTTTTCCAAAATAAAAAAAGAGTGTTAAAAAAAATCTCTATTCTTTCAAATTGAAAAATAAAAAAAAAAGATTAGCAAAATGAAAATTTCTCTGATAGAGTTGAACTACGATGACCTGAGCCTCGAAATGAGGTACGTAGGCCGCCTTCGGGTTCGGTCAAAAGCTTTGATTTACTCTTTTAAAAAAAAATTTCTATGTGTTTTCTTTTGTTTCCAAAAACATGAAAAGACAGGAAATCCCCTCACCATTATTCTCAATTGCCAACTCCAAATTCATCTTCTCTCTTAACCTTTCATAAATGCATCACCAGTTGATAAGTGCATCTTTCATTCTTGATTTCAAAAAAAAATAAAAATAAAGTAAAGTCCTACTTCGAGATGTGAAGGGCTACCACTTCAAAAAAAAAAAAAAAAGACCGATGGGGAGCCAGGGAAGAAAGGAAAGCTCGGAAAGCCAAGAAGATAAGAAAACAGAAAAGTCTAGAAAGTCGGGAAATCCAGAAAAGCCAAGCAACTCAAGGATCATGCGCAACAATTCAAGACTAGGGGCTTTCAAACCCCATGGATGTCTCTTTTGCCCATATTGATGCCTACAGTCCATCCTTGCAAGAGTATGCTCACGAATCCATTTGGTCTCTGTTATCTCAAAGGTCCAACCAAGTCCTCAAAATCAAACTTTCCGAAGGTATTTATCTATATTCGAGTCTGGTAAATTCTTGCTTCTCCTATATTAGCTTGTCGAGTCTTCTTCTTGATCTCTGAGCACCACATATCATATCGCCAAAGTATTTGTTAAAAAAAAATGATGAATCAACTCATGTAAAAACATGATAAAACTGTACGAGTTGGTGATGAGTCATTTCAAGAATATGGACCCACAAACCATTAAAACTTAATTTGTTCGATGAAACAACCTTCTGTCTTGGTAAAAGGTCATCTTCGACCTATTGCAACCGAGCTATTAAATGACACACTAGGGGCTACCACCATATACCAAAGCCTAACCATTCCTAAGATCCAGCTTCTCAAAACTGGGGCTGCTTCATCTTTATATATATATATATATATATATATATATATATATATATATATATATATATATATATATATTCATCAAGAGTGACCACCTTTTTATCCCAAGAGAGAGAAAACATATATCTCCTCAAGCACTCTCCCAAATTGCTCCGAGAGGTCAACAAAAAAAAGAGAGGAAAAAAGAAAGAAAGAACAAAGTTGGAAATTCAAAAAAAAAAAAAAAAAGAGGAGGCCTATGCATAAAAAAAAAAAAGCCTCTCCTGAGCGATTTCCTCAAAATCTCTCTCTCGCAAAAAAAAAAGAAAAAAGAAAAAGAAAGAAAGAGCAAGGTTGGGAATTAAAAAAAGATAAGAAGAAAAAGAAAAGAAGCTTTTTCTGAGCGACTTCCTCAAAATGTCTCTCACAAAAAAAAAAAAAACCAAAAAAGAGAGAAAGAGACCAATCACTCTTGGACAACCCCACAACCCATAACCAAAGCCAAAAAACCGATCTCCCCATATCCAGAAACCAAATTCTCATCTAAAACCCACAACTTAAAAGGTCATCCAATGATCGCTTTGCGATCGCCTTTCCAAAAAAAAAACCAAATCCACAGCACAAAATTCCTTTGAGAAAGAGGTCAATCAAATTCTCAACCCTAAGGCTAATCCACCCCCAAATACTTAAACACTATACCCTAACCTAGTTGCAACCTATAGCTCTGTTTCAATCGGTTGTAACGTGATCTAGGTCCAGGACAGAACTCCTTGCTAAAGACATATAAAATTATCAAAAGATAAATGTTAAGTAAGGTCCATGAAACTCATGATACTCAGCGATAAACTCTGGAGCATGACTCTTCTTTTTGTCCATTAGAGTCATCCTATTTCTTTGAGCATACTCATTTTTGTCTCAGACACCCCAATTCCATACCCCTGATATGCGACTCTGACATGTGATATCAAGAACTGTTCAAAATTAACAAATGTCAAGTTGCATAGAGTCCAAAATGCGAAAGGCAAAGCAGGATACGCAAAACAGTGAATTGTGAGGGGTGAAAGTGCTTAAAATGAAACCTAAATAGTAGCATGGCACGACCATAAAGCAAGATGGGTGCCGCGCCAAGCAATGGTGGAGTCGGCGCCAAGGTCCTTACTGTAGCTCTTCAGACTTAATGCATTGTGCAACTCGCGAAGGCTGGTGTACAAGCTATTGAAGCCGGCTGAGGAATTCTCTTAATTCCCGATGACTCCCTCACTCCACCTATAAATAGAGGCACTGGGCTCCCCATTTCAGTGCGCAATTTCATCTGGGAGAAACGCTGAAGAATTCTCCTCACGTTCCTTCGACGCCGATAATAGTGGGAGGTGTGAGATAGGTGTGTGTAGCCCACCAAAGCATCCAAACCCCATCCAAACTCCGCCAAAACTCAAATCCACCGGTTATAAGTGATCCCTAGCCTTTTAGTTAGGTATCCACCTTATTTCCCCGGCCCAAAAACCATAAAGTAAGTCGTTACTCTGCCCGAGTAAATAGGTTGAAATCACCCCAAATAAGTCGTTATTCCGCCCAACCAAAAAGGCCAAAACCACCAAAACTAAGCCGTCATTCTGCCCGAGTGAGTGAGCCAAAACTACCACAAATAAGCCGTCACTCTACCCAAATCACATCAGCAACAGCAATAAAAGTCTCCCTCTCCCGAGAAGGACAGAGCAAGCACACCCCGCTCTAAAAGGTAATAGCCTTTAAGGGCGTTCTTTTATTTATTATTTATAAAGTTATTATTTAAATCCGGCCCAATGTAGCCAATATAAGCCGTTGTGCTGCCCGGATTAGATTAGGAAATATTATGTAAAAGAGCCGTTATAATGGCAAAATATTTTTAAATATATTTGTAATTATTGTAAGGAATGGCTGCAAGTCCGTAAATAATGTAGCCACGGATGTATTTGTTTTATTTTCCTGTCTTTTAATGCTTTATTTATTTGCTAAATAAATATAACAATAAGCATACTTTAGCCAAAAACTATTTTGAGACCGAAAGGGCGAGTTGGGTGCCTAGCACCTTCCCAACTCGTAACTTAGCATCTGAACCCGTTTTCTATCTATGGTTTTCTTTTTTCTGGTTTTGCTTTATTTTTGCCATAAAATAAATATGGATACTCTAAAACTTTTTGGATCAAGTGGGGCCTCGCAGCACTCCTTTCTTGCACTTTTTCGTTTTCCCCTAAAAAAGGGAAAATGAGAATGAAAGGGTGGTGTATTCCCATATCCTGGTATCCCCTAAACAAGGGATAACTTGATGCGGGAAACCCAAAGCTCCCATAGTGATCCGAAATGGCCATAAGGCTATTTTTAATAAAATCCATAGTGGGGGCGTCGCAACATCCTTTTTTGCACATTTCCGTTTCCCCTAAAAAGGGAAAATGGGAATGAAAGGGTGATGCATTCCCATATCCTGGTATCCCCTAAAAAAAGGATAACTTGATGCGGGAAACCCAAAGTTTCCATATTGGATCAAAAATCCACTAAAGGCAACCGAGGCGCATTCCAGCGCTTATCTTAGACAAAGACTCCTCTCGAACACTTTTGATTTCGTCTTCCCTAAAAAAGGAAGGGTGGAACGAGGCGATGGATGTCCCGCATCGCATCGCGCACCCTATCCAAGGGCGCTGGGCGCAGGTGCACGGGAGCCCAGGTCTCCCACAAAGTCTCTCCCAATCGAAGTCTTTTCTGGGTCGTCTCTAGTTAATCCCTTCTTGCTGCCTCCCATCTTACAAAATATGGTTCAGCGAGTCATCCTGGGGCTTCTCCCGCCAAACTCATTGGATAGATAAAGGCTCAGCATCTCCAGAAACAGCTGTCCTTTCCATCTCGCCTGAAGAAACGAAGAAGCTACAAAACTGTGATTGCTAAAAAATAAGCGGTTTATCTTCGCATGCATTGAAAGACCGGCTCCCTATGAGGTAAAAGCTCGCTAGGTTGAAAACCCGAAAGGGCGGCCTAGGCAAAAGTTAGAGCAACAAAAAACAAAACAAAACAAAACAAAACAAAACAAAAAAAAAAGAAAAAAGTGGTCCCTTCGAGGCATCGATTAGTAGGATTCACTAATCCTGATTGAACTCCTTCTTGAATGATGCACTAGTCAAAAGACTAAAAAAACAACCCTAAACTTCACCCACCTCCATCTCAAATATCCCAATCTAATCCTTTAAAACCAGAAGCCACATCTCAAGCTCTTATATCACATTTCCATCACCTTGGCTTATCTTGTCTTAACATGTTTAAGAAACGGATGACACATGGACATTCAAAAGTCATTTTTTTAGAGGAAAAAAAAATTCATTTGCATGCTTGCATCTTTTGTTTGCATCCTTTTATTGCATCGTATCAGGTCTTCTGCCGCATCGACCCTTGAAAAAAATATATAAATGTTCCACCAGCATCTCGCCAAGGACCACCTCCCAAAGATCCTCAGCAGCATCATCAAAAGCTACACAAGCCGATCATCGACAACATTCTGCTACAACGCTTCATAATCATCGCTTCTTCTATGCTAGGATGAGCACTTAAAAAAAATATCGCATCGCTTTTCCTATTCTGGGTTAAGCGCATTTTGAAAAAATCTGCATCGCTTTTCCTTTGCTGGCAAAAGCCAGTTTTAAAATTGCATAGTTTTCCCTTTTTTGGGGGAAATTCATTAAAAAAAATCGCATCGCTTTTCGTATTCTGGGTTAAGCGCATTTTGAAAAAAAATCTACATCGATTCTCCTATGCTGGGATGAGCACTTTAAAAAAAAAATCTGCATCGCTTTTCCTATCCTGGGTTAAGCGCATTTAAAAAACAATCTGCATCGCTTCTCCTATGCTGGGATAAGCACATTTTATAAAAAAATCTGCATCACTTCTCCTATGTTAGGATAAGCACATTTTAAAAAATCTGCATCGCTTCTCCTTTGCTGGGATAAGCACATTTTAAATAAAAATAAAAATATGCATCGTTTCTCCTATGCTGGGATAAACACATCTTTAAAAAGCAGCATCGTTTTTCCTATGCTGGGGAAAGCCCGTTTTTAAAAGCAGCATCCAGGGTCGTTCCTGACATTTCAAAGGCCTGGGGCAAAATAACGAATAAGGGCCCTAAGCTCGATTGCTTGTTGGAATGCTGCACCAACATATAAGAAATAATTTGTAAATTTTTAATCTATTATCTACTTAAACAATTTTTAGACTATATAATTTTGAAAAGAAATTATGGATCAACAAAAAAATTAATTTACGAGCCCTAAAAATCTTAAACCAAAAGAAATATGGGTTTGAGCCTTTGAGGGTTTAGGGTTTGAATGTCTGATTCGTCTGAAGCAGAGAAGGGCCTGAGGACGGGAAAATTTTGGAAAATTGATATTGAAATAAGAAAAATTGGACGAGTGCCTGCATCATCAGTCCTTCACCGACGCCGGCGGCTTCGAGTTCGTGGATGAGGAACGGCAGAGTGACTAAGTGAGTGAGACTGTGAGAGTTTTTCTTGCTTTGAGCCTTTGAAATCGAATTGAAGCAGAGCCTGAAGGTGGAGTGGAAATTACTCTGGCGGCCATAGATGCATAGGGAAGACTGAAGAGTGAATCTCGAGGTCGAGGGCCGCCGTGATCGCTCCATCTCCTTGATCATTCGTCCGTGATCTGCCCCGCTGTCCGCCCTTCCATCTAATCAACATTTCGTCTGCCGACATCATCGCATCAAGCTTCTGTCTTCGTTTCTTGTTTCCAGACAATTTTCCATATTCCCTATTTATATTTATTAATATTATATTTATATATTGTTGATTCCTATGATTAGATTTGGTTGAGTCATCTTCTAATTCTATTGGACGGTAGGCTAAAAGGTCTGCGTACCGATTAGTGTGGCAACTGTCTTAGAATCATTTTGTTTAGAATAGTTTCTAAGTGTTAGTTCTTAGGCGCTACTGCAAGCTTCTACAGCAGCCCTTGAAGGAACAGCAGACTTTGAAGTCTGCTCATATAACGGAAAATCAAATTTGGCCAAAATCAAGGAACAATGACACGTGTACACCTATTTAGATATTTTCGAAAATATCTAGTCATCATGTCTTCACCAGATAATTTTTTCAAGAAGTCAACTCTGCATGATGACAACTGTCCTGACTGAATCCTGAAAAATCTGAAGACTGAAGACATTACCCGTTTTGGCTAAGAAGACTTTCCAAGCTGCAAAGCCTGCACTCTGAAACATTACTCTGTTTAGTAATGTCTTCTCTGCACACTGCATCTCTGATGACTGTGGCCGTTTCTTCTCTCAAAGCGCCGAATTGCATTCAATGCAAAAGAACGTTGGACTCAATTATCTCTGATTTGAGACCAACGGTCAAAAGGTCTCTTCCTGGTATATATTCAAGTGATTGAAGATCTGAAAAAATAACTCTTGCGCATTTACTCTTAAGCTTCATCTTCATCATTCAAGCATTCAAGAGATCAAAGGACAAGGGCTAACACTTCACCAAACTTTCTGAAGCTGCAGATCTGCCATCTTAAATTCTTTCTCAGCTTCATTCTGTTTGTCTTTAAACCTGTTTCTTAATTACGCACGTGTGGAGAACAATTATCTATTGATTGTCTCTCTCACCTCTATACACTTGGTTAAAAACTACTTTTGTACACGATCCATTAGAGATCTAAATCATAAACCTAGTGGATAAAACAAGTGCACTTTTAAAATCCAAAGCTAACCACTTTGGTAGTGGATGTAGTACTATTCACAGTACGAACCACTTCAAATTCCTGCGTGCAGTTCAGACTCTTCTTATCTCTCACTTTAATTGATTGTGTTTAACTTTGGTCTTGTTGCGCCTAACGACACTTTTGATCTCGAGTCGATTTGTTTCATTGCCTAAGCACTTCTATTCAAACCTTTCATAAATCCTTAAGAGTGTTCTTAAAGAAAAAGTTTTACAAAACATAACTAGGCTATTCACCCCCCTTCTAGCCTAGATTGAGCCTAGGGACCAACAATTGGTATCGAGCTTAATTCTTTGAAAAATCATTTTTCAAGATTAACCTCTTGAGAATAGATCCTATGGCTCACTATATCTTCCTACTTCAAATACCGACCACGTCCCAATATTGGACGAAGGCCATTTGAAGTATGGAAAGATAAGGTTATGAGATATATGAATTCTATTGACAATCGGTTGTGGCAATGTGTTCGGCAGTCCATATATTCCAATGAAGCCAACCTACTTGCTGAAGTAGCCGGTGGTCTCTGAGATACCTAAATCTATGAGCGAATGGACAGGCGAAGAAAGGAGGCTTGTTGAACTTCGGCGGCAAGGCTATTCATATTATATCGGCTCTGTCGACACAAGCACATATCAACAAATCATCGGATGCAAAAGCGCCAAGGAAATGTGGGAAGCGGTGGAATATCTTGAAGGAGATCTACCCACAGGGACAACAGAGAAATACAACTATATTCAACAGTTCGACTCATTCGAGAAAAGATCTAAGGAGACTACGGCAAGCCCTGACGGATTTTGTGAGGTAGTAAATAGTTGTTACTCTTTAGGAAAAGAATATAGTGTTAAAGAAGTAAATATGAATTTTTAGCTTCTTTAGGAAGTTTGTGGCATGTAAAAACCAACTGCAATAAAAGAGTCCAAAGACTTGAACTCCATGCATCTCGAAGTTTGTATGCGAGTTTAACGAGTCTATGAGCAAGTACTTCAAGCTCAAACGGGACAAACATTTTAAACTTCCTTCTTTTTACGCTATCTCTCGGAAATTCTGTTCAAGAAAGTAAACCATCTACTTCTTCTTCAAGCGAGAATGAAATTCTCTCGGCGAGCAATTTGCTATGTTCGTTAAGAAGTTTCAAAGTTCTCAAAATTTAACAAAAGAAAGAAGCAAACCGGCGGACTTTCGGAAAAGGCTATTGAAAACTCCACAATAATGAGTTAGTTTGCTACAATTCGAGGAAACACAGTCACTTTGCTTCTAAATGTCCTAAGCCTAAATATGAAGCCTATAAAGGAGACCTTCTAAATCATTTTCTAAACATAGAGGTCTTAGGTGAGGACTTAGAAGAAAACCATGCCACTTGGTTTGGCCGATTCGGCGAGGATGATAGTGATGACTCACTGAGCAAGCACACATTTGTCTTGTTGCTCTAGAGTCACCTCCCACCTATGACTCGAGGCAGGTGAAGTTAAGTACTCTCCCTTTCAAGCTAACATAGAACAATCTTCGAAGAGCCTTCAAAGAAGAAATCCTCAAGGATGCTCAAGACATGCTAGAGGAATTCAATGAATTTAGGAAGGCCTATGTTAAGTTAGCTAAAAGTCATGAGAAAATTTGAGGCGAGAAATCCATCTTTGGAAGCCGAGTTAAAAACTCTCCATGGAATCCGGCGGGGAAAGTATCAAGTTAAAAAGAGAGAACAAGTTTCTCAATGAAAAGGTTGCTTGTCTTATTGATCATGCCAAAGAGTTATCTGTGAGAAAGAGAAAGTTGCAAAAACCATTAACTCATGGAATAACTCAGCGGCGATCTTTGATCAAATTCTTGGAGATCGAAAGCCCTCAGCGAGATAAGGGCTAGGATTCTCTAATGAAATCTCTAGCGCAACCTCGAACAAGAAAATGAACATTTTACGGTGAATAGTAATATTCACTGCTCGAGAAACCTAACAAGGGTAAAAAGAAGAGTGGTTATCTTCTTACTCATTATAAATACCTAAGGTTCAAATTAACGAGAAACAGTGAAGCTTTGAAAGCAAAGCAATCATCTGTGGAGATAAATCTGTTAAAGAGGTGCGGACTTACAACGACCTCCACCGGCCTTACGTGAAAGCAAAGGCTGCTGTTTCGAGGGCCTATGAAAGTCTGCTCAAACCTATCAGATTCATCAACGGTACTACGGATGGTGCCAGCACTCACGAGAATGTTGACACCAAGCTTAAAGGAAAAATGCATGAGGCATCAAAGTCTACTACCGACAAACATTCTTTTGCTAAAGCAAAACTGCTGTATCTGAGACTCAAAGCCTCATCGGATGCCTCTAGCTTCTTTGTTAACAAAGGCTAACTCAGCTGTTTGTTAAGAAAAATGTTCAAAAACCTTCAAACATCCGGCATAATCATGTAGACTTCGTAATTTTCATCCTTTGTACATTTTGTAAGTGTTTTGGCCACTGGTCCATGAATGTCTGCTGAAATCCATCATGCCTCTTTGGATCCCTATTCAAAAATCGGGCAAGTATGGGTTCCAAAATACGCTAACCATTTGGACCCATAAAGAAAATAAAAAGGGGACCATGATTTTCTTACCTCTACATCTCAGTGTGCTTCATGGCTAATTCAGTTCAGAAAAGAAAGATGTGTGGTATCTAGATAGCGGTGCTCAAGACACATGACAGGAGAATCATGCCTTCTCTCTAATATTTTTAAAGCAGGCCCAGGTCATCTTAGGAGACAATGCTAAGGAAGAACAATTGGCTATGGATCCATCATTCGAAATCTCTCCATTGGAAAAGTCTCTCTTGTAGAAGGCTTGAAACATAATCTCTGAGTATTTCTCAATTGTGACAAAGGGCTTATATGTCAATTCTCCTCAAAGCAGATGTGATATCAAGGATCAATCTCTTGCTCAACAGAGTGGTTCACGTTAATAGACAAGGAATGTCTATGTAATAGATTTGAGCACGCCTACGGTAAGGCTACTAATTTATGTCTTGTGGCAAACTACTGCTCAAGACAAAGGCTGGCATGGCATAAAAGACTCGATCATTTGAACTTCAAATATCTAGCCAAGCTATCCAAAGAAGGTCTAGTCAAAGGATTGCCAAAGGTCTCTGTGACCATGATCGTTCGTGCAAAGCATGCCAAGCGGGAAAGCTTTCAAAACGTCATTCAAAGGCAAACCGGGACTCCAGCGACAAGACCTCTCAACAGCTGCACATGGATCTCTTCGGACGTCACTACTTTAGCTATGGTGGTTTCGAATACCGCTAGTAGTAGTGGATGATTATACAAGATACACTTGGGCGAGAGATGATGTCTTCTAAAGATCACACATACGATCTTCTTACGGCTCTATTCGAGAAGATTGCAAGCGCAAAAACTTCGATGAAATCGGTGGCGTTCGATCGAACAATGGCGGGTTCACCACAATGGAATAGCAAAAATCTTGTGATGATCACGGTATTGGGCACAACTTCTATTTGTAAGAACTCGCGGCAAAGCGGCGTTCTTTGAAAGGAAGAAACGAGAACACTTATCGAAGGCTGCTAAAACTATGCTTCTGAAGCAAAGTTACCCAAACACAGGCGGCGTCAATACGGCTTTGCCACTCGGAAACAGATCTTTGATCAACAAATTTCATGGTAAAACACCACATGAACTTTGGAGAGGTAAAACCCCAAACATTGGATTTTTCAAAATCTTAGAATGCTTTGTAGTCTACAATGGTAATAACTAGAGAGGCAAATTTGATCATAAAGCCGATGAAGGTGTATTTTGGGTTATGCCTTACACTCCAGAAACTACGGGGTTTTCAACAACGTTCATTAAAAATAGTTGAATACGTTCATGTTTCATTTGATGAATTTGATTTATTAGAGCCACATGTGGCTCCAAATGTTCTTGATGACTTTGTTAATGTTGAGGCAGTTACTCCCCGACCATCGACCTCTAGTATACCTAATCCTTCACCAACTCAATCAAACATTCCGACCATCACTTCTTGACAAGCGGGTCACCGAGAAGACTTCAACCTGCTCAAGAAAATCCGAATCAAGAACCTTTTGTTTCTCAAGCGAAAATTCTATTCCTCAACTTACCTATGAGCCAAATTAAGATCACAACTCTCATCAAGACACATTTGATCTTCCTATAGCCTCCTTACGAACCTTGTCATGAAGAAAGCGACAGCAACTCATCATATTCCTGCTTGTCGCAAGAACATGCAAAGACCATCCGATCTCTCAAATCATTGGTGATATTCATGTTGGAGTACGGACCGGAAGATCTTCAAAAATGAATGTATGTTACGTGATTTTGTCTCGAGGAAGAAGGCAAAAGAAGGTCGAAGAAGCTCTTCAAGATCCAAGTTGAGTTGGAAGCCATGCAAGAAGAACTTCAACGAGCGATGTCAAGTATGGAAGGCTAGTTCCAAAGCACTGCGATCATACGGTCATTGGCACAAAATGGGTGTTCGAAACAAGAAGGATGAGGATGGAAACATAGTGAGGAACAAAGCAAGACTTGTTGCCAGGAGGATATCGCCAAGAAGGAATCGACTATGATGAAACATTCGCTCTCTGTAGCAAGATTGGAAGCTATCGAGAATTTTCTTAGCCTACGCTACATACAAAGACTTTGTCTTTGTACCAAATGGATGCGTTCGCCCCAATGGTGATCTTGGCTTGATTTACGTTGCTCAACCTCCGGGCTTTGTAGAAAAGGAAAAACTCACATGTTTACAAGCTTAAGAAGGCTCTCTATGGCCTTAAGCAAGCTCCTCGAGCACAGTATGAAACCCTTTCTAAGTTTACGGTTGAACAAGGATTCGTGCGAGGCAAGATTGACACCACTCTCTTCATTCTCGAAGCCAAGGACATTCTGGCGAGTGCGGATATGCGTTGATGATATCATTTTCGGATCCACAAATGAGAAGCTATGTAGCGATTTGAAAGCAGCTTATGCAAGTTTCAAATGAGTATGATGGGCGAACTAACGTTCTTCTTGGGTCTTTCAGGAATTCA
>CM028379.1:101983719-102179448 GCA_013146195.2 Codonopsis lanceolata
TAACGGCTAGATTGTCCCCGGCTCTGAAAGCTGCCACTGTGGAAGTTTGGGGACATGAACGCCGGCTTGACTCATTGGCATTATGGGCCAACCTCCTCTCCTTGACTCGATCAATGTGCCCTCTGTCCTAAGAATCAACCTTGCGCTGGATGTAATCTTCAAAAACTTGAGTTAGACCGAGCATTAACCCTGCCATAAGCATCAACGGTCAAAATAAATAAGCCGAAATATTTTGAGGGTAGGCTCTATCCGCAACAATCGACACGCTACAATATACGCCATCAATGCCCGCATGCTGTTCAAAGATCAAGTCGCTAGGCATCGGGCAAAAAGTTTTAAACTCGAGAGTTAGGGATCCATCTGTAAGCGAGCCCAACCCGGAAAAAGCTCTGATAGAAAAGCAATTTACCGCCCCGCCATGGGAACTCGCCATCAACAGAATGCCTTCTACTCGATAGTCCTCAAGATCTATACCCATAGAGGTAAACCACGCTGTCAACTTGGTCGGGTATTCTAAAGAGGCCCAAATGGCCGCTGCATAACGCCTCATCGCCCTTGACATCCAGCACTAAGGACGTAGGTGGTGGCTTATCGATCGGGCGGTCAACCCGCCGCCTCCTTCTCCGCCAAGGAAGGTTGTCGATCTTCCTCGACACTCACAAGCCTCGTTAATCCAGCACGGTGCTCTGCCAGCAGGCACCGCTGCCCTCATTGGCTCCGCCTATCGGCAACATCTCTTCCGCCGGCAACCGGGCGTGGCCCCGCCCACCCGCAGTTCTACTCGGCCTCGCTCCACCTCTCGACAAGCTCGAAGCGGCATAAGGTAATTACAGCACACGGGCCTCGTGATCCACCTGCACGAGAGGATGCGGCTACGACCTCACCGGCCACCTGACATGTCTCCTTCCTCATACACCACGCCCAAGGATGGGGATTCCTCACTACTCAACGGGTCGCTCGCCCGCCATAATCGAACTCTTCTCGATCATTGAAAACTCCCCGAACAGCAGATCGAGGAAAAACATGGTCGATCCGCTCGACGCGAAGAACAGCCACCAAAAAGGGGAGAAAAACCCTAACTCTAGGTAATTCAAGAGGTCCCGCCCGCCTTGCAAACAGTGACACAATGGAGGACTCTCCTCGATCTCACCTGTGGGACCTCCTAAGACCCTATGCATTTTGCCCAAAGAATTCAACAAAAAGGAGCAAAAGCCTTTTCTTCGAAATGAAATAAGCACGAAATGTAAAAGCGAAAAGATACACATGAAAACGAAAATGGAACTTATCATAGTTTTAGATGAAGTTTGCTTCTGCGGAGATCGATGCTCAAGCGCAATGGCACCGGCGATCGAACGGTCCGAAGAACGGTGGAAAAACCGCCGAGCTCTCTTTTCTCTAGAAGTCTCCAAGTAGCGTAAAGGCTTGAATGAAGGAGACATCCGTGTTAAATAGGCGAGGAAAGCATGGGAATGTGCCGAACCGAAAGGTAGGTACGCCGCCGATAGCTCACACGCTGCCGGAAACCAGGCATTGCGCCGCCGCAGCCTCACGCGCGCATTTAATGCGCCGGCCCCGAGAAAGGCCTCTGCCTTTTCGGCCCTTCCCCGGACGCCACGCGCCGCCCCCGCTCTCTCCCCGACACTACCACTCTGCGATAAGGCTTCCCCGGATACGCCTCTAATTAATCGCAGTTCCGTAACCTTCTTCGAAGCTTAGCCCGATCATTGGCACGACTAAGAATCACAAGTGTTCAAGCCCTGATTGAGGGTAATCTTATGATATTCTCGTGACGCTCCCGCCCGAGTATAAATATCGCTTGGCCTTGCAAGCACGGCTGGGGCCACCGATATGCCTAGCCCAAATGCGGTCACGAGAAAGCAAAGCCTTACGAACCACCAACACGTGTCGGTCACGAGCATGAGCCTGAGGGGCCCACGAGCCCAGCGAGCATATGAAGAGCAAATCCATACAAGCCGAGAGCATGATGTTCCCGACACTGTCGGACATAGGCTCTACTGGCTTTGTCTCGATCGTGGCCTTGCCTGAACTAAGGTAAATTCATATACATCATCCATCATGTGGCCAGGCCCCCGCTCGGCCTCCTTATCGAGCAACGACATCAAGTGGCTTGCCCGCCAAGACACGCGCCATAAGCTATCAGATGTAGGCGGGGGACACTCTGCTTGTCCATTCCCGATATTACGCTGCCAAATATATCACTCAGAAATCTAGAGTTTCACTCCTTGTTGAACAAGGTGACCACGTAAACCAAATCCTACCCGATTCAACTACACAAGGGCCAATAAATACTCCTCCGTCATACACCACAAAGGTACATGCTCTCATACACTCGCTCTTCCTCGAGTTCCAGTATTCCTGTACTTTTACTCATACACGGTACTTACTCTCACGGAGGTTTCGCGAGGCCCGCGCCAGACTTCCACTCGTGTTTTCTCGTGCTCACCTGTGTTCAAGGAAGCAGCTACAAGTCCGAGATATCCTACCCAAAGAACGCTACCCAAGCCGAGGATTTTGCCACATCGACGCACATATTAATCGCTCAGTAAACATTAAGTGTACATTGTCCTAGGACGGGAATCCCGACGAATGGATTGAAATTTTTCAACCCCGTCCCGAAATATGTCACGATCGGAAAAATCGACAAAGCCTGATCGGGATTTTACTCCATCGGAAATATCTGAATCTGAGGATCGACGGGCTGATTCGGCCTGGAAAACGGGGAAATTTGCCAGCCCTAGAAATGAGGGAGTATATATAGGTAGGGAATTGTGTGGGGAGCAAGGATAAGGGGGGCAACCAACGGCCCCATTTGTTTTCTTTTCTTTTCTTTTTTTTTTTTTTCTATTTTTGTTTTCTTTTTTTGTTTTCTTTTTATTTTTTCATTTTCTTGATTTTTTTGAACCTTTGTTCCTGAAACATACAAGAGATAATTAGTAGTCAATTTTGCAATATTTATTGGACAGTATAAAATAGATGTACGAATTTGGGGTGTCTACAGTATCTCCTATAGATTTTAGTGTTCTTCTCTAACAAAACGCAAAGGTACGTCAATGAAGTACTTCATTTTTTTAAATCTTCTTGACATTATATCACCTTAACTTAACGCATTTTCTTAGATTATTTACAAGTAATTATTAAACATTCTACATAAGTGTCTAATATCTTGATACTCACCAACAAATGTA
The DNA here is from genome assembly GCA_013146195.2 of Codonopsis lanceolata. NCBI lineage: Eukaryota > Viridiplantae > Streptophyta > Magnoliopsida > Asterales > Campanulaceae > Codonopsis > Codonopsis lanceolata. The sequence goes on from CM028379.1 coordinate 101,986,926, forward strand.
TTATTATAGTTACACTTTTTTCATATACCTCTAATAATGTCTTTCTCAACCTATGATGTCTTACTTTCATACATAATTTTTATATTTGTCCGACTTTGTCCTCTCCCGTTCATTGGTGTTAAAAACAGTAATGAAAAATCATACATGTTAGGATTATTTTGGTTATATTTTACTTGTGATGCAAAGTGAGATTTTATTATATTTTCATAATTTAGTTTGCCATTTGATATTTAAAATATATTTTAATTAAAATAATAAATAATTATTTCAATAGTTATACTTTGTCTCATTTTAAATTCAAAGTCGAAAAAAATGCATTACCCCCAAAAAAATGAAATTTAGATTCTATTCAATTTATTATTTCATCATTCAATTTCTTCCGTCAACCTCATTATTCATAGACTCACCACCACTACTACCTCAAATTTCACTATTAGCACAAAAGTTAATTTTTGATTTGATTTGATTTCATTTTCTAATTCCTTACTCCTACCTTCAAAATGACTCATTTGCAAAAGTCATCATTTATGGACATACCACCATCACAACCTTAAATTTCACTTTTTACAAACTCAAATTCAATTTTTTAATTTTTCAAATTTTCAAATTGAAATTGAAACCCATATGAATCTTTGAAAATTTGATGATTTGGAAATCTCACAATGTTGTATTTCATCTAGACCACCACTGTCATCCCTACAATCACCGTCATCACCGCCCCTAACACCACTATTCTTGCAGTCGTCAACACCGTTATCACCATCACCAATAAACACACTCACCTCGCCTTGCTCAAATTGAGACATAAAATCTCTTTAACTTTTGTTTAGTCGAACATCTTTCTTTAAACATCTCTCATTTCTTAATTCCAATACACTTTTTGTGCAAATTACTAAGTAGTGAGAAAATATAATTTTAGGATGAGACTACTTAAAAGGATGACGGTTGGTGACAACCTATTTCAATAAAATGAGAGTTGCGGTAAAAAAAAGAAAGTCGATAGCCAGAGGAGAGAATATAAAGATTCTCACATGTAACTACCTCGAGTCTGATGAAGAGGAGCAAACAAATTAAGACCAAAAGAGGTTTGAGGTTTGAAACCCAGTTATGAAAATGAGTAAAATATTTTGAATCAAGTTATTTGCGATTACTAACATTGGTTTTGTTTGTAATATCTATAAGTTAGGGACCATTGATAGTTTTAAAAGTTGTTGTATTAGTCTGAAAATTTATAGAAGTAAATAGTAGATTTTAGCATTATTTTATAGTAAAATGCATAGATTCATTAATTGGTTTTTCATTTTTTTCATCTTCTTGACATTATGACACATTTTCTTAACCTATTTCTCTTAGTTTATTCATGGATAATAACTAAACACGCTACAGATTTGCTTAATAGTTTGATACTCATTAACAAATCTATCACTATAGTTACAATTTTTTATATACATCTAATAATGTATTTCTCGAACATATATATTTAAGAAATAAAGAAAATAAAACTATATTATTTTTTAGTTTCAAATATTTTTTTAGTTTCAAATATTTTTTTAGTTTCGAATAAAGTTTTAGTCTCTTGAGTAAATGTATTTTTGTCATTTTAGAATATATTGGACGATATTTGTAACGATAATGGTAGGATGGGGAAAATGATAACAAAATCAAAATACAAGACCAAATGAATATAATTCAATACGGTAGGTCCTAACTTTAAAATAGGTACAAGTCAAGAGATCAAATTATTATTTACTTATTCATGAAATTAATTAGCATATGATAAATTTATTTGTTCAACCTTAATTAATAGTGAGTGATTTATTATAGTTAGAGCTATTTTTGTCAAAACATTACTTTTTGTCATGGTAAATTTACTTGTTTTGTCCTTAATTAAATGGTGGGTAGTTTATTTGGTGAAGGGTTATTTTTGTCTATCAATTAAATTGTAAGAAATAAGCTTGATTTTTAGAATAAGAGAGATACTGTCATGTACATGAACATAAGTCTGTACATGATTTTTTCATTTTAAATTTTTTTGTTGAAGGATAAAAAACATTGATGTCATGGAAATTAGAATTAAGTGGTTTCATTAAGGATTTGACTCTGCATGTAGGCCTCTTTCTTATGTAATTTTCCCATGCATCAATATGTTCCTTGTTTGCATCTGTTATGAATACCAGAAGGTATATTTGCATTGAACTAGATAATGTTAAATTGCTATGCAGGGAAAAGCTGGAACCCCTGCTACCGTTGAAGAATTGACTGCAATCTTGAGTAGTCATGACCTCTTTATTTACTTCGGCCATGGAAGTGGTATGTTTGGTTAAAATCTAGCTGAACTCATCATTTCTGCCGTCATTTTGGCTATTTGTATGAACACTTTTTATCCAACTATCTCCTTTAACCATTTTTGTGATGGTTGATTTTGATACATGTTATTTAGGGGCACAATATATTCCAGCTCATGAGATTCAGAAGCTTGAAAGCTATGCTGCTACCTTCCTGATGGGCTGTAGTAGTGGATCCATATCTTTAAACGGGTCTTACACCCCACATGGTGCTCCATTATACTATCTAATAGCAAGTTCGCCTATTATTGTTGCTAATTTATGGGAAGTGACTGACAAGGATATTGATCGATTTGGCAAGGCAATGCTTGATGCCTGGTTAAAAGAAATATCAAATGCCTCAACGTTGTGTGCTCAGTGCAGCAAAATTCACAAGCAAAATTAAGGCCATGAATATAAATGAGACTAAAAGAAACGCAAAAAGGAAAGCATTGAGAAAGAAATTATCTGAAACTTGTGAAGTTTATCCACATATTTGTTGTGAACATAGACCAAAGGTTGGATCATTCATGTGTCAGGCTCGAGAAGCATGCACTCTTTTCTAATAGGAGCATCGCCATTTTGTTATGGTGTCCCAACAGGTATAAGGAAGAAAGATTTGTGACGTTTGTATATTTGTTTTTTTGATCCCTCAAGCTCTTGGTCTTTTGACTAATAAGAGGCACCAAGATTCATTGTATGGCAGTAGTCATAGAACAAAAAGTGTGTATAGAAATCATTTGTATGTAATCAAAACTTGTAGTGGCATACGGTCAACTAGTTGTACTATTGAATATTGTAGCCTAAGCTCAATAAGAACTACAGAATGTAGTCCAGCTTCCAGAGAACAGTATTTATGATTGTATCTAACTTCAAATCCAAGTTTTTTTTGTTCAAGTTAACTGGCCGTTATTTTCTGTATCATCTTTTATCACAGATGTTATCCACCATCAATACAATTTGCTTAATTGAATGAAACCATTTTATAGAATATCGTTAGTATCTTCTTTATAAAGCAGCATGAAGCAAATTGCTTTCACTTGTTGAATAAACCACGTTGCTACTGCTTTTCTTATAACAAAATATTTTCTCTATAAGTCGGGCTTCTTTCTTAGTTCTTTTGGGAGGGATACTCTATTCAGCATACAGTTGGTTATATTGAAATTGAAAAACAGTCAAAACAAAATGTTGCAAAGTTGATTGGTAAACTTGGACTGCATTAACAAATCAACAAATGGGCTTATTTCTTAGTTCTTTGGGGAGGGATATATTCAGCATACAGTTGGTTAGATTGAAATTGAAAAACAGCCAAAACAAAATGCTGCAAAGCTGATTGGTAAACTTGGACTGCATTAACAAATTAACAAATTGACGACATCTGTAGAGAGCCAAAAGAAGAACGCAATAAAGGATAACTTGCCGAACACTGTCAAATCTCGAAGCTCTAAAATCTCTTCTTAAAAGCCTCGAAAAATCTCCTCTAAAAAGCATCGAAGCTCTGTCAAATCTCCTCCAAACTTAAATCCAACCGGTCAAAGTGAACCTTAGCCTTCTAGCTAGGATTCCACCTTATTTTCTCGGTCCAAAAAAAAAAAAAACAGTTACTATGCCCGAATCCAGAGGCCAACCACAAGCAAACAACAGCAAAAAAACAAGCAGTTGCTCCGCCCGTTTCACGGTGCCTGAAAGCAACTTTCAGAAGCAGTTATTCTGCCCGAATTTCCACAACAACAAAAGACTCCCTCTCCCGGAAGGACAGAGCGAACACAACCTACGCTCTTAAAGGTAAGCCTTTAAGAGGTTTTTATTAAAAAGTGTTATTTTCAGCCGGTCTGATGTAAAAATATAAGAAGTTATGCTGCCCGGATCTTTATAGAAAATAACACTAAAAAGAGCTATTATTATGACCAAATATTTATAAATGTATTTGTAACTTCTGGAAGGAAGCGACCGCAAGTCTGTAATAATGTAGATACAGATATATCTGTTTAAATGTTTTATTTCATTTGCTAAATAAATATTATAAAAACATATTTTAGTCAAAAACTATTTTTGAGACCGAAAGAGCGAGTTAGGTGCCTAACACCTTCCCACCTCGTAACTTAGCCTCCAAACCCTTTTTTTTTTTACAAACTCTGGTTATTTTTTGTTTTTCTTTATTTATCCTTAAAATAAAGATGACGACTATGTTACAACATTTTGGATTACAGTGAGGCCCGCAACATCATTTTTTTGCATTTTTCCGTTTTCCCCTAAACAAGGGAAGATGAGAATGAAAAGGGTGATGCACTTTATGTATTTTGTTTTCCCTAAACAAGGGAGGATGAGACATGGAAAATCCAAAGCACTCATAGTAATCCAAAATGTACATCAGTTCATAGTGAGGCAGGGCGTGTTCCTATGCGCCTTCGTAACATCCTTTTTTTTTTTTTTGCATTTTTCGTTTCTTAAACAAGGGAAGATGGGAATGAAAAGGGTGATGCGTTTTCTGTATCTTGTTTTCCCCTAAACAAGGGAGGATGAGTTACGGAAAAATCCAAAGCACTCATAGTGGACTAAAGCACACTCAGTGACCGATGCGTATTCAACGCGCTTTTCGACAACACTATTCTTGCACTTTTAATTTCGTCTTCCTCTAAACAAGAGAGGATGAAATGAGAAGAGTGATGTCCTTCTGCAACTCGCGTTCCCCTAAAAAAGGGAGCGCGGGGTCCGGGAGCGTTCCGGGGCACTCACACCTGCTGGTAAAACTCCTCAGCCAGCAGGTTACTATATTCGGTGTCCTCTAGCATGAAAAGCAGAAGAAGCCCTGATTGGTTCAGGTCATCAATGATTTTGACACCGGCAGCATATGCGCGAACAGAGGGCACATCTATGCACATGCCAGGATGATACATGTTGTCTGATAATTTAGGAATCTCATCTTCCGAATTACGACCTTAAGAGAAATCCACAAAATACAATAACAAATCATTATTGTTCAAATAAACTGAAAATAAGCAGTTTATCTATAAAAAAGGTAAAAATACACAAAAACCTTTTTATTCATAAATCTAAGGTATCATCAATAGCCTTCCGTTGGGCCGACTATCAATATACAAGTGATCTCTCTTTAAATCATTAGAAAAATCATGAAAAGTTGAAGCCACTTAAAAAAATTACATCACCGTTGGGCAAAATAATTCAAGTCATGCAACTTTGTATTTTCGTTTCATTCTATTCAATAACCAAAAACACGAATCTTCCGTTGGGCCGATTTATATTTTAAATTAATGAATATCTCATGAGGTGATTTTAGTGTTAGCTTAATTTGTCTAAAAATGAACTTTCGTTGGGCTGTCCAATTTTCAAACAAACAAGAATCACAATACTAGTTAAAGCATGCAAAATAATTTTGAGATTTTCTATGCTTGTAATTAAACTAGTATATTAATATAGCATAAAAATTAGTCATATCATAATTCGATAAAATCTATCCTCCAAGAAGGAATAGAACAAAATGGACGGAACAAATCATGGTTATTCGTCATATGTCATGCTAGCACAACAGTTGAACCAAATGCAATTATGAAATCCATTTAACTATGATCCAAGCAAGTATCTATCTTTACCATGAACATTTTGTTAAACAATTCAACCAATGACATCATTAATCATGAAACCATCATCAACATATTTACAATAATAAACAAATTTTTCACAGCTTGAATTGGAAAAGAAAAATTAAACAGTTTCGGCAATTACACAGATCAAGGCAATAGACGTTTAGACATGTTGTTAAACGGTTTTAAAAAGTAGCAGAACATGATACTTTATTTGAACAATCACATGATACGATTGATTTTGGTGTAACTTTTTCAATTAATGTAGAGTAATAATCTAACCTTTTATGCTTTATGTTTATGTAAAAAAATTAACAAGGCTCTGATACCACAATGTTGGAACATTTATTTACATAAGACTTGTACACACAATTAAGAACATGATCATGTTTTTCACATAAGCATAATGAACGTAAATTGAAGACATACCGGAACCAATTGACGCCATTAGTACGAAGTAATTGAATCCGATTAACTGTAATGCGGAACGAGAGTCTTCAATTCAAGTAGATTTTGGTTTTCACCTCCTTATCTATTTCACATGCAATGGATCGTATGTATTTTGTGGAGACAATTGTTAGGGTAAAAGAATGTAAGAAACCCTAATCACCAAAAGACTTTAAATAAATAGGAGGTGGAACCAAACCCTAAAGTGTAATCAATCTCATACCGCATCAAGGTGTAGAGATTTATTGGGCCTATTAAGATTTAATATACTTTAAATATATTAGATGACTAAATTATATAAGTCCATAATGTTATTTGGCTAATATAATTAATTAAGGTTCGTAACCAATAGTTAGTAATTTATTATAAGTTAAACCCGTAGGTCACAAAACATGGGCTAGACCCCATCGGGTCTAACAAGATATATATGTTTTATTGGTAATAAGAGTAAGTCTTTAATATAAGACTTTTAAAACTAACATTTCTTTCGAAACAATTTAAGATACATTTATTCTATGGTGATAAAGTAAGAAATCTTTTATCAAAATACTTTCAAAACTAACAATCTAACATCAATTTATAACCAATGTAAGATACATATTTTCTATTGGTAATGTTAGTAGATATGTATTTCATATTGGTTATAAATTGATTTTGGTTTTAAAAGTCATTAGATTAAAAATATAATATTTTATTACTAATAGAAGAGTTGGTATTAAAATATTTATTTTGAGACTTTTAAAATCACTATTAATATTCTAATAATGTGAGATACTTCTTTTCTATTTCTATTGGTAATAAAAGTTTAAAACTTTTATCTAAAGACTCTTAAAACAAACATCTCTTTCTAACCATGTGGTATACATATTTTATATTAGTAATAATAGTATTTTTAAAACTAACCATAATTTCTAACAAATGTTGGATACATTATTCTATAGTAATAATAATAGTCTTTTATATAAATAAAAATTGAAATCAACATCTCTCTTTCTAAACAATGTGGGATACATCTCTTCTATTGGTTATAACATAAAAATAATAATAGTAGTAGTATTTTATCTAAAGAGTTTCGAAACCAACATCTCTTTATAAACAATGTGTGATACATCTCTTATATTAATAATAATATAAAGAAAATGCATATGCAGCCTCTCAACCGACCAGAGAGTGAGAGAGAGGCAGGGAATTGGGTTGAAGACCAAAAGGCTTTAAAAAGCATTATCTCAACTAGCGCTTTGTTCGTCATCTACAATATGTTCTGCATGGAAACGAAGGGTACGACATATTTTCTTTTCTTTACATTAACGGATCCTTTGATCCTGAAATCTAGTCTTTTTATTTTTTATACTTTTAATAATCTGTGACTGGAGAGTGATCGAGCTCTTAATTTTTCAAATGTGGTGGGTGGAAGTATTGCACTATGTCACTCAACTATTATATGGATCTGACTGGAAGTATTTTAATTCGTAAGTCAGAGCTCCACTCACTCACAGCTCAACCCATTAACACACGGTGGGTCGGGTAAAAAAGATATGTTTTCCAAAAAATATTCGTAAGAACATCGTACATAAGTTTTTACTTTTTTTTTAATTTGGGTCTTGTTAATAGGGTGCTGTTGCTCTGGTTTCCAGATCTGCTGTAGTGGGAGGTGGTGGGACAAAGAAAATGTAGCAAGTTCCTTATGGAAAATAGTATATAGAATAGTGAAAAAATTATCAGTAAGTTTACACTATAAGCTAGGGGAAGGGTGATTGTTTTGAATTTCAAAAATTTAATGATATGGGCATTCGATACTTGTCTTGAAATTGTTTTCAGTCTTGGGTTCCTTTTTCATTGGAGTGAATATGATCAGAAGGGGACTATGAAGATTCAAAGGACACTCACTCCAACGGGACTATGAAGATTCGAAGGACACTCACTCCAACTGGATGAACGTGTTTGGTTTGCATTTGGAATGGAATGTCCATTTCATTATGTGTTTTGCATACGGAAACAAAAAATGGAATATAACGAATATGACAAGGTTTATGAAAAATGACATGAGTTAAGGAATGGAAATGAGAAAGTTAATAAAAAGCAATGAGAGTTGATCGCTAATCAACACCCCCCCTATTTCAACGTACTCAAAGGTCATAAGTCATAACCCTCGTCTTCCCTTACTTAAGTTCCAGAACACAAAATTATATTTATACCTAAAACATGGGGAACTAAAACGAAATTAGTTGCTCCCTCCATCAAAACTTAATGTTTAACATTTTCCTAATAAGCTTAACCCAAGAAAAAAATGGCATAATCAGGACCGTACAAGTAAAAACGACATGAACCACGATTACAGCCTTGACCCTGCTTAATTCACACTTTTGTTCCATCATACATAAATACATAATGGGATCAAGACATAATCAATATGGGAGGTAGGCGTATATTTTATTCATTTAGGACAAATCTCAAGTAGGTCTTGATATCATTGGAGATGCTAAGGCACCTCTCAACTACATCTTGATTTCATTGGAGAAGCATCTCTATGGAGTGATAACTATCGAGTAATAACTATGGAGTGAACAAAATTGTTTTGGGTCCAAAAGAAAATGTTTCACTCTAATGCTAGCAAGTAATATGAGTTTCCTTGCGAATGAAAAACAACCCAACAATGAACAAAGTCAATAAGTAACATCAAAATGAGCTTTAAGAACCTTACAGAACTTTCATGTCCAAATCATTTTATACATTTGAAATCCAATTTGTCATCACCAAGCAAAAATGTAACACTAAATGGGTAAGAGGTGGGCAATACCCAAAAGGAATACTAAGATGCCAATGGCCTAATAACAGTGCACGGGGTAGTGATTCATACAATAAACAAACCAAGCACACACGAAAATATGAAAGCCACAACACAAAGGTGGAAAACTTCTAATTCATATAATTAGCAGTATAAGTAAAAATTCAACAGTGTTTCCCAATAAAGTAATAAAACCATTTATCAATGTTTGAACACAATTCATCAAAATAACAGACAAATCTGAACCTACAAAACTACAGCATTCGTCGTTGAGCTTACTTCTTTGATGAGTTGGGTCCCCTCTTCTTTCCAAAGCCAACCACTATAATCAACAACAAAAATATTCAGTAAATTGCACAAGTAGCAGCAAGAAAGATCAGATTTGCTGAATACCTTACCCATAGATTGAACGAAATCAGTAAAATTACATACTCCAAAATTACACCTGATAGGTCCAAACTACCAATGAGCATAAATTTCATAACAATTAATAAACCATAACAAATCTTTAAGTTCCATTTTATGTCATGTGCTTTAAGTAATCCTCAAGTTCCATAACAACATACGACTCATTCGATCAACATACATAAAAGCTTGCATAGTATGTTACTGCGGTTATATTCTCCCTCCATAGGTCGCATTTTGACTTTTCAAACTCGTCTAGACTTTAACATAGATGAAATAGATGTGATTTCACTTTTTTTTTCACTTTGTTTTTCCAAAATTAAATAAAATGAGATTCATGGAACTTTTTGTGTAGTTTACAAAAGTTAAACAAATGATTAAATTGACGGAGTGAGTATAAAACAGAAGGAATAATTACCGGCAGTAACGAAGCGGTGATTGTACTGCATCCTCTTATAAGCACGTCCATGGGGCTTCTTCTTCTTGTCTTGCTTGGCCACCTTTGGGGTCTGGCCTCTGACCTTACCGGCATGAGCCAATGATCTGTGAACCTTACTTGTAAAATCGTAACACCAAAAACACCGTCGATAGATCGATTCGCCATTGCAAAATTGTATTTCAAGAATGAATAGAGGAAACTACAACGGATTTGAGCTCTCTTGTAGATCTAAATAAGGAGGTTGTTTTAACTCATCCATGGCTGATATTCAGGTGTCTGAGAGATTCGGTGGCTGCTCTACTGCTGGCTTCGAACGACAAAACAGATGCGAGGGTTGGGGGTTTCCACTTTTTAATGTTTTTAGGGAATGCAAGTATGGACATATAGTGGGGCGAAGGCTTGGGCCTTTGATATACCTATATGAATATGCATATATAGTTTATTTATGTTATTATCAATACAAGAGATGCATCACACATTGTTTATAAAGAGATGTTGGTTTCAAAACTCTTTAGATAAAATACTACTACTATTATTATTTTTATGTTATAACCAATAGAAGAGATGTATCTCACATTGTTTAGAAAGAGAGATGTTGATTTCAATTTTTTTATATAAAAGACTATTATTATTACTATAGAATAATGTATCTCACATTTGTTATAAATTATGGCTAGTTTTAAAAATACTATTATTACTAATATAAAATATGTATACCACATGGTTTGAAATGGTTAAAAAAAAAGGATTTAGGATCAGGTCTTCAAATTGTGAATGTTTATTCATTTTCATATTTACTAACTTATAATAAGATCTTGGTAACTAACTATTTCAAAATTGACAATTTCAAAGCGACTTTTCAAGTACTTAAATATTATTTAATGGATGAAAATGGGAAAATTTTGAATCCTGATCCGTGCAGTAACATCATTTTGAATCCATTCAATTTGAATTGGTATTTTTTCCATTCCAATTATTGTGAAAATCCATCTACAAACATTAGTCTTGGGTAGTTTATTTGTGAAAATGTATGTATAGCCAAAAAAACCCGCCCATATATGTATATTCATATAGGTATATCAAAGGCCCAAGCCTTTGCCCCACTATATGTCCATACTTGCATTCCCTAAAAACCCTAAAAAGTGGAAACCCCCAACCCTCGCATCTGTTTTGTCGTTTGAAGACAACATCAGAGCAGCCATCGAATCTCTTAGACATCTGAAGATCAGCCATGGGTGAGCTAAAACAACCTCCTTATTTAGATCTACGAGAGAGCTCAAATCTGTTGTAGTTTCCTCTATTCATTCTTGAAATACAATTTTGCAATGGCGAATCGATCTATTGACGGTGTTTTTGGTGTTACAATTTTACAGGTAAGGTTCACGGATCATTGGCTCGTGTTGATAAGGTCAGAGGCCAGACCCCAAAGGTGGCCAAGCAAGACAAGAAGAAGAAGCTCCGTGGCCGTGCTCATAAGAGGATGCAGTACAATCGCCACTTTGTTACTACCGGTAATTATTCCTTCTGTTTTATACTAACTTTGTCAATTTGACCATCTGTTTAACTTTTGTAAACTACACAAAAAGTTCCATGAATCTTATTTCGTTTAATTTTGGAAAAACAAGCGAAATCACATCTATTTCATTTGTGTTAAAGTCTAGATGATTTTGAAAAGTCAAAATGTGACCTATGGAGGGAGAATATAACCGCAATAACATACTATGCAAGCTTTTATGTATGTTAATCGAACGAGTCTTATGTTGTTATGGAACATGGGGATTACTTAAAGCACATGAAATGAAATGGAACTTAAAGATTTGTTATGGTTTTTTAATTGTTATGAAATTTATGCCCATTGGTAGTTTGGACCTAGCATGTGTAATTTTGGAGTATGTAATTTTATTGATTTTGTTCAATCTGTGGGTAAACTAAGGGATTCAACAAATCTGATCTTTCTTGCTGCTACTTGTGCAATTTACTGAATATTTTTGTTGTTGATTACAGTGGTTGGCTTTGGAAAGAAGAGGGGACCCAACTCATCAGAGAAGTAAGCTCGAGGAATGTTGTAGTTTTGTAGGTTCAGATTTGTCTATTGTTTTGATGAATTGTGTTCAAACATTGTTAAATGGTTTTATTACTTTATTGGGAAACACTGTTGAATTTTTGCTTATACTGCTAATTATATGAATTAGAAGTTTTCCACCTTTGTGTTGTGTCTTTCATATTTTCGTGTGTGCTTGGTTTGTTTATTGTATGAATCACTACCCTGTGCATTGTTATTAGGCCATTGGTATCTTAGTATTCCTTTTGGGTATTGCCCACCTCTTACCCATTTAGTGTTACTTTTTTGCTTGGTGATGACAAATTGGATTTCAAGGGTATAAAATGATTTGGACATGAAAGTTCTGTGAGGTTCTTAAAGCTCATTATGATGTTACTTATTGACTTTGTTCATTGTTGGGTTGTTTTTCATTCGCAATGAAACTCATATTACTTGCTAGCATTAGAGTGAAACATTTTCTTTTGGACCCAAAACAATGTTGTTCACTCCATAGTTATTACTCGATAGTTATCACTCCATAGAGATGCTTCTCCAATGAAATTAAGATGTAGTTGAGAGGTGCCCTAGCATCTCTAGTGATATCAAGACCTACTTGAGATTTGTCCTAAATGAAAAAAATTATACTCCTACCTCCCATATTGATTATGTCCTGATCCCATTACGTATTTATGTATGATGGAACAAAAGTGTGAATTAAGGCTGTAATCGTGGTTCATGCCGTTTTTACTTGTACTATCCTGATTATGCCATTTTTTTTATTGGGTTAAGCTTATTAGTAAACTTTTTGAATGTTAAACATCAAGTTTTGAGGGAGGGAGCAACTAATTTCGTTTTAGTTCTCCGTGTTTTAGGTATAAATATAATTTTGTGTTCTGGAACTTAAGTAAGGGAAGACGAGGGTTGTGACTTGTGACCTTTGAGTACGTTGAAATAGGGGAGGGAGTGTTGATTAGTTATCAACTCTCGTCAATTTTTATTAAATTTCTCATTTCCATTCCTTAACTCCTGTCATTTTTCATAAACCTTTTCATATTTGTTCTATTCCATTTTTTGTTTCCGTATGCAAAACACATAATGAAATAGACATTCCATTCCAAATGCAAACCAGACACGTTTATCCCGTTGGAGTGAGTGTCCTTCGAATCTTCATAGTCCCCTTCTGATCATATTCACTCCAATGAAAAAGGAACCCAAGACTGAAAACAATTTCAAGACAAGTACCGAATGCCCTTATCATTAAACTTTTGAAATTGAAAACGATCACCCTTCCCCCTAGCTTATAGTGTAAACTTACTAATAACTTTTTCACTATTCTATGTACTATTTTCCATAAGGAACTTGCTACATTTTCTTTGTCCCACCACCTCCCATTGCGGCAGATCTGGAAACCAGAGTAGCAGCACCCTATTCACAAGAACCAAATAAAAAAAATAAAAACTTATATACGATGGTCTTACATATATTTTTTGTAAAACAATCTTTTTTACCCGATCCATTGTGTGTTGGTGGGTTGAGCTGTGAGTGAGTGGAGCTCTGGCTTACGAATTAAAATTCTTCCAGTCAGATCCATATAAACAACTGAGTGACATAGTGCAATACTTCCACCCACCACATTTGAAAAATTAAGAGCTCGGTCACTCCCGAGTCACAGATTATTAAAAGTATAAAAAATAAAAAGACTAGATTTCAGAATCAAAGGATCAATTAATGTAAAGAAAAGAAAATATGTCGAACCATGTGGTTCCATACAGAACATATTGTAGATGACGAACAAAGCGCTAGTTGAGAGAATGCTTTTTCCCGACCTCTCTCTCACTCTTTGGTCGGTTAAGAGGTTGCATATGCATTTTCTTTATATTATTATCAATACAATAGATGTATCACACATTGTTTATAAAGAGATGTTGGTTTCAAAATTCTTTAGATAAAATACTACTACTACTATTATTTTTTTATGTTATAACAATAAAAGAGATGTATCTCACATTGTTTAGAAAGAGAGATGTTGATTTCAATTTTTTTTATATAAAAGACTATTATTACTATTATAGAATAATGTATCTCATATTTATTGGAAATTATGGTTAGTTTTAAAATATTGTTATTACCAATGGAAAATATGCATACCACATGGTTAGAAAGAGATGTTTGTTTTAAGAGTCTTAAGATAAAAGTTTTAAACTTTTATTACCAATAGAAATAGAAAAGAAGTATCTCACATTATTAGAATATTAATAGTGATTTTAAAAGTTTCAAAATAAATATTTCAACACAAACTCTTCTATTAGTAATAAAATATTATATTTTTAATCTAATGACTTTTAAAACCAAAATCAATTTATAACCAATATGAAATAAATCTCTACTAACATTACCAATAGAAAAGATGTATCTTACGTTGGTTATAAATTGATGTTAGATTGTTAGTTTTGAAAGTATTTTGATAAAAGATTTCTTACTTTATCACCATAGAATAAATGTATCTTAAATTGTTTAGAAATAAATGTTAGTTTTAAAAGCCTTATATTAAAGACTTATACTCTTATTCCCAATAAAAAATATGTATGTCACATTGTTTAAAAATAAATGTTGGTTTAAAAAGTTTTCAGATTAAAGACTTTCTGTTACAAATAGAATAGATACATGTATCTCACATTGGTTACAAAGTATTCTAATATTATTATCAATTGAAAAGATGTATCCCGATCACATTGGTTAGAAATTAATATTCATTTTAAAAATAATATTATTACCAATAGAATAGATGTATCATAAAGGAATGTTGGTTTCCAAAGTCTTTAAATATGATGCTACACAATTTGGTCTTTGGCCGTTCCTTGCGGTGTTTAGGATATCTGGGCTTATGTGAATGTACGATCTTGTGAAACCCTGTCAAAAGAAGAAAACCTTAGAAGGAGTGCAAGGCAGGGCCTCGCGAAACCCCACAGGTGAGAGAGTAAGTCTTTAACTTTTAGAAAGCAAAATGACAGAGTTTCGGTGTGTAAAGTGAGTGTACCTTTGAAATGAAGCATTGTAAGGTATATATAGCCCTTTTGGGAGTGAAATACAGACTGAGTCATTACTATGGAGAGATCATAGGCCTTTATGACCATAAATGCAGGTTGAGCGCGTAACTGACGAAGTCGTGGCTTAAATCTCGGGCTCAAGAGTTATCAGACAGTTAAGCTTGGTATGAATATCTGGTTTATTCAAGCAACCTTACTCCCTGCTTGGTCAGATCGGTAGGAAGATTCCTGCTCGGGATGTATGTAGAATGTTTACCCCGAGTTATCCTGCTCGTGTGATCTCTTTCCTGGCCTCTGTCCTCCACGTGCTTATCACGTGAAGGCACATGTGCTCGGCTCGTGACCATGATTTGGGCCGAACTCATCAAAATATAAGACTTCTACCATTATTACCAATAGAAGATGTATAT
Source organism: Codonopsis lanceolata (assembly GCA_013146195.2). Lineage (NCBI taxonomy): Eukaryota > Viridiplantae > Streptophyta > Magnoliopsida > Asterales > Campanulaceae > Codonopsis > Codonopsis lanceolata. The sequence continues at coordinate 102,002,426 of CM028379.1, forward strand.
CTCACATTGGTTAGAAAGTGATGTTGATTTTGATTTTAGATAATTTTTTTAATTATTATTACTAATAGAAGATATATCCTACATTGGTTAAAAAATGATATTGATTTTAAAAGCCTTTAGATATAATAGAAGAGATATATCTCACATTATTTAGAAATAGATGTTTGTTATAATTTTTTTTAAGATAAAAGACTTCTACTATTAATACCAAATGAGGATATGTATCTCACATTGGTTAGAGAGTGATGTTGATTTTAAAAGTTTACCATTATTAACAATAGAATATAAGTATTTTACATTGGTTAGAAAAGTAATATTGGTTTAAAAACTTTTTAGATGATGGATCTCACATTGGTTACAAAGAAATGTATCTCACATTATTTAGAAATGAGTATTGGTTATTAAAGTCATTAGATAAAATCATACAATTGGCTTTATGGAACCAACTGATGTATCCAAATAAAACGGATGCACTGAGCTTTAATAATCAGATATCTGGATTTCAATCTATCCTTGTCTTGAGGACCAAATTTGTTAAAGAAAACAACAGTGAACTAGGCAGGGGCTTTTCCCTGTAAATGCACTCCGATGTGAAAATTAGCTAACACGCAGATGCAATATCAATTTGACAGAGTTTAGCCTATAAAGTGAGCATACCTTCCCTATTTCGTCAGAGAGGTTTATATAGCTAGCCTTGAAGGCTGGAAACTGAACATTAAGTGCACAAGCGTGAAAGGCGGGCACGTTCATGGCCACGTCCAGAACGTGGGGGCGGATCTCCCGGCATTAACTCTCCACGTTCAAGACGACCGTTATCGTATAACTGAATGGGTTGGTTGTGCTCAATGAATCATCTGCATGCTCGCTACACTTTTGGCCCCTAGACAACATACAGGAAGTTGTTTGCTTGGTACACCTGGGCGGGCATGGATCTGTCCCTGCTCGCTTATAAGTTGAGCTCGGACCATGTTAAATGCACGTGAGTTGTTCATGATCGTGGTGATAACGTGCTGGGAACGTGACCCTGATGATATCGTGCTTGCCACGTGACCAATGCTTGGGTCTTTTGGGCCAGGCAGCTCATTAACAATATAAGAGATTAATAGTAAATGATTATCATAATATCATATTAATTATTATTAATTAATATTTTTATCTAATGGCTATAAAATGAAAAGTTTAAAGTCAAGTGATGTGGAGGCTTGAGGATTCAACACTATCAAAAAGTTGGGTGATATGTCACTATTAGAGTTGTCCTCCTCAACTTTAATATACTATAATATAGATTTGGAAAAACATAACTATTAAGTGTATCGACGCTAACACATAATTTCAGCGTAAAGACAAACCCAAAAATATTTTGGATTGGGACAAGAAAGTCAACATGAAGAACATAAAAAATTTAGACATGAGCATCACCAAAATCCTTTTCATCAAAAACCTAAAAGGCAACAAACCGAGAGCCAAATCTAGAAATCCCCCCATTTTGTATCTAACCATTTTAATCTTGATGCATCGATTTGAAATCGTTATGCATTGATTTAAAATTGATTCCAAATTGATGTATCATTTTCGGTTTGGGATCAAAACCTCCAAAACAACAAACCGAGGGCCAAATATGGAAGTCCCCCCAGTTTGTATCTAACTACTTTGATGTGCCCGACCCAAACCCGGTCACGAGCAAAGCACGAGTGCCCACCACGTGCCAGTCACGAGCCTGATTAATATGTGACCCACCTACCTAGCGGGCAGAGCTAGAGGGCACCGATCAGAGAGTACTAAAGCACCTACAAAATCTGATCGAGCATAGGCCATGCCTGTCCGACCAGGGGCTAGGCGCGAGATCTATACTTGTCTCCAACCAGTCTACATCATACAACCGGGCAGAGCCTTGCTCGCCCGGGCATGTATCGAGCAAGGAGCCTCGAAACTTGCTCTCTAAGACAAGTCAAAGGTTTCCTCAAGCATGTTAGCTGCCTATCACCTCTACAATTTAGGGCTTTCCTCCTAAAATGACTAGGTAATTATGGAAGTTGAATCCTAGACGGGTTCAATGACATTGGGGGACTATAAATACCCATCCATAACTCATATACAAGGTACACACTTTTCTTGAGCCTCGAACCTCTGTCAAATTCTCTTTTGACTTTCTCACACGATACTTACTCTCACGCCGGAGTGGTTTCGCGAGGCCAAGCCTTGCACTCCCACAAAGGTATTTTCGTGATCTTAATTAGGTTCAAGGAAGCAGATCAAGCCCAGATATCCTACCCATTATACGGACGGCCCAAGTTGCATTTTTGACACATCATACTTTAATCCCGATGTATCGATTTGGAATAAACCTGATGCATTGATTTAGAATTTATTCCAAATTGATGCATCACAATTCCAAAATCGATGCATCATGATTTGAATTCGAAGTTAGAGAGATATAGAGAGAGGGAGAGAGAGACTGGTCGAAGGATGTAATGTTTGCAGCTCATATGAAGTTAATAGATGTGTCGTTCGGAAGGAACTATTTGCGGTTTCCAATCAAAGGGTCACAACGCTTGTTTTGTTCTCACCTGACGACTTTGACTATCGCCTTGAAGGGCAATTAAAATGAATCATTAATCTCTTTCGTATACGAGCTGTACTAGTATCAAAATTTTAGATTCAAGGGCATGAGCGAAAACTACAACATGTGCACTTGATTTATGACTTTTGCTTATCCGCTTCAATTCGGGAAATCACGCTAGGGAAGGGTGGACAATGATAAGATCTCCGGTTGGGGAAGAGAAATAGGGAATGAGGTAGTTGATAGGACATTTTAGAAAGAAGATAACAAATATGAACTTATGCGGTTGAAAAAGAAAAGAAAAAATTACAAGCCGGTACATTTTTAAAAACATGTTTTCAAATCAATCCAGCCATTTTTTAGACATATCTTTTATGTACATTTTGGGGTAAAAGTACATCACTGCCCCTAATTAACATACCGAGTGTTTATATGGCTGCCAAATCACTGCACTTTTCCTTTTCTTTCCTCTCCAATCCATTCCCGTCTTCTCTTCAATTCCTCGAGAGAGCAGTGGGGTTTTAGGGGTGTGAAAGTGTTTCTTTGTAAGAAACTAACAGGGTGAGGACGGTGACTGTGACAAATGGGGAGGAAGGTGACGAGCTCAAACTTGATTCCGCCATTAACGGCGACAACAATGACAAGAGCAAGAAATTGACTCCCTCCCATGTTCGATTTATGTTTTGGGTTTATGATTTCATCTTCTGCCAGCCACGATTGTGGAGGCTGAAGAGCCTGGTTGGATCTGGCCGAAGGCGGCGGAATTGAAGAATAAATGGGAGGGGTGGAAGCGATTTGGGGCAGATGAGTTGGAGGCAGGAGATGAAGGGGCGGAGATGGTTGGATGGCGGCTGGGGCGGTTGGACGATGAAGATGGCGGCCTTGATGGAGCTTTGCCGGAGATGAAGGACAGGACTGGCCGGAGAAGAAGCGGCTACTAGGTTTAATTGAACGAAGGAGAGAGAGGGAGCAGCTGGATCTGCAACTGAGAAAGGGAGTCGTCAGGATGAAGTCGAATCTATTGATGTTGTGTGTGTGAGAGATAGGGTGTTTCTAAAATAGAAAATTCACGGTGCACAACCTTAAAATTGATCATACTACTGCAGGTGTTGATTAGTATCACATGTTTTAAATCTTTGCGGAAGGATAATCATTTCCATATCTATCAGAATTCAGAAACTACATGTCTCTGTTTTTTTGCTTTGAATGCTGTTTATATACCCTTCTACTGGGGTTTCCCTATTATAAATGATTAAAATCAAGATGTGTTCAGAATGTAGGATCCGTGATCAATGGCATTATTGTTACAAGGATAGGAACACCGACATTTGGGATGAGGTATCCATTACTATTAATGGGGTGAGTCCTTTGGTTGAACAGTGAAATGCGTAACCCGATGCCAGAGAAGATGAAGAATGAGTTTGTCAACCTGATGGCAGGAGCATTTGGCATCAACAACCTGATGCCTAGATTATTTGATTTTTTTTTCACTTGATACCAAGTCTTGGCATCAGCTTTTTTGAATTTTTTTTAGTTTGAATTAACTGTGAAATCAATGCTGATGCCAAACCTTGACATCAGTTTTTTTGAATTTTTTTTCACATGATGCCAAGCTTTGGCATCGGTTTTTTTTTGATTTTTTTTGTTTGAATAAACTGTGAAATCAATGCTGATGCCAAATGCATTAGCTTTTTTGAATTTTTTTTCACATGATGCCAAGCCTTGGCATCAACTTTTTGGTATCAGTTTTTTTGAATTTTTAAGATCGGATTAGATTTGTCTTCATTAAGGACATTTTTTTAATTTGGCAACCAATTTTTAGTTACATGAAATATCCAAAAAATTAAAGTCGAGATCTCCTGTACCATTTGTGTGTACCACTTTTCATCTCAACCATCGGTTGAGATGCAATGATTAGATGCAATGATGAAGATGAAAAGTGTACACCAATGATATACACAAGTGGTACAGGAGATCTTGACTCAAAAAATTAATGATCCTAAATGAAAACATATTTATAAAATTATGCCTACTTGAAATTTACCAAAAAAAAAAAAAAAATTGAAATGGTTATAAAAAAAAGGACCGGCCCACGATTTATCCTTACTGTAGTTGATAGGCCTTTATATACCCAATAGGCCGAGCAAATCCTCTCAAGCCCATATATGTATATTCATGTTGGTATATCAAGTGCCCTAGCCTTCGCCCCACTATACGATCCATTCTTGCATTCCCCCAAAACCCTAAAAAGTGGAAACCCCCAAGCCTCTGCATCCGTTTTGTCGTTCGAAGCCGGCAACAGAGCAGCCACCGAATCTCTCAGACATCTGAAGATCAGCCATGGGTGAGCTAAAACAAACTCCTTATTTAGATCTACGAGAGAGCTCAAATCTGTTGTAGTTTGCTCTATTCATTCTTGAAATACAATTTTGCAATGGCGAATCGATCTATTGACGGTGTTTTTGGTGTTACGATTTTACAGGTAAGGTTCACGGATCATTGGCTCGTGCCGGTAAGGTCAGAGGCCAGACCCCAAAGGTGGCCAAGCAAGACAAGAAGAAGAAGCCCCGTGGCCGTGCTCACAAGAGGATGCAGTACAATCGCCGCTTCGTTACTGCCGGTAATTATTCCTTCTGATTTATACTCACTCTGTCAATTTGACCATCTGTTTAACTTTTGTAAACTACACAAAAAGTTCCATGAATCTCATTTCGTTTAATTTTGGAAAAACAAGCAAAATCACATCTATTTCATTTGTGTTAAAGTCTAGATGAATTTGAAAAGTCAAAATTCGACCTATGGTGTGAGAATATAACCGCAATAACATACTATGCAAACTTTTATGTATGTTGATCGAACGAATATTATGTTGTTATGGAACTTGGGGATTACTTAAACCACAGGAAATGGAATGCAACTTAAAGATTTGTTATGGTTTTTTAATTGTTATGAAATTTATGCCCATTGGTAGTTTGGACCTAGCAGGTGGAATTTTGGAGTATGTAATTTTATTGATTTCGTTCAATCTGTGGGTAAGGGATTCAGCAAATCTGATCTTTCTTGCCGCTACTTGTGCAATTTACTGAATGTTTTTGTTGTTGATTACAGTGGTTGGCTTTGGAAAGAAGAGGGGACCCAACTCATCAGAGAAGTAAGCTTGAGGAAGCTCAAGGAATGCTGTAGTTTTGTAGGTTCAGATTTGTATGTTATTTTGATGAATTGTGTTCAGACATTGTTAAATGGTTTTATTACTTTATTGGGAAACACTGTTGAATTTTTGCTTATACTGCTGGTTATATGAATTAGAAGTTTTCCACCTTTGTGTTGTGACTTTCATATTTTTGTGTGCTTGGTTTGTTTATTGTAAATTAGGTCATTGGCATCTTAGTATTCCTTTTGGGTATTGCCCACCTCTTACCCATTTAGTGTTACTTTTTTACTTGGTGATGACAAATTGGATTTCAAGGGTATAAAATGATTTGGACATGAAAGTTCTGTGAGGTTCTTAAAGCTCATTTGGCTGTTACTTATTGACTTTGTTAATGAAAATGGGGAAACCGTTCAGAAGTCCTGTTATGGTCTCAAGGCGTTCCATATGCATCCTTCAGTGGCTACATCATCTTGGCCATATGATAATACGACATATGACTTTGAGGGCTGTATTCTTACTCCATGGAGTGCACTTCAATGTTATCTTGAAAGTACTCTGCAGGTTTGACGTCTACTTTGAACGCATAGCTTAGGATTGAGTGCATATCTGGTTCACTTTGTTAACATTGTCTTTTCATATTGTAATTCAGGTTGGAACCATTCACGAAATAGTTGGAAATGGATCCGAGGCTGAAACTCTTTTACTGTGGGGGAAAAGCGTCCTAGGCTTGTCTCTTTTTGTAGTTGCCTTCTCTTCTCTTTTAGGTAAGAACATTTGTTTTCCCTGTTTTCTTGTGTCTGCTGAAGGCCCATGGCTCATTTCCTCTATGTGGCCAGCTTTGATGTGTGTATGTATCAGGGTCCATGTCTTTGAACATATTGATTAGCTCAACTTGTTGGGTTCTTGAGGATAGGTTATCTGATACTCCTTAGTGATATCCAAATCTTCTGTTTTTTGTTTGTTTGTATTTTTTATTAATTTATTTTAAGATACAAGACTACCATATCAATACATTTGTGATGCTCCGGTGATACCTCACATACGTAAAGTCTGAAATTTGCTTCCTCTCCTCTCCAGTTGCAAATCAAATATACCATATTTTTAATAATAAATTTTCAGAACCATTTTTGTACAAAAGTGCCTATTGTTTTTCTGTTATCTCATTGTTGGCAATTAATTTTGATAAATAGATATTTTACACATTAGAGGCAGAGCTAATTTATCTCGGTAGATCGTTGTTTGTTCTGAAGTTTATAGAATTTTAGTAATGCTGCAAGTACCAATAATAACAGAATCTTCATTTAAAGATATAGCATGCTTGTTTTAGCTATGACTCCATCAAGATTCTCAATTGCCTTTTTAAACTTTTGACTCACAAGTACTTAACAAAGCTATGCATATATGTTTCCTTGCTCCATTTCAAAAGCTGCATGAGATCTAACTTGTTAATCATGTACAAAAAGTTTCAATTACACTTTGTCAATGATCATATCATGACATAATTTAGTTTTTGACAAACAATCTAGAATATAGTTGAAAACATTTGGTTTTTGGCCACACCAATGTACAGGTGAAAATAAGTTATTGGTCGATAAAATATCCCTAATAATTGAATTCTTCTCCATATAGTCTCAGGTAGTTGACAAATTCTTAGTTGATTTAGGTAAAACAATCTGCCTCTTGGCATATGCTTGCAGTGTCAGTATCTTATTTTGTAAGATTTTGGAGCATGAGTATAATAATAATCCGTATCCTGTATGGGTATCTATGCTTCATAAGTGGCTGCTAGCACAGTTTTAAATTGCCTTTTTACCTTGCTTCTGTTGTTTTTCAGGAAAACTGTATCTCAAGCAACGATTTTGGGATTTAGCTGAGAAGGAACTACAAAGTGCCAAGCAAGTTTTGGATGATAACTACAGTCTAATTGCTTACTTGAAGTGCAGATTGGTCTTTGAAGTTACAGTTGATCAGCAACTTGGAGATTTATCCAGAAGCCTTTTTAATAGTAATATTGGAGAGTTTGCTGACAAGAGATTATTAGATGCTGACGACATATATAGGTCAGCTCTAAGGAAGCTGAGTACTTCTGAATGGAAAAATCCTTTTAGTAATCCTGAGGAAGCAAGTGCCAGCAGTGAAGTGCCCCTTAGTTCTAGGACTAGGTCTCAGTGTCTTGCTTCTCTGAAATGAAGCAAATCTGTTGCGAACAGTTTGGAAATCAGATGTGAAGTCACTTGTGCTTGCAATAAAATGAATTGCTGGCATTGCCTAGTTCTCGAAGTGATGAAATCTAGGTTGTTATACGATTTTGTACTCACAAAATGGGAGTTGGTCCGCAGGCGACTTTTGCTTAGACTACTCACTGGGATAGGTATGATGTAACTGCATTTTCAAGCCCAACTGTTTTTCTTTTTCTTTTTTAAGCAAAAAAAAAAGTGCCGATATGAACACCCTCTACTCCGTTGCATGCAGTGCCCATTCTCTCTCTCTCTCTCTCTCAATCTTTTACATGGTAAGGAAAATGTTTTGGGGCTCGAGGTAAAATTCATGAAGCTCGTGAAAAATTCCTGAAGAGCATATCAGTGCTTGTCAGCAAATGTACATCTCAGACAGCGAAATCTTCCATTGCTTTCACTTTCCTGCTTGACTTAATTGAAAAAGATGTCGTCGGAGATGTGTTTGCAGTTGAACATGCATCACTCCTTTACAATGTATCCTGGTTTACTATACAAAGCTTTCATGGCAAGTGCACCAGGTAGTCTTGCACAGTTTTTACATAAGTACATTTTTTTTTTTCTTTCAATCTTGCATATATTTGAGGTGCAAAAATCAAGTTAAATCTATGATGATGAAAAAGCTATCATTTCATATGCACTGATGTTTACCAATATTCTCCAAAAAAAAAAAAAAGGATAAGAAAATTTGAAATAATTTCGACACTCCATGCTCTGAACAACAAGGGGCAAGAGCAGGGCTCTGAACGAGCCCAGCAGAGCTTTGATTGTTGGAGCTCACATCATGCTCAAGCCAAGGAATCTTATTTGAGCTCGAGCTCAGCAGAGCTTTGATTGTTGGAGCTCACATCATGCTCGAGCCCAAGGAATCCTATTTGAGCTGGAGTCAATTACTTTACAAACCAAGCTATTAGTGGTTGGAGCTTCTAAGTCAAACATATACTCCCTCCATTATGAAATTTTTGTCTTGTTGACCCGGCACATGGATTAACGAAAAATAATCGTCTTGATTATTAATATTGGTAGAATGTGTAGTTTTCTTTAAATTTCATGTGGATAATTAAAGCAGAAAGAAAAAATAAGGGTGAAATGATAAAAGTGTTGTCCTAAAATGAAAACTTACAAACAAGACAGTTTTTTGGGATGGAGTGAGTACAATAATTAACTATAAATACATAATTTTAATATATATATATATATATTTATGCCTACTTTCCTGTCCAATCTTGAGTCAAATTGAACGAGTTGAGCTAATGGCAAGATAACCAGGTCCAAGTCTCCAAAGTACTTGGAGCCAAGCTTAATTATTAGCTGAAAGATCTTCTGCTGATTTTTTTCCTTGCCACATTATTTGTTTCCTGGTATATGATGTTTGTAGGCAACCTTGCCTTGATTATCTTCTTCGCAAAGTAATTTGTTGTGAGGCTGCTAAATAAACTCGGACTTGTGAATTCAAAAGTATAACCCATTAGTTGGGATAAAAAGTGAATAGACTTGCAGTCGCCTCCTTACAATAATTACAGATATATTTAAAAATATTTGGCCATTATAACGGCTCTATTACATAATGTTTCCTAACTAAATCCGGGCAGCACAATGACTTATATTTTCTACATTGGGCCGGATTTAAAGAATAACTTTTATAAAAATAACGTCCTTAAAGGCTATTACCTTTTAGAGCGGAGGGTGCTCGCTCTGTCCTTCTCGGAAGAGGGAGACTTTTATGTTGCTGCTGCTGTGATTTAGGCAGAGCAACTGCTTATTTTTGGGGTTTTGAGCTTACTCACTCGGGCAGAGTGATGACTTGTTTTTTGTGGTTTTGACATATTTATTTGGGCGGAATAACGGCTTACTTTTGGTGGTTTCATCATATTTACTCGGACAGAGTAACGGCTTACTTTATGGTTTTTGAGCCGGGGAAATAGAGTGGATACCTAACTAAAAGGCTAGGGATCACTTTAACCGGTGGGTTTTTGGTTTGGCGGAGTTTTGGCAGGGTTTCAAGGCTTTATAAGAGGACCACTCCCTATCTCACTTCACTCTCTATATTTCTCAGTGTTAGGACGACGCAGAGAAATTTTATCGGTGTTTCTCTAAGTTTCTTTTCGGGGTCCTGAAAATGAGTCCCGAAGCCTGTATTTATAGCTAAAGGAGAGGACTCATCGGGAATTAGAAATTATCTCTATACGCTAAAATTCCTTGTACACCGGGCTTCCGAACTTGCACAATGCGTTAACTGGGAGGGCTCCTGTAGCACCTTGGGCGCGGATACACCCTCTTCTTGGCGCCGCGCCAGAGGGGCCTTTAGGCCGCGCCATGGCACTATTTCACTTTCAATTTTTGCACTTTTATCCCTCGCATTTTACTGTTTCGCGCATCCTGCTTTGCCTTTCGCATTTTTAACTCCTGTAACTTGACATTTGTTAGGTTTAAACAGTTCTTAATATCACATGCAAGTCACATATCAGGGGTACGAAATTGGGGTGTCTACAACTTGCGCTCGAGCTGACAATCTTCTCCTGCACCCTCTCTGCATCTGAGAAGTCGCCGTCCCGATCCGGCCTGACTCTATTCGTATTCACGAACTCAGCCAAATAAGGTGGCTCGTGAAAGCGTTGATGCAGCCGACCCCGTGTGAAATGGAAGAATGAATAAACCCAGACCTTCGGAAAAAGAAAAAAATCATCAGCTAAAGAAAAAAGAATGCTGCCGAAAAAAAATCAAATGATGAAAAAATGCTGAAAAGAAAAAAGAAGCATGAAAAAAAAGGAATATACTTCCCAAGCCGAGGCAAATCCATTAAGAGTCGGCGAGTCGTTGCGGCTGGCCCTATCCATAGAAGCGTACAACTCGGATTTCTGTGAGAATTTGGACCATGATGCTAGAGTGGTCAAGGCATCGGCGAATTAATTTCTATCTCGCGGAAAGTGATATAACGAGATATTATCAAATTCGGTGGCTAGCGCTGTCAATTTGGCGTGATAAAGCTGCAGCCGGGGATCTTAGGTTTTTCACTTCCCTTCGACTTGGTTTATGATTAAGGTGGAGTTACCGTAGACTTCCAAGTCTTTGGCACTTTTTCGGAGGGCTTCTTCTAGACCGGCGATACATGCCTCGTATTCATATGTGCTGTTTGAGCATTCGAACTCCAACCTTATGGCCAACGGAGTGTGGGAATTTGCTGGGTAAATTAACAAGATTCCTATGCCGAAGCCCCTTTTGTTGGCGGCTCCGTCAAAGAACATTTGCCAGCTGGTGTCTTGATTGGCAATTTATAGGACACCTTCGTCTGGGAAACTGGGCTCAGCTGCATCTTCTACTTCTAGAGACAGATCAGCTAAATGGTCTGCAATTATGTTGCATTTGATAGTTTTAAGCGTGACATAGGTGATGTCAAACTCATTGAGGAGGAATGACCATTTAGCTAGTCGGCTGGAAAGTGATGGCTTGTCGAAGATGTATTTTATAGGATCCATCCTGGAGATGAGCTTGATGGATCGAGCTTGCAGATAGGTTTTGAGCCTTTGCGTTGCCCAGACTAAGCCATGCAGCTTTTCTCCAATGTCGAGTAATTAAGCTCGCTTCCTTGCAATTTCCTACTTATGAAGTATATGACATTTTCAATGTAGGAATTTTCTTTCTCTTGGGCGAGCATAGCCCCTACTGACGTATCTGTGACGGTTAAATATAGAAGGAGAGGTTTATGTGTATGGGGAGGAGCTAGCACTGGTGGATTGGTAAGGTAGGCTTTTATTTTTTCAAAGGCTAGCTGGCATTTCTCGTCTCAGACCGGTCAGTATTTTTCTTTAAGAGTTTGAATAGGGCTCACATGTGCATGTCAGTTGTCTGATGAAGCGGCTGATATATTGCAATCGACCCAGGAAACCTTTGACTTCTGTTGGAGTTTTTGGTTGTGGCATATTTATGATAGCTTTGATTTTGGCCGGCTCGATCTCGATGCCTTGCTCGATCACCATGAATCCCAGGACCTTGCCTTTGGTAAATCCAAATGTGCATTTGGTGGGGTTAAGCTTCATCTGATGCTTTCTTAACCTTTCGAAGAATTTTCGAAGGTCTTTGATATGAGCACTGTCGGCATCGCTGGAGTGTACGATCATGTCATCAACGTACACTTCGACCTCTTTATGAATCATGTCGTGGAAGAGGGCGGTGGCATCTCTTTGATATGTAGCCCCGACATTTTTTAGTCCAAATGGCATGACATTATAGCAGTAGGTTCCCCAGGTGGTGGTGAATGATGTTTTTTCTTGATCCTCTGCTGCCATTTTGATTTGATTATAGTCCATCATGCTGTCGACAAAGGATCTTATTTTGTGAGAAGCGACGGCGTCTACCACAATATCAATGTTGGGTAGAGGGAAGTTGTCTTTGGGTGATGCCTTGTTGAGGTCGCGGAAGTCTACGCAGATCCGAACCTTTCCGTTGGGCTTTGGAACAGTCACTATATTTGACAGCCAGATCGGGTATTCTACTACCCGAATAAACTTGACGTGTAGTTGCTTCATGATTTCTTTTTTCACTTGTAGTGAACATTCTGGTTTGATTCTGCGGAGCTTTTGATTGACTGGCCGAACATCCGGATAAGTGGGGATCCAATGTTCAACAATGGCTGGGTCCAACCCAGGCATATCTTCGTCGGACCATGCAAAGATGTCCATGAATTCTTTGAGGAGGTCAATAAGTGCTATCCTTTCAGAGCCTTGTAGGTAGCTGCCGATTTTGACTTCTTTGGTTTCATTGTTCAGCCCCAGATTGATGATAGATAAGTCTTCATTTGTTACTGATGATTGATGTCTTTCCTGGTGCTTGACTGACTTTACGAGCTCAAGCAAGTAATTTTTATCTTTTGGGTCAATTTCATCAAATGACTCATTATTAAAACTATTTAATGTGTCTTTGAATGAAGGTGCAACTAAGGAATAAGCAAAGACATCTAGATTATCATCATTAGCAAACTGTACAGTGTTATTTACATTATTGAGGACCTGGGTTTGAGATCCTCAATTTTAGGGAGCGGATCGGTAGATGACCAATTTGTAAAGCTATAGGAAGGATGTGGAATAGTATATCCAAAACGGTCCACCAGATCTGCAGTTGTTAAGAGCGGGCTGGTCGTGGTATACCAATTCTGCAGAGGCTTATCAGCAATAGACTCAAACTCAGCAAGGAGCTTTTCGTAGCTAGTGCCTCCATCTATCATTCCCAGGAAAATGTCTTCCAAACATTTATTAGAAACTCCTTTTATTGAAGAGGATATTTACAACACCTTTATTCTGGCTAAATAGGTTTACTTTGCCCTTGAAACTTCCTTTGCTTGGTTGGTCTAAAAAATTATTGTACCTGCCACCGTAATTATCTCGCTGTCGATAAGATCCTGAATGGCATTTCTGAGTGCGCAACACTTGTCGATGTGGTGACCACTGCAGCGATGGTATTCACAGTATTAGGCATGATTCCACGTACTGGGTAGTGGATTGGGAGGTTGATAATTAGCGACGGGTTTAAGTATCTCATGGGCCCATAGTGTTTGGAATATTTCGGATCTTGAGGCAGGTAAATCATCATAGTGCCTTGGGATTAGTTCTTTCCTTCTTTTTGGTCTGGGTAAAATACTTGGCTGGGGTTTGGTCAAGTACCAGGGTTGGGTCTTTTCTTTCAGGAAATATTGTGCTGGGACTTGATTGCTTGGGCTCCTGTTCAGGGGAGGTTCTTTTTCTTGTGCACAAATTATTCCCGTTGGGGTCCCCTGAGCCATTTGCTAAGAATAAGTAGTTGAAGGATCAAAGGGAAGGTAGCTTTTCTGGTTATGGTAACAGGCATTTAGGTGAAGAAGTTCAGGGTTAGTTTCTGGGGGAGGTGGATTGAGGTTATAAGCATTTGGAATAATACCACCTTGGGAAATAGGGTTGATATCTGGTTGAAGGCTAGTACTTGGTTGCTTTTTGGAGGCTTGGAAAATGATATTAATTTTATGTGGTATCAGGACAGTTTATTTTAGGAAGAAAAGAAATATCAGGAGCAAATTTTGGACTTTTAACTTGCTGAGAGATAGTGGCGAGAGTTTCTGCAAAATTTACTAAAAGCTTACTAACCACTTGGTTAGTTACTTTTTCCACATGGGCATCCAATTCATTTTTAGCCAGATTTCAAATTCAGAAGGAGGTACGTATTCATGAGTTTCTTTTCCTGGTTCCCGACCGTTCTGCTCATTACCGATCCCAGTCATAATTTGTTTATTTTTAGCGGCCATACTGCTCAAATATGTACTTTCTGTACGGATTCTGCCCTTTTCTGATCTGATCTTGATACTTTCTGATCTACTTTTTGTGCATGTATCCCTTATCAACTTACCAGTACTATCTCTGCCTTTCCAAACTCTGGCCAGATTTATGAGGAAAGGGGTTTGAACTTTGAAGGTATCAGAAAGGGTTGGCTGAAGGCTTTTGGGCTTGGAGTACAGTGTGCCTTTATTAGTATTTTTTTAATTATTTATTTTTCCTACAATTGACCGGACAAGCACCCGCTTTGTTTTGATAGCCTCAGGACTATTCCTGGAATAGTGGATTCTTTCTCCAGAGTATAGGACATTCGTATTCCACATGCCTTTCGACTCCCCAAAATTGGACTGATCTCAGGCAAATGGCCTATACTCTTTTTGGGATCCACCATTCAAAATGGTCTAGGTCGAACATCAGAAAATAATCAGTCAGCCACTGTGTATATTTTTATTCACATCTTTTTTTTTCTCTCTCTTTTCCTTTTTTTTTTTTTGCACAGGGGCTGACCAATGATTCAGAAATGTAAAAACCGATCGGTCCATGAAGTGTCCTGAGATTCTATATGCAATTTAACGTTGGCTGATGCAGGGGGTACGCTGGCTATGGTGTAGGGTAGCAGTTCGGAATATATCTACATGCATGCGCGTGTGTGCGGTACAGTGGCGGACGCATGAATTTTTCCAATCGGGTGCACAAATTTAATAAAGTTACAAATCATAATTGTCTCCTACGCATTTTCATACTTTGAAATCATTTAATTATATCATAATTTGTAACGTTCCTAAGCAAATATTTTTCAATAAAACATACAAGACAATCATTTATAAAGTGATCACAAATTTGGTTTTAGTTTAAAAATTTTCTCCATACTCATTAAAACCAAATTCCTTTAAATTAACCACAATTTGGAAATCTACACAAATAAAATTTTTTTCTCATAAATCAACTACTTGTCTACTTCAACCCCCAAATTAAAATGCTCTAATTTCAGATTAAATAAATATACATTTCCTACCAAGATATTGAATACATAAATTTAGGAAATAAAATAATATTATCATAATATCAATATATCATCTATCACAAATTCATAAATCACAATTCACAATAATTACATAAATTAAATACTCAATTAGGGCTATTTTAAAATAAGGGTTATTAATTTTTTTTAAAATTTAAATCACAATTATAATTTGTTTTTTATTTAGGTGGGGGCAAATTGTAGAAATTTGATTCAGGTGGGGGCAAAATGTACAATATAACATATTATTATTATTTTTTTAAAAAATTCCTTCACAAAGAAAACCCAAGTGGGGGCAACTGCCCCCATACTCTTTGCCATGTGTCCGCCACTGGTGCGGTATCTAGAAAGCAGTAAAATCTTTTTTTTCCAGATATAAAACAGTAAATAAAGCAGATATGGTCTATCTTGCTGTTTTTTGTGGATTTTCTCGGCTTTTTAGTTTGAGCGCGAGCAAGCAACCATTCAAATTAAGAAATAGTAAGAAAAATGGGGAATCTATATATTCCTATTAATTACATATTTGTCCTAGTCCCCAAAATAAAATGAAAGAATAAAAGAATATGTACATATTTTGTGTGATGAAAATAAAGCACGCAGAATAAAAATAAAGAGCAGAATAAAACAATAATAAAATAAAGCCCCAGCCTTTAATTATGTTGCCCGAAATCTATTTTATTATTTTTTTCGTTTGTTTTTTTAAATATACATGTAATGGTAACTGGAACGAAACTGCTGCAAGATGAGAGATCATATACACAAATATATAAGAACACAATATTTAAAATGCTATAGAAATATAATAAGCATATTTTAGCCAGAAACTAAAGAAAACTGATTTTTTTTTTTTTTTGTGAAAATGAGTCTAGCCCTCCATTTTTATTTTCTTTAAAATAAAAACGACGTCCCCAGTAGAGTCGCCACTGTGGGTGCCCCGGAAATTCTCCCGTATCTCGCGCGCCCTTTTTTAGGGGAGCACTGCATGCGGAAGGACATCACGCTTTCCATTCCATCCTCCCTTGTTTAGGGGAAGACGAAATTAAAAGTGCAGAAAGAGCGTTGTCAAAAAGCGCATTGAATACGCATCGATCACCGAGTGGGCTTTGGTCCATTATGAGAGCTTTGGATTTTTTCGCATCTCACCCTCCCTTTTTTTTGGGGAAAATAAGATACATAAAACACATCACCCTTTTCAGTCTCATTTTCTCTTGTTTAGGGGAAAATGAAAAAGTGTAAAAAAAGGATGTTGCGAAGGCATGAGAGAACACGCCCTACCTTACTGTGGACTTTTGAAAATTGCCCTAGGTCATTATGAGTGCATTGGATTTCTCTGTATCTCATCCTCCCTTGTTTAGGGGAAAACAAGATATAGAAAATGTATCACCATTTTCATTCCCATCGTCCCTTGTTTAGGGAAAAACGGGAAAATGCAAAAAAAGGATGTTGCGAGCCTCACCATGACCTTTGGCTTATTTT
The DNA here is from genome assembly GCA_013146195.2 of Codonopsis lanceolata. Lineage (NCBI taxonomy): Eukaryota > Viridiplantae > Streptophyta > Magnoliopsida > Asterales > Campanulaceae > Codonopsis > Codonopsis lanceolata. The sequence continues at coordinate 102,019,167 of CM028379.1, forward strand.
GGATCGCTATGAGTGCATTGGGCTTCCCCATATCTCATCCTCCCTTGTTTAGGGAAAAACAAGATACATAAAATACATCACCCTATTCATTCCCATCGTCTCTTTGTTAGGGGAAAACGAGAAAGTGCAAAAAAAGGATGATGCGGGCCTCATTGTGATCCAAAATGTTATAACAGAGTTGTCATCTTTATTTTAAGAAAAAATAAAGAAAAAACCAAAAATAACCAGAGTTTGTAAAAAGGGGTTCAGATGCTAAGTTACGAGGTGGGAAGGTGTTAGATACTCAACTCGCCCTTTCGGTCTCAAAAATGATTTTTTGCTAAAATATGTTTTTATTATATTTATCTAGCAAATGAAATAAAGCATTAACAGCAGATATATCTGTATCTACATTATTTACATACTTGCAGCCGCCTCCTTTCAGTAATTACAAATACATTTAAAAATATTTGGCCATAATAATGGCTCTTTTTAATGCTATTTTCTATAGAAATCCGGGCATCACAACTGCTTATATTTTTTACATTGGGTCGGATGAAAATAGCATTTTTATATAAAAACCTCTTAAAGATTTACCTTTAAGAGCGTAGGGTGTGCTCGCTCTGTTCTTTCGGGAGAGGGAGTCTTTTGCTGCTGTTGCGATTCGGGCAGAATAACTGCTTCTGAAAGTTGCTTTCGGGCACCGTAAAACGAGCGGAACATCTGCTTGTGTTTTTGCTGTTGTTTGCTTGCTGCTGGCGGAAATCGGGCAGAGCAACTTCTTGCTTCTGGTGGATTTGGTCCCTGGATTCGGGCAGAGCAACTGCTTTTTTTTGTTTTTGTTTTTTGGACTGGGGAAATATGGTGGAATCTTAGCTGGAAGACTAAGGTTCACTTTGATCGGTTGGATTTGAGTTTGGAGGAGATTTGACCGAGCTTCGAGGCTTATAGGAGGAGGGGACTCTCTCTTTCTCACGATCGCTCTCACTACGTAAAATAAACGCTGTCTGTGAACTGTGTGCGTTGTGAGTGAGAATGATTTCTCGGCCCCCAATTCTGAAGCCGAAGCCCTCTATTTATAGGTTGAAGAAGGGACCTCGTCGCCTTTAAAATTTCTTCTTTGTGCTCCATCAGCTTGTGCTTGGAACCTTTTTTAGCTTGATTTTTGACACTTTGGCCCCTACATTTCACTGTTTTACGCATCATGTTTTTCCTTTTGCATTTTAAAACCATGTAACTTGACATTTGTTAAGTTTTAACAGGTCTTGATATCGCATATCATGTTACATACCAGAGGTACAAAATTAGGATGTCTACAATATCACTCAACCGCGTGAGTGTGATAGGCCTCAAGGTCGGCAAGATTAAACTTTGATCGACAATATACATGACATTATTTTTTTATTTGCAACTCATATTATGTTTAATGTAATCTATAATGATTAAAATTTTACAGTATTACCTAAAATAGGACAAATGCACGTTTAAGATTCATTTGATATATACATATGTCAACTTTTAAATACATAAAGAGGACCCTTTGCACAAAACAAATGGATAAACACTTTTTCGTGCCTTTCCTTTCCTCAAACATTAGATTACAGGTCAAAAAATTCCAATATTCCTTTATCTCCAGTAGCTTTGGTACTCCCCGCATAAAGAGCAAAGCAATAAGATCAATCTCCCCGCGCTGCTCACCCACCCACACATAAAGAAGAATGAAACAAAGATATACACATGAGCGTGGTGTAGACTCTCCAATTTCGTACCCCTACGATATAATATTCTATAATAATGATAACATATATTTTATAAATTTATTGGACTTATAAATGTTGCTTTCCGTTAGTGTTTTAATTAACTGGACTTAACTGGAATTAAATGATACATACAAAACATAACAGGGCCTTAATGAAACTTGACATTTGGCCATTAAAAACCAAGATGGAGCCGCTCCCCATGCTAGGGTGCCGCTCCCTATGCATGGGAGTCGCTCCATCACCTTCTCTCTTCCAGGCACGCTGAAACGCTGCCGTTTCCCTAGCCGCCTCGTGCTTTCTTGCACTGTCTCATTCCCAAGCTTCCACAGGGCATGCCATGCACTGAATTAAGAGAACGCTGTCGTTTAATCGACCATTCTTCTTTTATAAATGGAGGCTTCAGGCTCTTATTCTCAACACACAACATTCGCACACAGAACACAATTTCATCCCATATTCACACATTCACACATTCACAACACGCCTTCCCGAAGCCTCCTCTGTTGAAGAAGCCAAAGAAGAAGAAGAAAGCCTCGTCGCTCTGCACCCCATAGCGAGCCACCCGAAGATTCAGTCTTTACCCTCCAACGAGCCGATCACATACTTATACACATATTCATATGCATACCTATACTCATACTCATACACACGCATACATAAAAAAGACTCAATTTCTCAGAAGGATAGAAGAATCACAATTGAAATCTTCGAACTCCTAGTAGGCTAAAGCCTAGGCGTATATACCGGATCAGACATTCACGCTTCAAGAGGTAAGTACCAATTTACTGTCTTTTCCCGTTAATATAAATAATGTAGAATATTAATATTATGCATGCAATGTAAATAGTATTATAATTAGATAATATAATGTAAATAATAGATCAAATGTAAATAAAGTAATTATGCATATTATAAATATACAATGCAAATATATAATTATGCATGCTATATATATATATATATATATATATATATATATATATATATATATATACATTTTCTAGATTAAACGTTATAAAACATGTTAATTTATTTAAACCCTAAAATGAGAATGAAAGGGAGAGTTAGGTGCTTAACCCCTTCCCAACTCGTAACCTAGCCTCCGAACCTACATATTTTCTGGAATAATTGTTTTTTTTAACCTTAAAATAAAGGTGGTAACTCATATTTAGAGTCCATGACGATTCCACGCGTATTTAGAATCCACGACGATTCCACCACTTTGATATTTCTTGAGACACGTCGTCGTTTTCACACGTGGACGGCGGGACGATCGCGAAACGGGGTTCTCACACGTGGGTGCCAACACAAAAACAAAACCATGGGTATAGTCTGTCCGAGATCGAGATTGACAAGAAGAGTTAAATTTCAAGAACTGCAGAACACCATTCATGAAGGTGGAATCTGGTAAACAGATTGCACTTTTGACTCTAACAAAGAAACATATTTATCAAACATTGAAATTACAGCTTCGAATTCGGTCACTTGTTGCTCTATTGCATCAATTTGTTGAACATATTCGTCAAAGCTGCTACTTTTAGACTTCAATTGCTCCACAAAAACTTTTAAGCCAGAGGTCACATCACCAAATCCTTCATACTCTTCTGTCACTCGAATATTCATCTTCTCCAAAAGCTCAAGTAGATTGTTTGTTCCCTGCAATTTTGCAAAATATAAATATCCAAACTGTCGATTCCATGTATATTACCACACTACTGTATAAACAACTCTAACAAGGAGTGATCTCGGGGTCAAGAAGAGAAATGCAAAAGCAACCTTTAGAAAAAATAAAATAAAATTTGGAAAACGTTGATCATAAGGAAAATTTAAAGAAGTACTAGTATAGCATGGATCTACCTGGCAAGGTTATTTAGATAAAGTTCATTAGTGTTTACTAAAAAAATTAATTTTCTATGTAATAGTTGTACGGAGTTGTCAACCAATAGATACTCTACATTGATACTAAATTGAAAAAAATTGGGAAAAAAAATCCACACCACTATTACATATAATCCACAGCTACCAACATTAGAAAAAAAAATATATTGAATCTTATTGAGGAGTTAACAAAAATGAATAAACTTCACACTGTTATTAGACATAAATTGCACTTTGTTTGACTATGAAAAATCCACTTAATACAACTATACACAATTGCGTAAAGTAGGAGACAAGAAGGCCAATGAACAGAGAGTGAGAGAACCTGCAGCGGCAGACCTTGTCTGCACTTGTTCAAGCATGATGTGTTCAGTCATCAAGCTTTAGTGGATTAATTAAATTCAATCTTTATCAGTTTGAATTTGAAATAAACCAATCGACTTTCAACTCTTGACTTCTCAGACACGTCCTTGCAGCTTTTCCAAAAAGCATGAAGATTTTCGCCTCCTGAAAAGTGACAGAGCAGGTGAACAGACTGACACTTACAGTCTGTACCAACTATTGCAGGTTTACAACTCTGATTACTCACCTACTAGTTGCTGCAACAACTCTTCACCATTCCCTGCTCAGTATCAGTGAAGACAAAATCTACAAAGTCAACTCCATGCATTTAATGCATTCAACATAATAGAGTTGTTACTCTTCGTCTTCTCCAAATGATCTCAAAAATGACCAGCTATAAATACTGCCATTAAAGTCTGAAGAAACGACTGTTCTGAATCTTTCCAACAACATCAAGCTTTATACATTCAGTGCATTCAAGAGATCATTAATTGATCAAAGAAGTCCTCGACAACAACAAGAAGATCTGCATAAACACTTTATCTTTTGCTTCTTATTGTTGTTCTTTATTCTATTCTTCTGCACCATTGAATATTCTGTTTTGTCAAGATATTCAATTCTCAAACTTACACGATCCATTGGATAAATTCTATAATAGAACTAGTGGAAAACATAGTACACATTTAAATCCAAGGTTGATTGCCTTGGTGGTGGACGTAGCACTCTTTATAGTGCGAACTATCTCAAAATACTTGTGTTCTTTCATTACTGTTGCTTACTGCTTTATATTGTTTCATAACTCTTTAACTTATTGCTTTAGCTGCAGACTTGAGTATTCAGCCAGAGTCTACCGGTAGTGATTCACCGGCAGACTTAAACTGTCTTCCTTACAAGACTTCCGCTACTTCAATCTTTTCAATAGATTGTAAGTGCTTGTTTAAAGAACTTATATGAAAAGTTTTAAGTGTTAAATAAGCTATTCAACCCCCCTTCTAGCTTATTATTGTGCCATTTGGTACTAACAATAATCTATATTATAAAACAACTATGTAATTAACTAGGGCTATTCAGAAGTTGAAATTAAATTATCTTAAAAATTGAACGGTTGAGATTCACCCTCACATTTACATATGTGGGTAGTTATCAATTTTTAAATCCATATTTTTTCTTTCCCTATTACAAATCACCCCCTATAATTAATATTATGAGTAGTCACCATTTTTTCTTCTCCCTATGTTTTATCTTCATATTACAAAGTTACGCTCTGCGATTAATCTTCTGAGCAGTCACCTCTTATAAAACATCAATCCCTCAACTTTCACTTGAAGCAATGTATCCTTCAACTGTAACATTTTTTTAAATCGCACATTCTATTTATGCATTGTCATTTCAATAGACGAAATCAGATATACCGGCACTGTGCCATAGGCACGAGCATGAAGATTTAGTTAGGTTATTATAAATAATATATTAAAAATCAGATATTATGCCTTATTTCTAGGCCACGCCTAAACGCTGGTTTGACACCTAGCATATTTTAAAACACTGTTAAAACCTATGCATTTAGCGTCATCCAAGTGTTTGAGAAATCAAGCAAATCAACAAGAAAATTGCCTACGCGCTGTAAATCGACGTTTAGTTAGTCCCCAACCCTCTAATTTTATTTATAACTAGTTTTTTTAAAACGTGCGTTAAACGCACGTCAACTAAATCGTACATAAACAAAATAAAAAGGATAAAAAACTTAAAAGATAAAATAAGAAGAATCAATTTATTAACAATTACACATAAGTATATCACTAATCATTATAGATTCTAAAAAAATTCATTATACACAACATTTGTTGTCATATTAGTTGGTTTTTCATCTTCACCGAATATCAATATCTTCAAACCAAAATGATTTGTTACTCTAAAAACTGCGGCATATAGTTGCCCATGACTAAATACTGGTTTCTTCAAAAAAAGACATTCGTGTAATTATTGATTTTGACACTTGTTCATTGTTATTGTATATGATACCAGCAATGGAAATTATTTTCTCTGGAATTTGAAAACAGTCTTACATCAGATGGAATTAATGACAATCTTGAGATAAAAACATTTTCTCGAACATTGTTTCCTTTCAAAAAATTGTTTCAACAATGTGATCCCCAAGATTTATGATTATTAGTCTTGTTCCATTGCACAACCCTACAACATGGTCAATATTTCTCAATAACATTACTGGAACACCAATTTTAAGTGTCAATTCATGGTCTGGCAACCCCGAACAATTTATACTATTCAAAAACTCTGTAAAATAAATGTTTTCGAACAAACTTGAATTTTTTCCGTCCTATAAATAGAATCTGAACTCAAATAAGTTCTTCATTTTGAATGATTACTTTTATTAAATTATATTTGTATTTTATAAATAAAGAAATTTATAATAAGAAAATAAGCTAAAATCAAACTAATGAAATTATTTTTACCGTTAACTATTATTTTTGTTTCGTAAATTATTTTGATTTTACTAACTTCCATTATATTTTTTGTTTTATTGACTTCGTAACTATTATTTTTGTTTTATTTTTAAGAATTAGTTTTACGGAAAACTTTTATTCCGTAAATGATTTTTATTATTTTGTTAACCTCAGTTTAAATTGTTTTATTTTATTGACTCTGTAACTATTATATTTGTTCCATCAAATATTTTTATTTTACTAACACATTTTTTTAAATAACTATTTTTAAGAATTTGTTTTAAACTTTTGTTCCGTAAATTATTTTTATAATTTTACTAACCTCGGTTTAAATTGTTTCTATTTTACTGACTCCGTAACTATTATTTTTGTTCCATCAAATATTTTTATTTTACTAATGTATTTTTGTTTTATATAGCTATTTTTAAAAAAATGTTTTAAACTTTTGTTCAGTAATTTTTTTATTATTTTATTTTTAGTAACCTCAGTTTAAATTATTTTTTTATTGACTTCGTAACTATTATTTTTGTTCCATCAAATATTTTTATTTTACTAACATATTTTTGTTTTACATATATATTTTAAAGAATTTGTTTTAAACTTTTTTATGTGAATTATTTTATTTTACTAACATTTGCATTAAATTATTTTTGTTTTGTTGATTCTGCAACTTTTATTTTTATAGTGACTTGTTCCACAATTTTATTTTATTTTACTAACCTCTTATATTTTTATTTTCTTGATTTCGGAACTATTATTTTTGTTTTAGTTACAATTTTTTATGTTTAAAGAGAGAAAAATGTTTAAATATAATTAAAAGAGAGAAGATAGTGGTGATGAGAGAAAAAAATAAGGATGAGGCGGAAGAGAGAGAGAGAGAAATACAACCAGAGAAAATAGGAGAGAGAAAGAGTGAAATGATAACTTAAAAGTCAATAATTCAAAAATGAGATTTTTGAAGGATAAATTCACCCTTGCCATTATATATATAGAGATAAAAAATCTTTGGCCTTGATAGAATTGTTTAGGGCCTTTTTAAAATTAAATTTTTTTAGCTTTTGAATATTACTGTTTATTATAAAATTTTTATTTATTAAAGAACATATAATGTATTGAACTATTGCCTATTGTTGTGTTGTTTTGACCATTAAAATAATATTGAAGTGTTGACTTTACTCTTGTAATGTTATTTTTTTTTTAGATTATTAGTGATATTAATTTAGTATTACACTATTAGTATATTTGATGGTTTAATACTTGTTAATTAGGTTATATTAAAAAAAATAATCAAAACTTAAGATATTACGGAGTATGTTGTAATTTTAGGTTTCACTAGCGATTTTTAAACCATTGCTCACTTACAAGCTGATGGATGTAAACAAATAGCAGGCATCTTTCGAACATGTCTATCTAAAAATAAATAAATAAATCAAAATATAGTTCAAGATGTTTGGTTCTAATCCTTTATATTCAATAGATTAGTGGCCTTGCATTAGGAGTGAGCACTGAGCATAGTAAGTCTATAGAAGCCGATCTTGAGAGGATAATGCAATAATTTTAATTTTTTTTTGGTGGGTGGGTTCATGTTGTTCCAACAAAGTGTGGAATGGGCCAGCCAACCTTGTCAACATTTAATTAGCCGGTCTTCACGGGGCATAGTGACATGCAATTGATGCTTTCTACTCTCTTCGTCCTAAAATTAGTTTGATATCTAATTTACTTTAAAACTTATATATATGTGATCCATAATTAAAATATAATAAAAAATTAAAGATAAATTAATAAAAGTGTTATCCTAAAAAAATCAAATAAAATAATTATTTTGAGACAAACAAAAAAATAAAATAAGACAATAATTTTAGAATGAAATGAGACATTGAGATCAACCATCCCAGCCTGATCTCAAACTCCAAATCACCGGATCTTCCATCGTCATGCAGATCCATTAAGCCATACCCGCCAAGATCTCTTCGATTTCTTCAGCATGCTCCATCATCACCATCTCCCAGCCGTCAATCTTCCATACGGTTCCTTCTCAGTCTCTTTGATTCTTCGTATAGGAATCCAGCTTTTCCCTCTGTTTCAGTGCGGGCATCTTCTTCCTGCTCCGATTTCTCTTAGATCTGACTGCGTCTATTTGCCACTTCTTCATATATATATATATAACAATATTTTTTTCATATATTATTGATATATAACCATATTTTTTTATTTCGACCCCTTTGTTTCTAATTTAACATAAATGTTTAGTATTTATAGAGGTAAAATAGGTAATGTCATAATTTAACGGATAAACATAACGTTCGTCCAAAAAATGGGCTCGCTTGCAGCCTATCTAATGTTCAGTGGTCCCATTGTAAGTTTTAAACTTTCGGTGACTGCTTTGTAAATTTTTGAGAAGTTGGGTAACCAAATGAGGGGTTTTGCCTTAAATCAAATCAAACAAACTGGTGTGTGTGTGTGTGTGTATATGTATATATATATTAAAATCTATTGGTATTATTTTTAATATTTTATTTATGTTCTTTTGCATTTAAAGCCTTATTTTTTTATGTTAATATTATTTTTTAGACTTATCAATATTACAACATTGATTCAATTTTGTAAAATAATATAAATAAACCCTGATAATACAAACCAAATATTTTTCTACAATTTCACAATGATGGGGTTTAAAGTGATGATTATTTTACAGTAATTGCTAACTTTTTTTGGTGGTTAAAATGTTTTTATTGTCGGTTTTTTCTACAATTTTTTTTAAAAAATTGGAGTGATCCCCGCCTTTAAGGGTGTTAAGTTGTTCGATTCCATTTTGTTTTGGCCAAAACTGCAAATCGAACCACAAATCGATTCAAAAAAATTTCAAACCAAAGCAAACTACACGAAGATTGGAACCAAATCATAATCACACTTCCAATTAAACACATAGCCATTTTTCCAACATCAACATATAAACACCCAAAAAGGATATTAATTGCATAGTGTTTTATCCTCCACACTTCTCTTGCAAATAAAAATACAAGTTACAAATAATAATAAACAATGAAAGCTTGGAAGAAACAACAAACAAACTGGATGCGTGTATAACGTGAAGTGTAATTTATGAATGTCAGGAATTAAAGTTTTGTCACTTAAGTTTTTATTACTATTTTGAAAATGTAGAAATAATGTTGGGTTTAAATTCCAACATTTAAATCATAATGCCTAAAATTTTAAAAATTATACTACTACTATTACAAAAAAATATATATCATATTTAAAAATTATAATAATATTATTACCAAAAAAACTCCTCACAGAGCACTAAGCACATGCTCTATAGCTAATACGAGGAATGTGTCATGTGTGATACTTCATCGTGAGGTTACCATCTTACCGGGCTTCACCCCCATAAGACCCCTCCTTTCCCTCTTCTTCTTTGCAAAAATAATTAAAAAATATAGAAAAGGGGTATGGACATGATTGCTCGTGAAAAATAAAAAGTTTATAACAAAAAATCCTATTAATCATGATTATAGAAAAGTTAGAAACACATTAGTATGATATGACTTATAAAAGTAACATGGTATTAAGCCTCTTATTATTCGATGCAGATGCACCAATACTAACTCTACTCTCCTATATAGTTTTGGTAATTTTCATTATAACTCCTGAAATTATTAATTTTATTTCCAAATTAAAACTCTTAATAAGTAGTCTATAAATGCTAATAAAATACTTTTCTACTCTCTCTTGTTTTCCAACTTTTGTTTATGTATTTTTCTTTTCTAAAATGAGATTTATTTTAAGTACTCCTTTCGTTTCGTACAAAGAGTTTTCGTTTGAAAGTCAAACTCTTTAATAAAATAATATTTTTAGTAGCTCATTAGTAATAAAATGATATTTTTATTAGCTTATTAGTAATAAAATAACATTTTTATACCTTAAATTTTAAAAATGATTTTTTTAAATGAAACATTTCAAAATAAAATACTCCCTCCGTCCCTAAATTATCGTCTTCCTTTCCTTTTTCGTCTGTCCTAAAATAATTATCCAGTTTGAAACTTACATTTTTAAAACATCATTTTTACCACTTTACTATTATTTTTTCACTCTACTTTAATTATGGGCAACATACATATGTGTTATAAAGGTAACTACACATTAAACCAATATAAATAATCAAATCAATTGTTTTTTCTTAAATTGTACGTCGGATCAAGCAGGACGATTATTAAGGAACGGAGGGAGTAATAAACTCTTTGTTCATAACACTATTCAAAACAATTAGTTAAGGAAATATCATTTTCCCTTTCTAAATAAGGCATCCTCAAAAGTAGTTAAAAGAAAAGAAAAAAAAAGGTGAGGATTGACTACTTGTCCATTATTGTATATAGATATATGAGTCTCACAAAGTGGCGTGAAAAATAGGAAGAGCCCCTGCCCCAGCACCGAAACTATGTTTCTATATTGTTTACTGTTTCATCGACGAATATTCAAACCCAAACTTTTCGGCTCACAACTCACAACACCATTTTTCTCTCTATCGCATTAACTCCGAAATCACATAGCAATTACTACCAGAGTTACAGAGACGCTACACATTTCTGTAAATGAATGGTTTTGGTATAAGCTCATCAGTACCGTGATTTATTTATTGAGATTTGAAAATCATCAACTTCTCACCCAACACCCTTTAATTCCTCCATTAATGTTATCAACTCCCTCTGATCATTTCTCCCCCGCCCACTATCCCAGTAGTAACTAAAATTGATCATCCCCCCTGCCTCCAATTCTGTTCTAAGATATGATTTTTCATCAAACACTTGTCGTGGCGGTTATGTTTGCGGCTCTCATTTTTACCCATGTCGAATCGCATGCCTCCAGCAGCTGCAATCGGACTTGCGGCGTCAATCAGGCTCTGGTCCCCTACCCGTTCGGATTCTCTGACGGTTGTAAAATTCGTCTCAGCTGCAGCGCCGGCGAAGTTAAAATCGGCGAATTCACCGTTCGGAATTTCACTAATGGGCATATACTGTTACACTTTCCGGCGAAATGCAACCGTTCGATCGAGGCGATTCTGCAATTGATTGGACAGAACTACCAGCCGACGTGGCGAAACAGTCTTCTCTTAAACAGATGTACGGCGCCGATGAACGATTGTGTGATCCCGACGAGTATGTTGGAGAAGCAGTTCGAATTACAGGGTTGTGAGGCGTCACCGACGAACGACAGAAATATTAACTGTTATTCGCAAGAGTACGGTGGGGTCGAGGCTATGAATCTCACGAACTTGACACCGGATAAATGTCGAGGATTGTTCTCGTCGATTGCTCTTGATTTGGACAACAACAGTAGTCGAAATTCGGACGTGTCGCTGGATTTTCAGACGATGGAGTTGGGATGGTGGTTGAACGAGCCCTGTAATTGCGCGGAAAATGCAAACTGTACGATCGTTCAGATTTTCAACGGGACGACAGGTTCCCGATGCCGGTGTTTGGAAGGGTTTGTCGGAGATGGGTTTCATGACGGGGATGGTTGCCGGAGAGGTATGTCTATAATCTCTTTATCGGTGGGATTTGACTTTAGGCATTAAATAACGTTTTTACGAATTAATTTCTTCAGTTAAGTTACATATCAGTACTTGATATCTATTAAAACTGCCTCTTTCCCCCTCATGGAGTTTTTAATCTATCATTCCATTCCATCCAACCCAAGAAAAGTCCGTTCTTACTTGTTAAATGATGACTAATATCTTGATTTATTTATTTTTTATTGGCTCAAATATTTCTCCGTAATTAGGAAATGAATAGTCATCGTCAATAATAAGTGTGATAGACGATTTGAAGTCTTATGCCTGACTACCGCCACTACTCCCTAATCTTCAGTCAAAATCCGGTTGCCTGCCCCTTACGTTAGACATTGCCCTGTTGCTATCCCTTTTGTTATACAGAACATATATTCCGTTAAATTTGGTCAAATCAGTTTTACTCCTCTAAAAGACTTATGCCCACTATTAGATCCCTACTTCCATTTTCTTATGCCTTAATTAGCATAATACCCATTTACTTTCTCACCCCACAAGTTAACCCTAATAACAACGAGTCTAGGGAAACACCTTCTACTATTGTCATTGTCACTTCAACGAGCCAAGCTTATTCATTCCTCTTGCTCCGTGCTAATTAATCTAAACCTCACCACATTAGATACTTAATGTCTTTAAACATTTGTCATCTTTACCCTGCCTGCCATGATGCCCCACATGAACTTGTCTATAATTTTTTTTTTTTTTGTAGAATTCTAACTGGAGATCAACTTTAAACACTCGTTCATCCATCAATTTATGCTAGTAACAATAAACTTTGTAAATCTATATCAACATAATAATTCCACCACCACCACAAAAGGAAAGAGAAAACTTAAAAGAAAACAAACCATCATTTACTTATTTCCCTCTTTAAATTCTTTGGTAGGAACTTAAGGTAGGAAGGTATTGGACAAACGGCATACAATATACATAGTGTCTACGGAGCAATTTGTAACATGACTCCAACCATAAATTTTATTGATTAAACATTTAAAAATATATAAAAAGAATAATTATGTTGATCATGCGGACATTAACCAAATATTGTTTGAATGCCGCAAACTTGGGAAATATGGTTTTACAAGTATTTTATGTAAGATAGATCCTTTGACCTAACCTGTTGTGTTTTATTGGGGGGTTGAGTAGTGAGAGAATGGAGCTCTTTACAAATTAAGATCCGTTGCAGGAGACATACTCTTTTTGTATTAGAAAATTATATAGGCTGGTAATTAGGAAAATAACATTGTTAGTCAATTTAATATAAGTAAGTAATAAAATGGTAATTTTGTCTATATTTGTATTTATTTGTTATAATAATCGACAATATAATGGATAAACAAAAATAATAGTGAAAATAACCTCTCCCTTTTTATTATTTCAAAATCTTTTTAACCCCTATTTTAACCATCATAGAGAATAAAAATTAAAGAGAAGCGGTGCACAGAACATTGGCCAAGCAATAGGGGGTGACGGTGGAATTACCCTAGTTGTACGAGCGCCTAATAGTCAAAGTACTAAAAGTGTTGGTTGTCTGTTTTGCATCATAATCCTATAATAATGTAATGTAATTGGATAAGTGCAAATAACATAGACTAGAAGGGGGTGAATGATCATTTACACCTTACACATGAAGTATTTTATTTGTTTGGTGGATGACCTAATTTGTCTTTTGACTTTAGGCAAGTGCCTGTGGGAACGTGGACCAGAATAACGTTTAGTATTTGTTTAGGGTCAATTTATTACTATTTCCAAGTGTGCCACCAAAAAGTGACAAGGTCGTTGAAGCTTTACTTTACTAATGGCCAATCGCCTTTCTTTGTATTCTCGATAAAGAGTCTATTTTTTTTTTATTTTTAGATGTTTTATTTAAAAAAAAAATTAAAGTATAAAATTGTGATTTTATTATTAATTGACTATTAAAAAATTAATTTTTTAAAAATTTGATTTTCAAATAGAGACTCTTTATCCGATAATATCTTACTTTTATTTCTATTATTAAAGCGTTTGAAAAGACGGAAACTAGTGATGATGCTAATCTCTTAAATTGATTGAATTAAATTGAAAGATAATAAAATAGAAAAAAAGTAAGAGAAAGATGGTTTTAACTTGCTAGGTTTATCACCAGGATTATCACTATGGTGACAACTATACATTGAAGAGATAATCTTGATGATAAACTTAGTATTTTCCTTTATGTAATGGATTGATATTTATATGGGTTAGTTGAAATGGGAAACTTCTATGTTTGAGAGGAAATTTCTTTAGAATTATATTTCTGGCAACTTGACGAGTCGTGTTTGGCCAACTATACTCTAAATATTCAGATCTGGACGGTGGAGAGTATTTGGTGACTAGTCATCCAAAGTACTATTTTTAGGATTCCTTGTGGCCAATTCGGCAGAATCTATCTGCCTTGGGATTTGATTTGGCTAATAAATTACTGGTAACAAAAAGGAACGTTGAAAAGTCTATGGTTACTGTCTTGGATGTTAATTTGACAAGCACATAATCTCTAAAGTCAATCAGCTTTTACATTAAAAAAAAGAGAGAGCATATGCCCAGTTGAAAGTTCTGAATAATTAAATTAGCAGAAATTGAAGGAAAAAGTAGATTCAGCAGCTTTCTTTTCGTTCTTGCTGATTAGCTGAACAAAGGACTTGACCACTAACCAGACATCTTTTTCATTGTAAGTTTGAGCTTCAAATTGAAAGAAATTATGAAATTGATGAGCATGCAAGTATATGATATCTTACCTGAAAAATAGCCATCTAGTCTTGAAACTTATGTTATGTGTGAAAATTGGTTCAATCGTGACACTAAAATTTAAACGTATAATTGTGTGAATCTCATAATCAGATTAGAAATAATCACTAATCAGATTAATAGGAAACCTCCTCTATATCTTGATTATAAGTAATTCTGTTTGTCATATGAAAATATTCATCAATTAGATGGGGGTTGATCCATGTGATGATTATTAAACCTTTTGACAAATGACATTCAAACATCTCTTCCGAATGAAGCATTCCTTTTAGTATGCGGGATGAATACATTCACAACTGCATTACCTCTTATTTTGGTAGTTCTGACTCCTCTTTTTGCTGATCCATTTTCGCCTTTGATTTTGATTTCAACAGCTTCTGATTGCAATGCACCAAGATACATGTCAGGCCAATGTGGAGGAACTACAAGAGTTGGTGTTCTAATAGGAGGTACTTTTCTTCCATTGAATGGCAAGAAATTACCCTTTCTTCTTTATTAAACTATCTGATGATGAATTTTGTGTGGGAAAGGCAAAGCTAGATAAAAAATATGGTTTATATATAAATTAGGATTAAATAATAATTTGGTCCCTGGACATGTGGAAAAAAATGTTTTGGTCCCCGGACAAAAAAACAATAGAAGGTGGTCCCTAGACGTGTTTTTTTGGATCAATTTGCCCCCTTCCACCGTTAGCGTTAGTTTTGCCGTCTGTATTTTTTAATTGACGAGAATGCCCCTTCTTCATTTCCCGACATATTATAGAGCAGGAGAGATTTAACGAGACCATGGAGATTTGGTCGGCATATTACATACCGAGGTCGACTTTTCTATTTCTATCCCAGTGAGAGATTCCGTCTGGTCGTATTCCAAATCTAAGTTAAGTGAGGGAGATTGGCAATGAGAAGGAGCTGGCTGGAGATGTAGGTGTTCGCCGACGATTGAGGATGGTGGTTGGGCGGAGGAGAGCCAATAACTGCCAGATCTGCTATTAACGCCAGATTTGGACTTGGGTTTGAGCAGGAAGAAGGCCGGCGGCTATAAAGAAGGAGACCTTTGAATTTGGAGCTTGAGAGAGTGAGAGAGAGATGGCATTCCAATAGAAACAGAGAGAGAAATCGAAGCGGAGACTGTGACGGCCAATCGGGTGTCGGAGCGAACTGTCGAAAGAGACTGAGAGCGGAAGGAGAAGTCTGGCCAGAGATGAATATGTAGCAGTGCAGCGGCGACTGACGATGAAGGGATCGGCTGGGCTGCTAGGAGTTGTACGAAGCTTGGGGCTCACAATGAAGAGCATGCCAGATCGGTTGACGGATGTGAGATTGAAGGTCGCTGGGGTTTGGGGTGGTGAAGATGGCGGCTGATGAGACCTTCCATAATCGGGTCTTTGATATGGGGGAAGGCAACTGGAGAGAGAGAGAGATGGGAGATGGATGTAGATGCGGGCAAATGGTGATGGCGATGAACGGAGAAGAAGGAGGTCGGTTGGGCAGAGAGGAGGCAGGCGTGATGGGCGGCGGCGGGGGACCTTCCATAATTGGGTCTTCAATATGGGGAAGGCAACTGGGTCTTCAATTGGGTCTCGTTAAATCTCTCCTGCTCTGTAATATGTCGGGAAATGAAGAAGGGGCATTCTCGTCAATTAAAAAACACACGGCAAAACTAACGCTAATGGTAGAAGGGGGCAAATTTGATTCAAAAAAACATGTCTTGGGACCACCTTCTATTGTTTTATTGTCCGGGACCAAAACATTTTTTTTCGACATGTCCAGGGACCAAATTATTATTTAATCCTATAAATTACTAACTTTTTTGTAAATGATAGGGTGTAAAACATTAAAAGAAATATTAGTCATGAATTTTCCTATCCCTTAAATTTCCGTAATGACCAAACAGAGCATTAGAAAAATAGATCTTTACTAATGAACTTTTCTAGCAGTTTAACCCCTTTGGTCATAAATTGATGCAAACTTCAATGGTGTCAAAATTTCTAGTTATATTTCCTCACACGTGTATTAATGAAGCTTGGCCTCGCTTCTTCACTTACTAAAGTGTTAGAACCTCGTATCCATCACTTATTTCCTTTTGTCCTTCCCAGTTTTTTTATTTCTTAGGTACATTAGAACAGTAGGCCCCATTCTATTTCTAATCTTTAAACATAGGCAAGCTCAAAAGAGTTGAATTGAAATCGGTCAAAAGATAGCAGTCTTGCTGTATAACACAAGTCTTGAACACAATCAACGAACTTTTGCCTGCTCGGTGTTGGTGTTGTGGAATCAAGAAAAACATACTCGATCATTAACTTGAGTAAATAAGGGGAATGAGTTTTTTTTTTTTTTGTTTAAGAAGGTTGGAGGGGACATATGCCTTACCCCAACCCTTATTACTTTTATTAAATGCATTGTGGTGCCATTGGTGAGCCTAGAACAAATGGATAGGTTTTGAAGAGAACAAAGTGAAAGATTTTCTTGATCTCAAATCATTATTTACTTCTTTATTTCATAGGGATTATTGCTGGAGCTTCTTTAATGTCTACTATGGCCCTTATCTGCCACTGCATTAGAAGACGATCCGCTATGAAAAAGCAAATGAGTGCAAAGCGCCTTCTGTCTGAAGCTACTGGTAGCTTTAGGGTTCCTTTCTATCCCTACAGAGAGATTGAGAGGGCCACAAATTCCTTCTCTGAGAAACAAAGGTTGGGAATCGGGGCCTACGGTACAGTTTATGCTGGGAAGCTCAACAATGATGAATGGGTTGCAATAAAAAAATTAAGATATAGAGACACGGACGGAATCGAACAGGTCATGAATGAGATCAAGCTTCTCTCTTCGGTGAGCCATCCAAATCTAGTTCGTCTTCTAGGCTGTTGTATTGAGAAGGGTGAGCAAATACTTGTTTATGAATACATGCCAAACGGAACACTATCTCAGCATCTACAAAGAGAGAGGGGTAAGGGTCTTCCGTGGACAGTACGACTAACCATCGCAACTGAAACAGCACATGCAATTGCTCATCTTCACTCTGCGATGAATCCCCCAATATACCACAGAGACATTAAATCTAGTAATATACTTTTAAATTACAACTTCAACTCAAAGGTAGCGGATTTTGGTCTATCTAGACTTGGAATGACCGATGACTCTCACATTTCAACGGCCCCACAAGGGACTCCCGGCTATGTCGATCCACAATATCATCAAAACTTCCATCTATCCGACAAGAGCGATGTTTACAGCTTTGGGGTGGTTCTTGTAGAGATAATCACTGCGCTGAAGGTGGTTGATTTCTCTAGACCTCATACTGAAATCAATTTAGCAGCTCTTGCAATAGATAGGATAGGAAAAGGGCGTGTGGATGAGATAATAGATCCCTTCCTCGAGCCAAATAGGGATGCCTGGACACTATCGTCCATTCACAAGGTGGCCGAGCTAGCATTCAGATGTCTTGCTTTTCATAGGGACATGAGGCCGTCAATGATTGAAGTGGCAGATGAGCTAGAACAGATCAGACAAAGTGGGTGGGCCCCAAGTGAAGACAATGTATGTATGGCATCATCGGTTGCATCTTCTTGTTCATCGCCATATAATGGAAGCGAGAAGTCAATAGGTGGCACAATATTAAAGAAGGTAGTAGGGATTGGAAGTCGGAGGCTCGTTGTTCCTCAAAGGGCAGTTGATATGCAAGAGGTGAGAGACTGCTCCCCCGTTTCTGTCCAGGACCCTTGGTTAAGTGAGCAGAGCTCGCCATCAACAAACAGCTTGTTGAGTAATGTTGTTCAGTGACCTAAACTTGCTTTTTCTGACTAGCTACATCGCATCTTGTGTATACGGGAGAATTAATTTTGTATACGAGGTTTTGTTACCTACTTCTTATATGTAAATGTAGTTATCATTTTGTATGCATGCACTGTATAACGCTCCTTTATGATAGTTTTGAATACAGAGGCTGTACAAGTAATCAGTAATGGAATCACTGTTGAAAAGAAATTATAATCTAAAGTGGCAAAAATTCAAAATGCATATTTGGGCCACTGTACTTTTCCAAAAATTGCAATTCGGTCATTGAGACGTCAAATTTTTTGGGATGGCCACTGTACCAAACTTATATTGCACGTTAACCCCTTTTTTGGATGGACGTTAAGTTTGGACGTTAACTTAGGTTAAATACTCATTTTGTCCTCGTCTTCATCACTATCAGAAATCAAACTCAGATCTCAAACAAAAATCAATGGCAAACTCAGATCAAACCTAAATCTGAAACAAAAATCAAACCCAGATTTGAAGGGAGAAGGACGGAGATTCTCCGGAGCTTGTATCAGCTGGATGCTTGTTGGGTTTGAAGAAAAAACGAGGCTGACGGCTTTGATGAAGTTGAGTTTGGTATTGCAATGGAGAAAAGGTCGATTGAGTTTGCTATGTCGAAATCTTGGAGATGAAGATTGCATACAAGGGAGACGGAGATGGAACATATATGGGATGGAGGCGGCGACGATGGACGCCGATGGCGGTTGGGGGTTATGACTGTATAAGGCAGAGCTTGAACGATGACGATGGCGATGAAGATTCGATGGCGAAGAGAAATCAAAAGGTGACTTACGTCGCCGGCATTTGACGGGGCTGGAATTGGAGCATCGGGTACATGAGGGGAGACGACGCAGGGTGTGAAGCCATAGGGAGATCTAGGAGATCGAACTTGAGAGAGAGATCGAGGCTTGTCATTGAAGAGAGACAACCGTCAGTTCTTGTGGTCAACAAGCAGGAACAACAAACAACAAACAACAAACAACAATGAGAGATATCATCAGCAACAATCCCAATCCCCATTTGCTTAAAGTCAAAGACAATCCAGATCGAGATTTGCTAGATTTCTGATTTTCAAGAGGATTGATTACTTGTTATGGATTTGTACAGTCGTCGTGTTCCTCTTCTTTGTGGTTGTTTTCCAGATGTTCTTACCTGGTTCTGTGATGGAAAAATCTGGGAATTTCTTGAAGGAAACAGAAGTGGGTTCTGCAAATTTCGTGTTCTCGAAGGAGATTAAGGGGTTGGATTTTGGGGAAGATGTCAAATTTGAGCCTTCTAAGTTGTTGATTAAGTTTGAGAAAGAGGGTAGAGATGGAAATAATCTCTCTGTGGGTTCAAGGAAAGTGTTGAGATTTGGGTATCGAAAACCCCAACTTGCTTTGAGATCTGGGTTTGATTTCTGATAGGGATGAAGACAAGGGTAAAATAGGTATTTAACATAAGGTAACGACCAAACTTAATGTCCATCCAAAAAAAGAGATAACGTGCAAGATAAGTATGGTACAGTGGCCATCCCGAAAATTTTGACGTCTCAGTAGCCTAATTGCAATTTTTGGAAAAGTACATAACCCAAATATGTGTTTTGCCTTAGATTTAAGAGAAGTAAAGGTAACACAACAAAATATTCTGGATTTTTGTTTCCAATCAAATTTGGCAGAATATGAATGAAATCTGGAATGAAGGTTCATCGGAGCCTTCATTGAGTTCTGAAAAACGTTTTTGGCTAGATCAACTTGTCTCTTACGGTAATGGGGTTTAATATGACCACTAATAAAATAATAGAAACAGATTATACTGCGTTTTCTGGAAGTCTTTCTTTTGGATCTTCTTTTATCACAAAAATTTTGAGGAAGTGGAATCTTTTGAAGAGATTAAAGGACACTTACCAGTTTCTTTAACAAATATAGGAGCTTTGTTGATATTTTTAACAAATATAGGAACCTTAGGAATATTATAACCAATACCAACTTTACTTTCATTGCTTACTTCCAAATTTTGTTCAAGAGTAGCCATACTTTTATTCATTTTATGCAAGGTACCATTAGACTTATCTAGCTTATTTTTCATCTTTTCAAACTCCACATCTTGTCTGGTTAAAAGAAATTCAATACGAGCTAAAGCCTCTTTTTGATCATCATTCAAAATATTTAATCTTTTTACTTTCAACATTTAAAACTTCATTTTCTTTTGAAAGTTTTTCAATTAAAACTTTTTGTTTACTCCAATTTTCAAAAAGAACATTATAGTCATTTAAAATATTTTGATTTTCATCATCAGAGTCATCATTCATCCATGGAACAACTTTGGAATAGGGAGAAGAATCAATCTTAACATAAACAGGGCATGTTTTCATCAATGTAGGCACGAATGAGCATATATTGGAGACATCATTCCTGGGCAGTCTTAACGGATTCATAGGAATAGGTCTTTCTTCAGGAAAAGTGAATAGATGATTCATATGAAAACTTCATTGAGATATCAATGTTGCGGAATTAAATAAAAACAAAACAGGAAGAACGAAAACTGAACACAAGAGATAACTTTTGATCAATAAGTAAATCAACTTATTGATCGAGCCTCGTGGCTAAAAATATTTCACTAGTAAAATATATGTTTAAGCTCATTACATTCGAAAGACTAACAAAGTGGAATTTATGAAAAAACTCTATATGAAGTAGATATGACTTTGAATAATACGAACACCTCAGACTACATAGACTGATATACACTCAATAGCTTTTAACAAAACAGTAGTAGTTGTAAACTGAAAATTGTGCTGGTGACAGGATGAATGAAGGCTCCGATGTAGCTTTATTCAACAATTCATTCATAATAGAACATCAACAGTTTTTTGATCTCTCTCGCTTTCTCTTAACAATATGTGTATAGTATATGCTCTGCAACGTCTTTTCACTTCAAAGCTTATGTCCCCTCTTATTTATACTTGCATCTTTGACCTAAAATCCTTGTAGAATAAGAAAACCATTAACTATAAAAGATTAATAGGTTAGTGCAATAAATAAGGACTAAATCTTATCAAATATACACTTGCCAAATAAGAAGGATTCCTTACCTAAATAATTAGGTCAGTCGTGTCTCTTCTAATCAAGACAAAACGACACACACTAACATGTGTTACAAGAACACACAATCCTACTTGAATAATTATTCATATAAACCATAAAAATCGATTAAAGCATAATCTCCAAAATAACATTTCTATAAAAGGTGTAACAATAATCATTAATCAAACTAAATACCAAGAAAGGTAAAACAAATAATTAATTAAAATAAACACTTAGAATACATAAAAACTCAATAATTAAATATCCAACAGACCCCTTTTTTAATTATAATTGTTCCTCCCTTTTGTTTGTATTTCCAGTTGGACCCTTTAGATTTCTAATATCACATAAAAAAAGTATATTAAGAAGGATAAAATAGATATTTGACATAACTTAATGGTTAAATCTAACGTCCATCCAAAAAATGAGGCTCGCTTGCAACATGACTAAATTTTGATGGCCCAAATAGAAATTTCAAACTTTTGGTGGGCGAATTTCAAAAAGTGGGAAAGTTGGGTGGCTTAATTGTGTGTTTTGCCTTGGTTTATTTCAAAGTAGTGAGGGAAGTCTGGGAGGATTTGGAATGTAGGTTTACTCGGGATAATGCTCCTCAAGTTTTTCAAATTAAGAAGGAATTAATGATGCTACAACCTATACCAAGGATCAATGTCTATTCCAGCCTATTTTACAAAATTTAGGTCAATTTGGGATGAATTTGAACTAGTAATATGTTGAAATGTGTATAAACCTTTTTGTGTGATGATGTGAAGAATATGGATGAGCATACACAACTTCAATAGGTCACTCAATTTTTAATTGGCCTACATGATTCCTATTCTGGCATACGAAGTACTATCCTTGCTAAATCCCCGTTGTCAAGCACGAGTAACACAATGGCCTTATTAATGCAAGATGAAAAAGTAAAGGAGTGCTCTGTGATGTATGTTCCTGTGCGTACATAGGTTGATCCTAATATAACTACAGCCTTATCTGGAAAATCTTTGTACTCTTCAAACAGGTCTTATGGAAATGTAGGGAGAAAAGTCAATTCCAAGACTCATCTAAATTGTACTCACTATAGAGGTACAGGACATGCAAAGGAAACATGTTTCTTCATTTTTGGATTTCCTAATTGGCACAAGTTGTATGGGGTCAAACCTGATCTTGCGAGAATGCCTAAATGTTTGAAAGGTAAGGGTGTCCATGTTCATCCAGAGATCAAGAGAAGTATATGTACATGATGTTCTCTTGCAAATGCAGCTGTTACATGCATCTCTGAAAGTGGAACCACATCCTTCAGGTGCTAGCCATATTTCTATCTCTGAATATCATTATAACCATCTACTAAGCATGATCAATCAACAATGCTCTACAACCACACCATCCATATCATCAATCGCTTCTACAAATCAATTTGCTGGTAAGTCTTTTAGAATTCCTCCTATTATTGGTTTTGTTCACCAACATTCTACAACTAAACATACACATGAGTGGATTATTGATTCAGGAGCTTCTGATCATATAACCTTTTCTTTTGATTTACTTGTTGATCCTGTTCCTTTTTCTTCAAATATTCGTTTGCCAAATGGTTACACTGTTTCCATCACTTATTCTGGTAAAGTAATTCTGCCAATTGGCATCACTCTTGTAAATGTATTGTACTCTCCTGAATTCACTTTTAATCTGCTAACTGTAAGTAAACTAGTAGCTCACACTCTTTTTTTGTGTTTCATTATTTCTTTCCTATTGTTTATTCCAGGACTCAATGAACAGGAGTTTGATGGGGATTGGTAAGCTGGAAGGAGGCCTTTATAAGCTGGACTTACTTAGCACTACCACTACAGGGACTTCTTGTTTTGGTTCTATTGCTTCCACTGTTACTTCTAATTCTGAATTTTTGTGGCATCTTAGATTAGGTCATGTTCCTTTTTCATCCTTAAAGCACTTTCCAATTTCTTGTAAGAAAGATGTTGTTACTTCTGTATGTGACTCCTGCCATCTAGCAAAACAGTGTAGGGTGTCATTTCCTTTAAGCTTTACTCATGCTTGTGAACCTTTTTCTCTTATACACTGTGATGTCTGGGGTTCTTATAGACATGAAACATATAATGGTTGTGACTCTTTTCTTACCATTGTTGATGACTATTCTAGAACCACTTGGACCTATCTACTCACTTCAAAGTCACAAGTCTTGTTCTACTTAACTTCCTTTCTAAAATTTGTCAATACTCAATTCAATACATCTGTTAAGGCTGTTAGGTCAGACAATATGACATAATTTTTTAACACCACCTTAGCCTCCTTTTTTACATCCCTTTGTATTGAGCAACAAAGCTCTTGCGTGGGAGCTCCTCAACAAAAAAAAAAAAAAAAGCTCCTCAACAGAATGGGAGAGTAGAAAGAAGACATGGACATTTGTTAAATATTGCTAGAGCCCTCAGATTTCAAGCTCATTTGTCTATCAAATTTTGGGGGAGAATGTGTGCTCACTCCTACTTATTTGATCAATAGAACTTTTGCTTTTGTCATGTCCCTTAAGACTCCTTATGAGGTCTTATTGCATAGAGCTCCCACCTATAGTCATTTAAAAGTTCTTGGTTGTCTTTGTTTTTCCTTAACTCTTAAATCTAAGAGGAACAAATTTTCCCCAAGGGCTTCCAAATGCATCTTTCTTGGCTATCCATATGGCAAGAAAGCCTACAAGTTGTATGATATCACCACACATAAGATCTTTTACTCCAGAGATGTTTTCTTTTATGAAGACTAGTTTCCATTTTCTACTCCTTTCACCACTCCAGATTCTATGGATCCTATGTTGATCCCTCTCTCCTCTTGTGTTGATGTTTCTGTTTTAGATCATCTCTCATTTCCTTCACCTAGCACTGATAACACTCTTTCCTCTGCTTCCACTCTTCCATCTACCACTGCTAATACTCATTTATCCTCATCTACTTCTTCATCTAATCCTTTGTCACCCAATCTTCCTAACACTCCTTATTCATATTCCCATTCTTCTTCTCCATCATCTTTAGAGGATGTGCCTAGTTCGCCTCATTCAGCTTTTCCATCTAGACATGCGAGACAGAAAGTTGTGACAAGCAGGTTTCAAGACTATACTAGATTACCCTCTCAGTTTACCAAGACCGCTTGCTCTGCCAGGTTAGAGTCTCCACTTTCTTATTCTTTTTGTATCTCCTTTCCATTTCTCATACATATGTAATATTTCAGCCCTTACAAAACCTACTAGTTACAATCATGCTTTAAAAGATCCCAACTGGAGCAATGCAATGGCTGCAGAACTTAGTGCTTTAGAACTTAATCATACTTGGGATCTACAAGAGTTACCTGTGAATAAGAAAGCAGTGGGGTGCAATTGGGTTTTTAGGCTCAAATATAATCGTGATGCTTTTTGGACAAGTACAAAGCTAGGCTTGTTGCAAAGGGATTTACACAAAAAGAGGGGGAAGATTATATTGAGACATTTGTTCCAATTGCAAACATGACAACTGTGAGACTTTTTTGGCCATTACTGCTATCAAAGGCTGGCACCTTTCCCATATGGATGTTGCCAATGCCTTCTTACAAGGGGACTTGGATGAGGAAGTTTATATCCGTTGCCTCAGGGTTATACCCTTCCTGCCACCTACCAATCTTCCAGTTCTTCTTTTGTTGTGTGTAAGCTCAGGAAATCTTTGTATTGCTTGAAACAGGCTCCAAGACAGTGGTATAGTAAGTTTGCCACTACTTTAAGTCCTTTGGATTTCTGGAATCTAAGAATGATCACACATTATTTACCTTGGTCAAAGATGGTACATTCACAGCCATTTTGGTCTATGTGGATGATATACCCATCACATGTTCTCATCAATCCATGATCCCTCAAGTTAAGACTTATCTTCACATCACTTTTAATATAAAGGATCTTGGACCTCTAAAGTTCTTTATGGGAATTGAGATTGCTAGGTCTAAAGCTGGAATTTGCATTCATCAAAGGAAATACACCTTAGACATTGTGTCTGATGTTGGATGAAATACACCTTAGACATTATGTCTTATGTGGGATATATGTCTGCCAAATCTTCGAAGCTACCTATGAAATAGGATCATGTTTTGGCTGTAGATATTGGGCCTCTTTTTTCCAACCCTCATCAATATAGGAGATTGATTGGTAGGCTCATTTACTTGACCATTACTAGGCCTGATACCACCTATGATGTACATATATTGAGTCAATTTCTTGCAAGTCTTAGACAACCTCATTGGGAGGCTACTTTGAAACTGATTAGATATCTTAAGGGCTCAATTGGTCAAGGACTATTATATTCTGTTTCTGCTTCTTTGAACCTTTCATTGTTTTGTGATACTGATTGGGCAGCATGTCCATCTTCAAGAAGATCCCTTTCCAGTTATTGTGTTCTTCTTGGAAGCTCTTTTATTTCATGGAAGGTTAAGAAGCAAGGGGTGGTATCTAGGTCTTCCTATGAAGCAGCTGAATATATGGGTATGGCTAATGTTGTCTGTGAAGTGCAATGGTTGGTGTCTCTTCTGCATGATTTTGGAATTTTAAATGTCACTCATGTTGCTCTTTATTGTGACAACAAGGTTGCCCTTCATCTGGCCAAACATCTTGTCTTCCATGAGCGCACCAAACATATTGAGATTGATTGTCATCTCATACGAGATAAGATTGCAGCTGGTCTTGTGGTTCCTCACTATGTTTCTTCACAACTTCAGCTTGCCGATTTATTTACTAAGGCTTTGCCTTTTGCCCCTATTGTTTTTCTCTTATCCAAGCTAAATGTTCTCAACCTGTTTATCACATTTAGCTTAAGGGGGCTGTCGATGTTATAGATGATATTGGCAAGATTGCAAAGATTGACAAAGGCAAGACTTCATCAAAGTACAAGGGTAGCGAGTGTACTTTTGAGAAAGTATCACAGAGCTCAATAAATGATAAGGGTAGCGAGTGTAGTATCGAAGAAGATCAAGGAGGCTAACTGTATTGTAGTATAGTAAGACGGTTACCAGTTAGTTAGGGATACGATCTTATGTATATAATTTGTATTTCCCTTATTGTATGAATTCAACATTTGCGGAAATGAAAAGTATCTTTTCCCTCTCTCTCTCTCTCTCTGAAAATTCATTTTCTATATCGTTTTACGAATTTTTATTCGTAAGACGGAACTCCACTTTCTCACAGCTCAACCCACCAACACACGATGGATCAGGTTAACAAAATTCATCTTATAAAACATATTTGTAGAACCGTCTTATCCAAGTTTTTGTCTTTTAGTGGATACTACCTTGGTTCTAATTTTAGGAATCAAAAAGGAAAAAAGTAAACAAGAAAGCCGATGTTTTGAAAGAAGGATCAAATTCAAAGCAGTTAGATGAATAGCCGCACTAGTGTGGATGATGCTTTACAAATTACAATCCAGCTTTCAAAGCTTTGGCATGTCAAACTATGATCTTCTTGTTGCGACAATTGAAAAGAATCATATATAGTGACATAGATGTATGATAAATTACATCAACATTGTCTTGATGGAAATGCTAGGCACCAATTTCAATTATGCAAACAAACTATCACGTTACAGCAGAATTTACATTACATTAAACAAAGAACTAGTACTTCCCCGCAGACATGATCAAAAACTCAATAATTCTGAGCTTCAGGCCCTAAAATCCCATTCACGATAGACGTGGCTACCAGAACCCCAACGACCTCCGCTCCCGCCACCACTCCCGCCTGCACAAATCCTCCTCCGAAACTCACCTCCGCTGCCTCTATTCCCTTCTCCGCCGATTCAATTCCCTTTTCAGCCGATTCTATCCCCTTCTCCGCGGACTCAATTCCTTCCTTTACTATCTCCACCGCCTCCTCTTCCACCTTCTCCAGCTTCTTCCTCAGTCCGAATAGTGGAATGTCCTGCGCCCTCGATGGTAATTCAGCTGCCTTCAGCGCCGTTGTCGCCGTCAGTAGGAACAACCACTGTCTCCGGCCGGGGACGACCGGCGCAGGTTTAGGGGATAGATGCTGCGTCTTGCAGGTGAATACGGGGTGAGCATTGCGTACGCTGCGGAGAGAGAAAGTTTGGAGTAGATTTGAGCTCGTGCAAGCCATGACTTACCTTGCAACGAAGCTGTCTGATCCTTCCGAAGCTCGTTTGTGTGGTCTGTTGATATGCTTGTTTTGGGGTTGTGGATGAGCCAACTGATCATAATCATTTTTCTTTTATTTAACCCCATGACGTGGCAAAACCTCGTTCGTTGATGATAGCGAATCAAAAAAGGAACAATCAAATCGGTGTAGCTTACTGTACTGGGAGCCGGAGGGGCTTTCGTCCTTTTGGGTCAACCTATACCAAGGTGTGATTGAAATTGCCACATTTGGAATTTTGGTGATCCCTATGATAATATTACCACAGAAAAAGTTTTATATTTATTTTTAACTGTTAAGGTATATTTTGGAAGATTAAATGACGAAAATATCTTTAATGAACGACAAACGTGTATATAAAGTCATTGCCAAAATTTGGGTATCGCAATGGATAATTGAAATCTTTCAAAATTTAGGTATCGAAATTCAAAAAGTCGCTACCTAAATATGGGCATCGTAATGAAAACATTGAGAATCACAAAACACATTTGAAGTCTATCCAATTTTAGGCATCGCATTAGAAAAATTGGGCATCGGAATGAATATATTGAACATTGCCACCAAATATCAACATAGTTGGGCATCGTAATTGATAAAATTGACGTCACAATGAATAAATTAAACACTGTCACTAAATATCAACAAAGTTGTGTATCAAAATAGACACTACCACCAAATATCAACATAGTTAGAAATCGTAATGGACAAAATTGGTGTCAAAATTAATAAATTAAACACATTCACCAAATATCAACAAAGTTGGGCATCGAAATTGACAAAATTGAATATTACCATCAAATATCAACATAGTTTAGCATCGTAATAGACAAAATTGACATCAGAATGAATAAATTAAACATTACCACCAAATATCAACAAAATTGGGTATCAAAATGGACAAAATTGGCATCGTAATGAAAATTTTCTTAGTATTTAACTTGATTTATTATTAAAATGTAGATCTCGTCAAGAGCTTTGATTTGATATGCGGTGGGTCCTATGGTTCATCCGAGATCAAAAGTTATGGAGAAAATGATTGGAGAATGAAAGATTGATTGTAGCTAGAATTATATAGATTAAGTAATAAACAGTAAGTAAAAACAGAAAAACAAAATAATAAAAACTGAACAGAAGGTTTAAAAACATTTTAAAGAAAAACTGTCAATGAAGAGTTCATTGAAGAGATCATTGAGGTGAAAGCAGCGAAAATAAAATAAAAGCAGTATGACGGAAGAACAGAGATACTGAACACAAGAGAAAAACTTTTGATCAATAAGTAAATCAACTTATTGATCGAGCCTCATGGTTAAAAATATTTCATTGTAAAATATATGTTTAAGCTCACTACATTCGAAAGATTAAAAAAGTGGAATTTAAGAAAAGTTCTTGACGAAGCATATATGGATTAACATGAATAAATTAACCAAGACAATCAAAATATTAAGATTTAGCTACAATAATTAGATATTTAAGATTAGATTGAAATGATAATATGCAAATTATGAAAGATGAAGATGTGTTTTAGCAAAAACAAACTGATATAAATTTGATTTGTTCAAATAAAACTGGAACAATTAATCAGACTTTGTATAAGGGTTACTAAACTAAAACAAATATATACACATAAAGAAGATTGAGGAAGTAAAGAAAAATAAAAGTTTTGAAAATAAATACAAGTAAATGAAAAATATTTGGAGATTTGAAAATAGTTAGTTTGTAGGTTAAATTAAATAAAATACAATATTCACAAAAAAATAATATCAAACACAATTAGATCAACCTACAACTAGATATATATAACCGAAATAAGAAATATATAACAATATATATTTTGATAAACTAACAACGAGAAAAATATGAGATTAACTCATGAGCAACATAAATCAATTAGGGCAAATGAATACTACTTTTAAGAACTCCACAAAAATACTGAGATTTAATATGAAGTTATATAGCACTTTTCAAATGTATTCTAAACACAACTCATATTAATTTTCATATCAAAACACCTTGAGATAGAATAGTATATTTCTCAATCCAAATTATACATAGCATTCGATTTTCAAGAGAGAGACACAGAGCAGCTAAGTATGCATGTCTTAGATCATGCCTAAAAAGATATGAATGTGTATAAACAAAACAATGTAGATATACAGACTGTTAACCAACAATGAAGTCTTCAATGACACTTCATTAGTCACTTCATTTCGTCAAAACATTTAGAAATTGAAAATATGTTGCCAAAAAGTCATTATTAAGAGATACTATTAATTTCAAGACAAATTAGGATGTATCCAACATGTAGCTTTCACACTTTGTTTAAAAGTAGCCTCAATTTTTATGCACATGATCATAATCAATGAGATAATATTGAAGAACAAAGACTATTATCTATTTTTTTATGTGAACTAACCAGAAAATTTCTAAATTTTTTTGAAAGGTAGCTATTTCCTTTAGAGGATATAAATAACATCAATTGAGTTATAAACTTTTTGTAGGAAATATAAAGAGCAAGCTATTGTTATTTCAGAAAAATCATTTCTTATGTAGTATTGAAAATTAGTTTCTTTTAAAATGACATTCAATAACTCATTGTAGGAAAACAATCGTGCAATACAAGCTAATAGAGAGAGAGAGAGATATACCTAAAATAAACAAAGCAAAAATAAATAAAAAGATAGAATTAATATAAATGTGATTACCAATGTAACCACAAGGTGTGACACACTCAATCAATGCATAATTCATGAGGTTTACGTAGAATGTAAACAATCATGTTCACACATGTCTTGGAAGCTAAGTAAATCATAAGATAATCAATTGCAATGTATACATAGGGAATGATATTTATCTCAAATAACTCTTGAGTGAAGATCAATCTAATGTCATATAGATTGCATTTAGTATCACAATTAAATTTTGATGTATAAGTCCAATGATCATTATCTCAAATATCTCATGTGTCATAGTGAAATTCATAAATCCTCAAAGATCTAAAAAAACATATATGAAAATTCATTTAATAAATTATTTCTATGACTCATAAGAAATTTATTTTAGTTTTCAACATAACAACATAATTGTCATCTTTATCTAATATATGTAATAAACAATAGAGAATATTATAGGCAACTTGATTAGAGAAACTATTCCACACCAAATACCATAATGACGTATTTTCCTTAGGAGTAATATTTTCATATAGTAAAACCTTTATAAAAGGTCTACGGTCACAATTAGAAATATGATTGGTATTATGTGTTTTTTTTTCTCACATGTAAGTGTATTGGATTGTTTAAAACCTTTAATTTGACTTTCAAATTATTTTTAATGACATCATGATCATAAAAACTATAAAAGTTTCAAAGGTTTCAAAACATACAAAATTTTGATGATTGATTTTATAGAAGGTACGAAATTTGAGTTTATATCTAATAAGAATTTCACGTGCACAAGATTAGGTAAAATATGCAAAATATAGATTTCATAGACTTAAGTTTAACTATGCTCAAATTATAGCAATGAATAGTAGTAAAGTGTATTGAAATACATTCTTCGGATATATGCAAGACAAAACAGATATATTTTATGCCATAAAGTTCACTTTTTATGCATGCTTATACTGCAGGGACATAATAAATGTCATGGGAATATTATTTTTCATGATTGGTGGCATTTTATTCTTTTTTGGTTAATGCCATAATGCAGATTATTGGACAATAAATGCAAATGATAGATGCATACATTATTTTATTGAATGCCGATGCAATGCAGAAAAATTATGAGATGCTTGTTAACATGATGCATGGGCATTCTTTATTTTATTATGCATGCGAAAATGCAAAAATGCAGCATATGATTTTAAATGCAACATATACATTTTTATGATGCCTAAAATGCAAAAAATACATATTTAGATGCAGAAAGATGCATTTTGTTATTATGCATGCGAAGATGCAAATTAAAATGCAGCATATACTTTTAAATGCGAAAATATACACTCTTTATAATGCCTAAAATGCCAAAATGCATATTTAAATGCAAAAGATATATTTTTATTTTTATTATTTTTTTATATTATATTATGCATGCGAAGATGCAAAAATGCAACATATACTTTTAAATGCAAAATATACACTCTTTATAATGTCTAAAATGCCAAAATGCATATTTAAATGCAAAAGATGCATTTTTTGTATTTTTATGGGATGCTAAAGATGCAAATTAAAATTTTGAAAATGCTAAAATGCGATAAAGTTTTTTTTTTCTTTTTTTTTTCGGATACCCGAAAATTTTTCAGTGCACAAATGCATTTTATTATTATTATTATTATGATACCAAGAATGCAATTAAAATTTCTCATGCTAAAATGCAATGCATATGTATTTTATTACCGTGATGTGAAAATATATTTCAAGTGCTGAAAGATGCGTTTTTTTTTAATTATGCATGGATGCCAAATGCTTATTATATACTCTCTTTTTTCACATGCAAAATGATGTTTTATTATATATATTTTTTCTTTTTTTTTTTCTAAAAAAAATGCATCACGGAAATTATCATGCTGCCACTTTATGATTTACAAAATATGATGCATGCAACATGTTTATTATATATTTTTTTATTATATATATTATTATTATTATTATTATTCATTCATTTTTTGTTTTTTTTATGCGAGGAAAATAAAAAGATAGTAAACTTACCTCTTCTTTCTCCTTCTCTTTTTCTTTTCAGCTCCGCAGGCCTTTTCAGCGGGCTCGGGCCACTTGTGCCAATGTGGTAGATATTTATCGTATGCTGCCCCAGGTGGCACAAGTTTTGGTAGAGGGCTCCGGCTTCAGCACCTTCTTACACGCCTTCCGCCCATTTTCTAGTTATTTGCCCATCTTTGATGTGCTCTGAGATTACTGGTTGGATACTACCCACACATTCCACTTCAGCTGGAGGGAAGCGGCTATGACTCCTTGTGATTTTTCCACTATCACCGGCCTTCCCACCAGCATTGGTGAGACCTTGGCTCCCGATTATACTCTCCGTCGACGTCATGATGAGGTGGAGGACCTCCTGGGTTTTGAGCCGGAGTACAAGTCGACGGATGAGATCTATATTGGCAGCATGCGGAAATGGTTTCTAGCCAATGCTGGGCGGGTTCCAGAAAATGACCCCGCAGCCGTGGCTCGCGGGGCTAGAGCGTTCTTATTTTTCTTTCTTGGTATGTCTCTTTTTGCCAATTCTTTTACCACCCTGAGGGTATCTGTCTTGGCATGCAGCGATTTTGAGCAAATTCACAGCTTATGGGCCGAACTTTATGCTTCCATGGATAGGGCTGGCCGAAATGACTCGCCGACTCTGAATGGATTTGCCCCGATGTGGGAGGTATATGTCTTTTCCTGCTTTTTGCTACTTTTTTTTATCAATATATCATATTTTTTTCATGCGCATTATTTTTTTTGCAGCATATACATTTTTTATTGCTGATAATATTTTTCTCTCTTATTTTTCTTTCTTTTTGCAGGTCTGGGCCTTCTCATTTTTTCATTTCACGCT
The DNA here is from genome assembly GCA_013146195.2 of Codonopsis lanceolata. Lineage (NCBI taxonomy): Eukaryota > Viridiplantae > Streptophyta > Magnoliopsida > Asterales > Campanulaceae > Codonopsis > Codonopsis lanceolata. The sequence continues at coordinate 102,052,495 of CM028379.1, forward strand.
GGGTCGGCTACGTCAGCATGTCCACCAACCACCTTATCTACTTGAGTTTGTGGACGAAAACAGGGTTCGGTCGGACCAGGACGGCGGCTGCTCAAAGAAGGAGCGGGTGCAGGAGCGGATTGCTAACTCGAGTGCGGGTACAATGCACTTCTTTCCTTGGGAAGGCCTGGAAGGGCATTATGTTGTTGCTTTAGGGCTGAGCCGCTGCCGGATACTGATGGTATCCATTATGGTAGATTCTTTATACATGGGCGAGCGGGTCAACCGCTAGCATTTTTCAACTTTAGTGCCTCCAGTGGTGCCTCCTCGACCTTCTTTTTGGGTGATAGAGCCCGATCATTTGCCGAATAGGTATCAGTACCTGTCGAAATTCCTTATGCCCGCGACTGATTTTTCGGTTATGGCGTATGAGGAATTCTTGCGGACAGTGCTTCATCCTCCCCCTCCTGCTTCTGTGGCACCCAGACGGGCTTCTAATGCATCTGTCAGGCCAAGGCCTTCTATTTCGTCTCTCGACGAGCATCTGGAGTTTGCCGAACCTGATGACGTCTTCTCTACCTTTCAGTATCATTGGGGTGGTCGGATAGTAGAGGAAATGCTTCCAGATGTCGAGATTCATGAGGAGCGTCGGATTCCGGAGCAGACCCGTTCGGTAGACACATTTACCTTTGCATTTTTCATCATGCATATATTTGATTTATCATTTTTCTTTCCTTTTTTTTTTCTTTTTATGCATAACTCTTTTTTTGGAGACTAATATTTTCTTTTTGCTGTCTCACTTTTTTTTCCAGGTGAATGTGTCTACTTATAAGAGGCTGCTGGGCTTTTTCAGCATTAACAAGCTTCATCAAAAGCTTGTTGACGAGTTTTCCTGCAGGGTGAATGACGCAGTGCGGCAGACCAAGCGTCGGGATGGTGATGAGGACGATGCGGATGCCAGGTCAAGCCGCGCTCGGGGCCGAGGACGAGCATACAGAGCTGGTGGCACAGAGGGCCCTTGGGTTATGGGAGGTGGCCTTGATAGGAGCCAGACGTCCCGTGCACATTATTCTTGGATACCTGCGCTTATTAGTTTTCTCCTTTTTTTTGTACTAAAACCTGTACAAATGTTTATTATACAATGCAATACAATTTATATGATGCAAAATATTAAAAATGCAGACTCAAAAACGCATGTATAAAATAAAGCTATACCAATATTTAAAGGTAATGGCACGCTGTATTTCAGAAACGGGTTTTATAAGAATGCACCTTTGGGCTCGAGCGGGCTTTTCTGATGATACGCGGGGAGGAAAAGGCAGTCGCCTTCTCCCTTTCCTCGGCCATATAATTGCCGCTGAGCTAGTGTTTGTAGCCTTTTCCTCTTTCTCTGTGATCAGACAGAAATAATAGATATCTGTTGGAGCCAAAAACCAGGATACCAGCCAGTTTCAAGGGAACAGTATCAGCAGCTTGGCGAGGCCAAACAAGGCCGTTGGCGCAGCGCCAGTGGGGACATATGGCGACGCCCAGAGTCTTTTCTGTGCAGTCCATGTTCAGCACTGTTCGCGTACTGTGCTCGAAAATCGTCCGTTTCTCAAATTTTTGATATAAAAGGCGGATGGGGATTGCTTGTTCTTTCACAGATTCATTTGCTTCCTTCTCAGAAACTCTTTCGGCCCTGCGTCTGCTCAGTCGTTGCCACCTTTATCAAATAATCCTTTGCATTCTTCTCAATAATGGATGCACCCATTCATACAGCGCTAGAGATAGAAATTTATGAGAATGCTTTGGATTTCTGGATCCTTTCCTTGCGCTCAAACGAGCGTGATTGGTTTGAGCATATTTTTAGATACAGGTGCCTGCTATCCTGGAGGAATATTGTCATTAATTGGGACATGCTAAGGGGAGCCTCTAGGTTTTGGTCTCTTCAAGACCATCTCTTTAATTTTGGTATGAACGAGATGTGTCCCACCTTTGAGGAGTTTTGTGCAATGTTAGGGATGGCACCTTCCTGTCTTATTGTCGTGCCTTCTCATCGGAGGCGTCCGTATATGGCAATTAGGGAGCTGTTTCGCACCACTCGCCTCGCTACTCCGGGCTTTTATAATGGAGTAACTTTTGATTTGACTGTCCTTCCTGGATCCTTTACAGAGTTCAGGGAAGGATGACATAGATTACTTGAGGCGTCGGCTATTCGCACTTTTTCTCTGTCTGGTAGGGAGATATTTGTTGGTGGGCCAACCCGGATTCATCGATGTGCGGGTAGTGGACCTAGCATTGCAGGCGCGGGATCGCCGGTTGAATATTATCCCGGTGATTCTGGCGGAGACCTTGGCGGGTCTGGATGCTTTTGCAGGCGGTGATGAGTTATTCCCTACCGACAGCCCCATTTTGATCCACATGTGGCTGGAGGAGAACTTTCTTTGGGTGATGGCCCCCGTACCGCCGGGAGCTATGTATGATCCGGGGCTTTGTGGCTCTCGCGGTCACTTCCCTCAGACCAACTATTTAGATTATGATTGGGCTGAGAGCTTTTTTCGCCGGGGCTCCATGGACATAATTTGGGTGATTAGCCACTGGCAGATTCAGCGCTTCATCATGTATTCCACAGAATATAATCAGGTTGTCATGTTGGGTATCGAGCGGACTTCTTTTCACAGAGCGGATAGGATCTTGCGCCAGTTTGGGAGAGAGCAGCTTATCCCTGACCCGACCCGTCCGGTATTTCTGGAGGCGGATAATAATGACGGGGACCTGGGTACCACTATCCGAGGAATGTGGCGGCGGGATTTTAATAGGCGTAGGTAGCTTTGTTTATTTTCGATTATATCTCCTTTCCAGTATATGTCGTGGATTATGGTGGCCGTGAGGGGTCGTCAGCGTGATCGAGGCGTGGGCTGAGGCAACTCTTGGCGTCATATTGCTAGTGGCATAGATGCTCGCCTAATGGAAATAGGCGAGGACATTGATAGTTCGGTTGCGTCCCCCAGGAGCCTTGCAGAGGAATTGAGGCGGAGTGTACAATCTTGGTGCCAGACGACTCTGGACCATACGCAGCAGGTCCTAGCAATGCACCCCCCAGGCTAAGTAATGCAAGCAGGCAGCACAACCCTTGGGAACCAGAAATGGCTGCTCCTCCTCCTTAGACCGAATAGGGCACGACTTTTAGGAATGATGGCAACGAGCCTCCTCGACTGAGCAACGTAAGCCGGCAGCATAACCCTTGGGAGCCAAAGGAGGCTGTCCCTCCCCCTCAAACTGGATGGGGCATTGCTCTTCGAAATGATGGGGCCGGTCCAAGCAATATAGCTGTTCAGGAGAATGGGGACGCTGATGATGAGGAAGAAGAGATTTCCAGGGGCTCCCATGTGGATGAGACTAGAGGTTCTTCTGCGCCTCGCAGAAGGAGCATATAGGCTGCCAGCGCAGCCTTGATGGGTTGTTTCGGGTCTTAAGCTGCAAATGAAGGAAAATTGGGGGGGGGGGAACAAAAAAATGGGTAGGTGTAGCAAAATATTATGTATAAAGCAAATAATGCACAATCTAAATTTCTTTAGCAGTCATTCCTAAGTTGCACCTTAAGACCTGTAACTTTATATTTTAGTGTTTTAATGTGAGCTCTTTGTCGTGGTTTTTCTTTTTCCTTTGTCAGTCGAGCCTTTCGCATGCTGCAGACTGGAGGTAGGATGCCGAGGATTCAAATGGTGCCTTCCCTCTCATTTTTTCTCCTGATTTATATATATATATATATATATATATATATATATATATATATATATATATATATATATATATATGCTCTAACTTTTGCCTAGGCCGTCCTTTCAGGTTTTCAACCTAGCGAGCCCTTATTTTTCCTTTTTGTTGTTTTTTTTTATTATACTCTAATTTTTGCCTAGGCTGCCCTTTCGGGTTTTCAGCTTAGCGAGCTGGGGAGGGAAGCACCTGCTAGATAAGTTGGCTCAAGCATAATACCTTTTAAGCTTGTCAAGATTGAAGGGTTGAACGAGATCTTCTCCTTCTTGGTTCGTGAGGAGGACGGCACCTCCTGGCCGGATCTCTTTGACAATATACAGTCCCAACCATGGAGATTTCCATTTTCCCCTAGTATCAACATAACTAGGGGACTTTTCTCGAAGCACAAGGTCCTCGACTTGGATGTCGCGGCCTTTAACTTTTTTATTGAAGGCCCGGGCTATGCGCCTTTGATATGCTCGGGTATGCTCCAGGGCTAACAAGCGCCTTTCATCAATCAGAGCTAATTCTTCAAATCGCCCTTTGACCCAATCGATCTACGACATGTCGAATTCCATCATCACTCTTAATGATGGAATTTCAACTTCAATAGGCAGCACTGCCTCCATGCCATACGCCAAGGAATAAGGGGTAGCCCCAGTGGGTGTGCAGACCGAGGTGCGATAGCCCCAAAGGGCTAGCGGCAGTTTTTCTGGCCAGTCTTTTCCTATATCAGCCATTTGTCTGATGATGTTTTCGAGTGTTTTGTTGGCTGCTTCAACGACACAGTTGGCATGCGGTCGATAGGGGGATGATTTATGCCTTTGGATCTTGAATTCGTTGAGCAGACGATTCACATCCCCTTCAAAATGTGTGCCGTTGTCGGAGATTATCTCGAAAGGTACTCCGTAACGATATATTATGTTGGTCCGGATGAACTCGGACACCTTTCGGGCATTCAAGATTTTATAGGAAGAGGCTTCCACCCACTTTGTGAAGTAATCGACAGCTACTAGAACGTATTCATGGTTATTGGATCCCTTCGAGTGAATTTGGCCTATGACGTCGATTCTCCATGTTGAGAAAGGCCAGGGGCTGTGGAGTTATATAGGACATGCGGGGGCATGTGCTATAGATTTGCAAAGCGTTGGCACTTGTCGCAATGTCGCACCCATCGAATACAGTTGGTTTCAAGCGTACTCCAATAGTACCCATGTCGGATAATCTTCTTAGACAGCATATGGCCATTCATGTGGGGCCCGCAAGTACCAACATGCAGTTGGTCCATAATTTGCTCGGCTTTGGCCTGATCAACGCATAATAAGTTAAGGCCTTGATAGTGCCTTTTATATAGGCTACCACCGCCGAGCACAAATTGTGAGGCACACCTCGCAAGGAGACTTTCCCTCTCTTGTCGAGGCCGGGAGGATAGATTCCTTTCTGAAGCAAATTTAGGATATCAGTGTACCAAGGATCATGATCTGCTTCAGGGGCTGCGTTAATTTTGAAGCAATATGCCGGGGGACCTTCTTCCCGACTACGAATGGTTGAACATTAGTTTCTGCGGGAATTTGGACTAGTGATGCCAAAGTGGCTAACGCATCGACAAATTGATTCCTATCTCGTGGCAAATAGTGGAACGAGATAGAATCAAATTGGGTGGCAAGTGCTGTTAGTTTGGCATGATAGAGTTGCAGTTGGGGATCCTGGGTTTTCCACTTCCTTTTAACTTAGTTTATAATTAGGGTGGAGTCTCCATAGACTTCGAGATCTTTGGCTCCCCTTTGGAGAGCTTCCTCTAGGCTAGCAATACAAGCTTCATATTCTGGCGTGTTATTTGAGCACTCGAACTCTAACCTTATGGCGAACGGAGTATGAGAATCGGCTGGGTCTATGAGCAGGATTCCTATGCCAAAGCCTCTTTTATTTGCGGCTCCGTCAAAGAACATCTGCCAGCTGGTGTCATGGTTAGTGATTTCTAAGACACCTTCGTCTGGGAAGCCAGGCTCAGTTGCATCTTCAGCTTTTAAGGGCAGGTCGGCTAAGTGGTCTGCAATCACGTTGCCTTTAATAGATTTGAGTGTGACAAACTCGTTGAGAAGAAACGACCACTTAGCCAGTCGGTTGGAAAGTGATGGCTTGCCAAAGATGTACTTTATAGGGTCCATCCTGGATATGAGCTTGATGGACCGTCCTTGCAGATAAGTCTTGAGCCTTTGAGTGGCCCAGACTAGGCCGGTGCAGCTTTGTTCCAGCGCTGAATAATTTAGCTCGCTTCCTTGCAGCTTCCTACTTATGAAGTAGATAACATTTTCAACGTAGGAATCTTCTTTTTCTTGGGCGAGCATAGCCCCTACTGACGTGTCTGTGACGATTAAATATATGAGGAGAGGTTTATGTGTATGGGGTGGAGCTAGTATAGGTGGATTGGTAAGATAGGCTTTTATTTTTTCGAAGGCTAGCTGGCACTTTTCGTCCCAGACTTGGTCAGTATTCTTTTTTAGGAGTTTGAAGAGGGGCTCACATGTGGTTGTCAGCTGCCGGATGAAGCGGTTGATATACTGCAATCGGCCTAGGAAGCCTTTGACTTCGGTTGGAGTTTTTGGCTGCGGCATCTCTAGGATGGCTTTGATTTTTGCTGGCTCGATCTCGATGCCCTGCTCGGTCACCAAGAATTCCAGGACTTTACCTTTGGTAACTCCAAATGTGCATTTGGTGGGGTTAAGCCTCATCTGGTGCTTCCTTAATCTTTCGAAGAATTTTCGAAGGTCTTTGATATGGGCACTGTTGGCGTCGCTGGAGTGCACAATCATGTCATCGACATAGACCTCCATTTCTTTATGGATCATATCGTGGAAGAGGGTGGTGGCAGCCCTTTGATAAGTAGCCCCAGCATTTTTCAGCCCAAACGGCATGACATTGTAGTAGTAGGTCCCCCAAGGAGTGGTGAATGAAGTCTTCTCCTGGTCCTCTGCTGCCATTTTAATTTGATTGTAGCCCAGCATGCCGTCGACGAAGGATCTGACTTTGTGAGTAGCGGCGTCTACCACAATATCAATATTGGTTAGAGGGAAATCATCTTTGGGCGACGCTTTGTTAAGGTCGCAAAAGTCTACGCAGATTCGGACCTTCCCGTTGGGCTTAGGAACGGTCACTATGTTGGACAGCTAGATCGGGTATTCAACTACCCGAATGAAATTGACGCGCAGCTGCTTCATGATTTCTTCTTTGACTTGTAGTGACCATTCCGGCTTAATCCGGCGGAGCTTTTGCTTAACTAGCCGAGCATCGGATATATAGGGATCCGGTGTTCAACAATGGCTGGGTCTAGCCCGGGCATGTCTTCGTAGGACCATGCAAATATGTCCACGAAATCTTTGAGGAGATCAATGAGTGCTACCCTTTCAGAGCCTTGCAGGTAGCTGCCGATTTTGATTTCTTTTATTTTGTTGTTCAGCCCCAGATTGATAGTGGATAAGTCTTCAGTTGCGGCTGATGAATGATGTTGTTCCTGGTGCTCAACTGACTTTACAAGCTCAAGCAAATAATTTTTATCTTTTGGGTCCATTTCATCAAATGGCTCATTATTATAATTATTTAATGCGTCTTTTAATGTAGGTGCAACTAAGGAATAAGCAAAGACATTTAGATTATCATTAAAAGCAAAATGTACAGAGTTGTTTACATTGTTGAGGACATTGGGTTTGAGATCCTCAACTTTAGGGAGCGGATCGGTAGATGACCAATCCGTAAAGCTAGGGGAATGAATAGGGATAGTATATCCGAAGCGATCCACCAGATCTGCGGACGTCAAAAGCGGGCCGATCGTGGTATACCAGTTCTGCAGAGGCTTATCAGAAATAAGCTCAAATTCAGCAGGGAGCTTTTCATAGTTAGTGCCTCGTCTATCATACCCAGGAAACTGTCTCCTAGACCGTCGTCATCTAATAGGGCCAAAGCATAATCATCTTGGTCTATGGACCAAGTATTTTCTATAGTGACAGTCTTATATTCAGTGCTACGGGGCTCCAGGGTAACCTGTTCCATTTTATCTGTGAGAAGACTGACATCTTTAAAGATTTCCCAACCAGGGCATCTTTTCCCATTCTGGTCTAACCAGGGCTCAGGAAACATGAGATAGGCTTCTATTTCCCCTTCCCTTACAAAGTAACCATTTAAGGTTTTTCTATATGGTTGGAGAGGGGGATATTTATAAGGACGCTTTTCTCTTTCTGCCTTTCTTTTCTCATGTTTCTGTCTCATGACTGCGACTATTTCAGTTGGAGTGGGCGTGTATCCTAGACCAAAGGGAGGGATACATTCCTTAAGTTCATCTTGGACTAAATTAACAAGTCCTTGCTGATTTATGCCGAGACCCAGACCAGGCATATAATTCATTTTTCGAAACATGTTTAAAGGGACTGTGTTTCCTATGGAGGTGGCTTTCTTTCCGATGATGTCAATTTCTTGGCCATATTCAATGGTGTTGACTACAGCTTGGGGGATAACCTCAAAGCCACTGAGAAAGATACCCGTGTCTTCATGCTCTATCTCGAGGATTGGGATATCCTCGCTTTCCTTATTTTCCACGATCTTATCAGCCAAAATAATTACTATGTGGTCATCGTGGATGAATTTGACACGTTGGTGCAATGAAGAAGCTACCCCCTTTACCCCATGGATCCAAGGGCGTCCCAGCAATAGGCTAAAAGTGGCTGGTATGTCCAAGACTTGGAACTCAACTGGCATGTTTAATGGCCCAGTAGTCAGCATTAAAGTTACCACCCCTAGGACACATCGACTAGTGTTGTCGTATGCCCTTACTGTCTGCGACGAAGGAGCGAGTTCTGATATTTTTGTTCCCAATTTGGCTAAAGTGTTGGCGGGACATACATTCAAGGAGGACCCATTATCTATCAGAACTCGGGGAACGCGCTTTTCCATAACCCCTACAGTGATATGGAGAGCATCAATGTGGTTGGTTCCTTCTTTTGGCAGATCTAGATCAGTAAACATTATCGCATTCCCAAAGTGAATGTTCCCGATCATTTGAGTAAGCTCATTTGGGGAGGTTTCAATAGGGATGACTGCCTGGCTTAAAGATTTAGCCAGTGTATCATGGTGGGTCTTAGAAGCACACAGTAAGCCCTAGATGGAAATGTTGGCCTGAGTTTTTTTCATCTGAGCTAATAAAGTATCCTCCACCGCCTTAGCCCCAATATCTGTTTCTTGGTTTTTGCCAGAGTGGTCACCTCTTTCCAGGTTTGGTTGATAGGCTCGGCCAGATCGGGTAAGGTGGCTAACATCCCCATCGACCCAAGTGGCTTTTTCAATATTGCAGGTATTTTGGCTACCCAGGATAGTGTCCCAAGAGAGCATATTGCAGCTAGGCTCTTTTATGGATAGAGATGGAGAAAAAGGAAGAAGGATATATGATAATGGGTGTTTATTTATTTCGAACTTGGGTTCACAAATTTTTTCATCTACCTCAATCATATTGATTTGAGGTAGAGGGTTATTGACTATATTTGGTCTAGGTGGAGGTTTTTCAATAACCTCATCATCTATAAGGTCTGGATAGCATCTTTGAGTGTATAGCATTTATCGGTGAGGTGATCACTGCAGCGATGGTATTCACAGTACTGGGCATGATTCCAAGTCCTAGGCAGGGGGTTTGGTGGCTTATAGTTTTCCAAAGGCTTTAGCACTCCCTGTGCTATTAGCCCCTGCAGTATCACATACTGGGAGCTTGCTGACTCATCATATCTTGGTTTACCTGTTACGATTTACGAAATTTACGCTTGGGCCATTATTCCTCCGGCCAGTGTTGACACATGCGATCCGTGGGACCATGGAACAGTGTTATAGTTTTGGGTAGGAAAAGTGGCTGAAGCATTTCCTACCATATTGACGGCTAGTGTTGGTGCGGCTGCCTTTCCTTTAGAATAATGGAAAGAGCTAGGAGGCGTATTGACTTTTAGTTGCCTAGTCTGTATATCTTCATCAATATGGGTGCCTATCTCTACTATTTCTTTAAAATTGCTATAGGGGAGATGCCGCATGTGTTCCAGGTATATGGGCTGGAGGTTTTTAATGAACATTCTGGAAGACTTCAGTAGGATTAGAAGGTTTTTCTTTTCCACTGACGCAAATTCAACAGGGTTTCCTTTTCTCTTTGGGTGCACGACTCAAGGTCCCTTTTATTTTCGGGGCTGGTGTTGTCTTTGTACCTTTCAAGGAACCCTTGAGCTATTTGGTCCCAAGTATTCATAGTGCTGCTATTTGACAACATCAACCATTGTTTGGCTGCCCCTATTAGGGTGAGGTGGAAATTGGAAGCCGTAGCTTCAAAGCTTGCTTCCCTTGACTACATGTCAGTGGAATAGGATTTTAAATGAGATATGGGGCATCCAGTCCCATCAAACTTTTCTATGTCGGGTATTTATTTTGAAGGTAGTATTGCTGAAGGTTGCAATGCTAGTGTCCGCGTAGAAAATTCCCCTTTGTTGAGAAGTTTGAGCATCATGGTTTTCATATTTTCCATGTCAGCCTCCATTTTGGTGGCTAGGGGAGTTGGCTTTTGGTATATGCTGGCAGGATTAGGGAAGGCTGGGTTAATTTCTGGCTGCGGTATCTGGTAAGGATTTTGGGCTGGATATGGATATTGGGCAGGATATGGATATTGGGCTGGTGGATTTTGGGCAGGATAAGGATTCTGGGCTGGTGGATTATGGGCAGTATAAGGATTCTGGGTTGGTGGATTTTGGGCAGTATAAAGATTCTGGGCTAGTGGATTTTGGGCAGTATAAGGATTCTGGGCTGGTGGATTATGGGCAGTTTCAGCTGGGCGGCCAAGATCATTGGAAGGTAAATAGGTAGTGACTTGGCCTGACGGGTTATAGCTTTGTGGGTCCATATGTGGGCTATTTTGGAGTGGGTTGATTATGGAAAAAGGGAGGTCATTTGGACTCTAGGGTATGTTGGTGCTTGGGAAAGGGTATGGAGGATAGGACGGGTAAGGGTTGATATTTGGGTAGTAGGGACTTGGTGCAGGAGGATTTGGATTTGAGGTAGTGGCAGTATTTGGTGGGTTAGTGTTTGGCTGGGGGCTTGGGTTTGGAGGCACATGGGATGTTGATGCTTCTTTGGGGACTGCAGGGGAAGAGATTACCTCACCACTGGACTTTAAATTTTGCACCAGATTAGCCATCTGGTTCATTATACGATCAGTTGTTGCACCCAAATTTTGGTCTAGCCATTCTTTGCATTCTTTGGAGTGGGCACAGAGCCCACATGCGTACTTAGGCGGATTGCTCACTTTCTGGCGCCATCTTGCTCGGATCGTACCCTCTAAACAGGCGATTCGCCCTTATCGATCGATCGATACCCTCTTAAATGATTTCTGCACTTATTTCTCGTATCAACCGGCCAGTACTATCTTTGTCTTTCCAAATTCGGGCCAGATTTCTGAGGAAAATGGGTTTGGAGGTATCAGAAGGCTGGCTGAAGGCTTTCTGGGCTTGGAGTACAACGTGCCTTTATTAGTTTTTTTGTAATTATTATTTATTTTCCCTACAATTGACTGGATAAGCACCTGCTTTATTTTGACGGTCTCAGGACTTTCCCTGGAACAGTGGATTCTTTCTCCAGAGTATAGGACCAACGTATTTCACCTGCCTTTCGACTCCCTAAGATCGGACTGATCCCAGGCGAAGGGCCTATACTCTTTTCAGGATCCACCATTTGAAATGGTCTATTCGAGCATCAGAGAATAATAAATCAGCCCCTGTGTATTTATTCTTTTTTTTTTTCTTGCGTAATTTATTTATTTTTTTTCATCATTTTTCTTTTTGACTTGCGCATTTTATTTCCTTTTTTCATTTTTTTTCATATGGGCTGACCCACGATTCAAAAATGCAAAAACCGGTCGGTCTTTGAAGTGTCCTGAGAATCTATATGCAATCTAACGTTGGCTTATGCAGGGGGTAGGTTGGCCATGGTGTAGGGTAGCAGTTTGGAATATATTTATATGCGTGCGCGTGTGTGCAGCCTCTAAAAAGTAGTAAATTTTTTCTCTTTTTTTCAGATATAAAAGTAGAAAATAAACAGATATGGAATGTCTTACTGTTATGCGTGGATTTTCTCGGCTTTTTAGTTTGAGCGCGAGCAAGCAAACCAATCACATCAAGAAATAGAAAGAAAAGCGGGGAATCTATCTATCCCTATTAATTACAAATTTGTCTTATTTCCCCAAAATAAAATGGCATAATGAATGCAAATATGTACAAGTTGCGGAGTAAAAATAATAATATAGAGCCGAGAATGAAGCAGTATTAAAAATAAAGCCTCGGCCCTTTTATTGTGCTGCCCGGAATTTTATTGCAAATATATATATATATATATATATATATATATATATATATATATATATATATATATATATATATATATACACACATATATATATTTGATTTTGAAAAAAAATTTGTTTTGTTTTTTTTTAAAATATTTTTAAACATACCTGTAACAGTTATTGGAAGGAAACTGCTACAAGATGGAGGATCATATCCACAAATATAGACATGGGAGTATAGGAACGCAATATTCAAATGCATAAATTAATAGAACAAGCATACTTTAGCCAGAAACAAAGAAAAACAAAAAGTTTTTTTTATGCCATCTTTATTTAAAATAAAAACGATCTCCCAGTCGCCATCGTGGGTTCCTGTGCCAGCGCCTTGGATAGGGGTGTGCGTACGTGCGGATGCGGGACACCACTGCTCTCATTCCATCCTCCCTTGTTTAGGGGAAGACGAAATTAAAAGTGCGAGAGGAGTGTTGTCTAAAATAGCGCGTTTGAATACGCCTCGGTAACTTTCAGTGAATTTTTGGTCTAATATGGGAGCTTTGAGTTTTCTATATCAAGTTATCTCTTATTTAGGGGATATCAGGATATAGGAATACATCACCCTTTCATTCTCATTCTCCCTTTTTTAGGGAAAACGGAAAAGTGCAAGAAAGGATGTTACGAGGCCCCACTATGGTTTTTATGAAAATTGTCTTATGGCCTATTTCGGATCACTATGGGTGCTTTGAGTTTCCTGCATCAAGTTATCCCTTGTTTAGGGGATACCAAGATATAGGAATGCATCACCCTTTCATTCCCATTTTCCTTTTTTTAGGGGAAAACAGAAAAGTGCAAGAAAGGAGTGTTGCGACGCCCCACTGGATCCAAAATGTTTTATAGAGTCACCATCTTTATTTTAAGGAAAAAATAAAGCAAAACCAAAAAAAGAAAAACCAGAGATTGTAAAAACGGGTTCGGGGGCTAAGTTACGAGTTGAGAAGGTGCTAGGCACCCAACTCGCCCTTTCGGTCTCAAAAGCGGTTTTTGGCTAAAGTATGTTTTTTGTTATATTTATTTAGCAAATAAACAAAGCATTAAAAGACAAAAAATAAAAGCAAATACATCCGCGGCTACATTATTTACGGACTTGCAGTCATTTCCTTACAATAGTTACAAATATATTTAAAAATATTTGGCCATAATAACGGCTCTTTTACATAGTATTTCCTAACTAAATCCGGGCAGCACAACGGCTTATATTTTCTACATTGGGCCGGATTTGAAAATAACTTTTATAAAATAAACACCATTAAAGGCTATTACCTTTTAGAGCGGGGAGTGCTCGCTCTGTCCTTCTCGGGAGAGGGAGACTTTTTATGCTGCTGCTGTGATTTAGGCAGAGTAACGGCTTATTTTTGGTGGTTTTAGCCTATTTACTCGGGTAGAGTAACAACTTATTTTTTGTGGTTTTGGCCTATTTATTTGGGCAGAGTAACGACTTATTTTGAGGTTTTTGGACCGGGGAAATAGGGTGGATACCTAACTAGAAGGCTAGGGATCACTTTGACCGGTTGGTTTTAGGTTTGGCGGAGTTTTGGCAGGGTTTCGAGGCTTTATAGGAGGATCACTCCCTATCTCACTTCGCTCTCTATTTTCTCAGCGTAACGAAGACGCGGAGAAATTTTATCGAGGTTTTCTCTCTGTTCTACGGAGTGTCTGAAAGTGAGCCCCAAGCCCTCTATTTATAGCTGAAGGGGAGGACTCATCGGGAATTCTTTTTTCTCTCTGTGTGCTCAAATTCCTTGTACACCGCGTTGTAAAAATTGCACAATGTGTTAAATCCGGGGTGTACTGTAGCTAGCTGGGCGTTGCCACATTCCTTCATGGGTGCCGCACCAATGGGGCCTTTAGGCCGCGCCAGGGTACTATTCCTCTTTCAAGTTTTGCACTTTTATCCCTCGCATTTTACTGTTTCGCGCATCCTGCTTTGCCTTTTGCATTTTTAACTCTTGTAACTTGACATTTGTTAAGTTCAAACAGGTCTTGATATTTCATGCGAGAGTTACATATCAGGGGTACGAAATTGGGATGTCTACACCGCTCCAACTCGCAAACGCCCGCAGCCCGTGTGGGTAAAGCCCGAAAAGCCCGCATCCAAACGGTCTTTCATTTCATTGGTCCAACCCGCCCCTAATAGGTGACGGGGGTGGGCATGTCCACGGCTTTTGCTCTATTTGACAGCTCTAGCCAACAGGGACACATAGTTGCTCGCTGCCCCAACTTTCAACTGGTCGCCGCCACATCTCTACCTACTACTCCTAACTCGAAAAATGGCTCCAAATGGCAACCATGGGCACACCTCGCAACCACGACAGACCCAAGGACACCGAGCTGGCTGCTTGACAGTGGTGCTTCTCACCATATTTCTAACGACCTTAGCAATCTATCTCTACACACCCCCTATACGGGCACAGACGACATGGTCATTGATTATGGTACATGGTTATCTATCTCCAAATCTGGTTCCTCCTTGCTTTCTACACTATCACACACTTTTGCATTGCATAATGTTCTCTTTGTACCTGACATGAAAAAGAACCTTATTTCCATATCTCAATTTTGCATCTCCAATAATACGTCTATTGAGTTCTTACCATAATTCTTTTCATGTGAAGGATCTAAGGACATGGAGCATTCTACTGACGGGCAATCTAACGATGCTGTATATGAATGGCCAACCACAACTCTTCTCCTCGCTCCTCTGCTTGTGTCAGTTATAAAGTCTTTCATCATGACTGGCATCACCGCCTTGGCCATCCATCTGAACCTATCCAGCGTTAGATTCTATCTAGTTTAGGCATAGCTTTAGACACTCCTCGCATCAAACAAAAACATTGTAATGATTGTTTATGCAATAAAAGTCATAAACTTCATTTTTTTTGTAATCTATTGTTGTGTCTTCCTCCCCGCTACAAATTATTTATTCTGATGTCTGGACCTCCCCCATTCATTCTATTGATGAATTTAAGTACTATGTTATTTTTGTCGATCACTACACCCACTATATATGGCTCTACCCGCTTAGGAGAAAATCTGAGGTTGCCACCATCTTTCCTTGCTTCAAAGCCCTTGTCGAAAACTATTTCAAACCCACCATTGTCACTCTTTACTTAGACAATGGTCGTGAGTACACGAGTCTAGCCCGCGATACTGGCTTGGCCGCCTACCTGTACGCTAATGACATCTCTCACCTCACCTCGCCACCTCACACAATGGGTTCTCGAAGCGTCGCCATCGCCACATTGTTGAGACCAGTCTATCTCTTCTTTCTAAAGCTTCCCTTCCGCTTGCCTTCTAGTCGTTTGCCTTCCAAACAGCAACCTACCTCATAAACCGGCTACCAACACCCACTCTAGACCAGATATCTCCCTACCAAAAACTGATGGGTTGTTTGCCCAACTACTCTAAACTCCGTGCCTTTGGTTATCTTTTCTACCTTTGGCTCCGCCCTTATTCTGCCCACAAACTCATTGCCCGCTCCAATCCCTGTGTCTTCCTCGGTTACTCGCTCACTCAAAGTGCATATCTCTGTTATGATCCGAGCACCACCAAGCTATTCATTTCACGTCATGTTCGTTTTTCGAGTCTATCTTTCCCATGTCCATATCGACCACCCATCTTGCTCGCACGGATACCTACATTTGTGTCTCCTGGTTCCCTCCACACGAATTGCTATCGGATTAATACACACCATCTGCGGCCCGCTACGGTAACTCTCCGTCCGTGGCTTCTAGCACTAATCAGAATGTGGTTGATCTCAGCTTGCCCATACACCACTGTGGGTTCCGGGACTTGCGCCCGCACCCCGCACGCCCTTGGATAGGGGTGCGCGTACGTGTGGATGTGGGACACCACTACTCTCATTTCATCCTCCCTTGTTTAGGGGAAGACAAAATTAAAAGTGCGAGAGGAGTACTGTCTAAAATAGCGCGTTTGAATACGCCTCGGTAACTTCAGTGATTTTTTGGTCCACTATGGGAACTTTGGGTTTTCTATATCAAGCTATCCCTTTTTTAGGGGATACCAGGATATAGGAATACATCACCCTTTCATTCTCATTCTCCCTTTTTTAGGGGAAAACGGAAAAGTGCAAGAAATGATGTTGCGAGGCCCCACTATGGATTTTATGAAAATTGCCTTATGGCCTATTTCGGATCACTATGAGTGCTTTGAGTTTTCTACATCAAGTTATCCCTTTTTTAGGGGATACCGGGATATAGAAATACATCACCCTTTCATTCTCATTCTCCTTTTTTAGGGGAAAACGGAAAAATACAAGAAAGGAGTGTTGTGACGCCCCACTGGATCCAAAATGTTTTATAGAGTCGCCATCTTTATTTTAAGGAAGAAATAAAGAAAAACCAGAGATTGCAAAAACGGGTTCGGAGGTTAAGTTACGAGTTGGGAAGGTGCTAGGCACCCAACTCGCCCTTTCGGTCTCAAAAGCGGTTTTTGGCTAAAGTATGTTTTTTGTTATATTTATTTAGCCAATAAATAAAACATTAACTACTTACAAATACATCCATATTTACATTATTTACAGACTTGCAACCGTCTCCTTCCAATAATTTACAAATATATTTAAAAAATATTTGGCCATAATAACGGCTCTTTTAAATAGTATTTCCTAACTAAATCCGGGCAGCACAACGGCTTATATTTTTACATTGGGCCGGATTTGAAAATAACTTTTTAATAAATAAACTCTTAAAGGCTTACCTTTAGGAGCCTTGGTGTGCTCGCTTTGTCCTTCAGGGAGAGGGAGTCTTTTTTTGCTGCTGCGGTGCTGTTGCGGTGCGGGCAGAGTAACGACTTACGAGAGTTGCTTTTGGGACCCGTAAAACGGGCGGAGCAACTGCTTGCCTTTTGACGCTTGCTGGTGGTGGAATTTGGGCATAACAAGGGCTTATTTCTGGCTGATTTGGCCTTTTCACTCGGGCAGAGCAACGACTCTGTCCGAGAGTTTTGGACTGGGGAAATAGAGTGGATACCTAACTGGGGGGCTAGGGATCACTTTGACCGGTTGGTTTTGTGTTTGGAGGAAGTTTGGCAGAGTTTCGAAGCTTTATAGGAGGGGGAACTCATTCTCACTCACTGAGCGCTCGCTGCGTAAAAATAACGCAGAGTTTCTTTAGGCTTCAAGCCTTTGTGAATTGTGTCCCTGAAAGTGAGGCCGAGCACCTGTATTTATAGTTGAGAGTGTGCTTCATCAGCTTGTACCGCGCGCTTGATAATTTGCACAATGCGTTAAAACTGAATGCACTGTTTGGGACCCTAGGCGCGGCGCCAGGCATGGTGGGCGCGACGCCAACTGTTGATTTTCCTTCAATTTTTGACATTTCACCCCCTGCAGTTCACTATTCATGCATCCTACTTTTCCTTTTACATTTGCAACCCTGTAACTTGACATTTGTTAAGTTTTAACAGGTTTTGATATCACATACCAGAGTTACATACCAGGGGTACGAAATTGGGGTGTCTACAGAGCCCCTCAATGATGGAGTCTACGGGTAACCCGTAGCTTACTAAGTAGACGAACATCGTTGATAAGAAATAGACTCTCAAATTTCGTGCAATTATAAATGGGGAGTAATGCAATAGGTAGCAGTTATAATGCAACCAAACCTCCATATCCTAGACATATTTAGTCGGTTATAGCAGGTTATCGTAGTTTTTAAGCAGATATGCAATAAAATGCTCTAATGGTCGGACCTACTAATGTAGGCTGCCTACGTATCCCTTAATAAAAGAAATCAGACCAAACGTAGTTCGGGCCTAGCCATGAAAAAGCATGCTTCGGTGCTAACAAACAAGTGCTGCAATGGTCGTGCCTACCGAAATAGGCTGCCTACGTATCCTTATCCAAGGAATCAGACCAAACGTAGTTCACCTCTACTGGGGATCAAGTGCCATGCGAAAAAGATAGTTGTAATATCCATTACAACCTTGTGAAAATAATGCACATCAAAATGCAATATCCATTGCATCTCCAAGAACCCAAATGCAATATTCATTGCATTACCGCAGAAACAGATGCAATATCCATTGCATCTCGACACCAGACGCAATATCCATTGCGTCGCCACAAAACCTAATGCAATATCCATTGCATTATCGCATAAAACAGATGCAATATCCATTGCATCGCAACACTAAACGCAATATCCATTGTGTCGCCACAAAACTTAATGCAATATCCATTGCATTAACGCAGAAAACAGATGCAATATCCATTGCGTCGCCACAAAACTTAATGCAATATCCATTGCATTAACGCAGAAAACAGATGCAATATCCATTGCATCGCAACACTAAACGCAATATCCATTGCGTCGCCACAAAACTTAATGCAATATCCATTGCATTAACGCAGAAATTAACAGATGCAATATCCATTGCATCGCAACACTAAACGTAATATCCATTGCGTTATTGCAGAAAACAGATGCAATATCCATTTCATCGCAACACTAAATGCGATATCCATCGCATTAACACAGAAAACAGATACAATTTCCATTGCATCGCGACGCTAAATGCGATATCCATCGCATTGCCACAAAACTTAATGCAATATTCATTGCATTAACGCAGAAAACGGATGCAATATCCATTGCATCGCGACGCTAAATGCGATATCCATCGCATTGCCACAAAACTTAATGCAATATTCATTGCATTAACGCAGAAAACAGATGAAATATCCATTGCATCGCAACACTAAATGTGATATCCATCGCATTACCAAAAAGACGAATGCAATATCCATTGCATCGCAACGCTAAATGCGATATCCATCGCATTACCAAAAAGTCGAATGTAATATCCATTGCATCGCAAAGCTAAATGCGATATCCATCGTATCGCAAAAAGACGAATGCAATATCCATTGCATCGCAACGCTAGATGCGATATCCATCGCATCGCAAAAAGACGGATGCAATATCCATTGCATCGCAACGCTAGATGTGATATCCATCGCATTACCAAAACGCGCTTTCCCCATCATAGGAAAGCGATCTTTGTATTCTTTGCCATTCTTTGTCATTCTTTGCATTTCTGCATTGCATTTGCGATATTGCTTTGCACTTTCGCTTTTGCTGCTTTTGCGGCGCTTGCCGCATTTTGCTGCTTTTGCCACTTCTGCCGCTCTTGCTGCTTTTGCAACTTCTGCCGCTCTTGCTGCTTTTGCGACTTCCGCTGTTGCTGCTTTTGCGACTTCTGCCGCTCTTGCTGTTTTTGCTACGTCATGCTACTTTATGCTGGGGATTTTTTTTCGTTGTTGTATTTCCGACCTTTGCTGGAAAGTCTTCCCCCTTTTGTTGCTGCAATTTCTAGCTTCAGCTGAAAATTTCTCTTTTGCTGCTATTTCCGGCCTTGGCTGGAAATTTCTTCTTCTGCTGCTGCATTTTCCGGAAATTTTCTTTGCCGCATTTTCCGAAAAAATTTCTTCTTTTTTGCATTTTCTTTTGTTGCATGCCCTTTCTGGCCTTAGCTGGGAAATTCTTCTCTTCGCTGCTGTATTTTTTGTTTTTGTTGTTGCATTTTCTGGCCTTAGCTAGAAAATTCTTCTCTTTGCTGCTGCATTTTTCTTTTTGTTGTTGCATGTATTTTTTTTATTTTTGCATTCTTTCTTTTTTTTTCTTTTTTACATGCTTTGCATTTATTTTTCTTTATTGCATGCTTTGCATTTTTTTGTTTATTGCATGCTTTGCATTTTTTATTTATTGCATGCTTACCTTTACTGCTGATTTTTCTGGCTTTTTTGCCCATTTGCTGGCTGACTTGCTGGAGATATGGACTTTACTCTGCTGTCAACATGCGTTTTCCCCAGCATAGGGAAAACGATGAAATCGTTTTTTCTTTTTTTTAATGTGCTTATTCCAACATAGGAGAAGCGATGCAGATTTTTTCAAAAATGCGCTTATCCCAGAATAGGAAAAGCGGTGTAGATTTTTAAAATGGGCTTATCCCAGTATAGGAGAAGCGATGCAGATTTTTAAAATGGGCTCATCCCAGGATAGGAGAAGCGATGTAGATTTTTTTTCAAAAATGCGCTTATTCCAGAATAGGAAAAGCGGTGCTGCTTTTTTTCAAAAATGTGCTTATCCCAGCATAGAAAAAGCGGTGCGGATTTATGAAGTGTTGTGGCAGAATGCTGTCGATGATTTACTTATGTAGCTTTTGATGATGCTGCTGAGGATCTTTGGAGGTGGTCCTTAGCGAGATGCTAGCAGAACATTTATAGGCCGATGCGACAGAAGACCTAAGAAGATGCAGTAGAAAGATGCAAACAAAAGATGCAAGCATGCGAATGAAACTTTCTTTTTCTTCTTAAAAAATAACTTTTGAATGTGCATGTGTACCATCTGTTTCTTAAACATGTTAAGACAAGATAAGGTAAGGTGATGAAAATGTAATATAAGAGCTTGAGATGTGGCTTCTAGTTGGCTTTGAAGGGTTATGAGTATAGGGGCTGATTGTGATATTTGAGATGGAGGTAGGTGCAGTTTAGGGTTGTTTTTCCGTCTTTTGACTAGTGCATCATTCAAAAAAAAAAAAAAAGAAATTCGATCAGGATTAGTGAGCTCTACAAATCGATGCCTCGGAAGGGCCACCTTTTTTTTTCTTTTTTCTGTTGTTTCTTTGCTTTGCTTTTTTTTCTTTTGTCTTTTTTTTTTTGGGTGCTCTAACTTTTGCCTAGGCTGCCCTTTCGGGTTTTCAACCTAGCGAGATTTTACCTCATGGGGAGCCGGTCTTTCAATGCATGCGAAGATAAGTTGCTTATTCTTGAGGGATCACAGTTTTGTAGCTTCTTCGTTCCTTCAGGCAGAGATGGAAATGATAGCTTCTTCTGGATATGATGAGCCTTTATGTATCCAATGAGTTCAGTGGGAGAAGCCCAGGATGAATTTAATCAACCAAATTTTGTAAGATGGGATGGGGAAGTTTCTGAAGAGATTAACTGGAGACAGCCCCAGAAAGACTCGATTGAGGGAGACTTTTGTGGGAGACAGAAATGAGTATGCTCACAAAAAGTGGGACGACTCTAATGGACAAAAAGAAGAGTTATGATCCAGAGTTTTTCGTCGAGTATCATGAGTTTCATGGACCCTTTTTAATGTTTATATTTTGATGATTTTGTGTGTCTTTAGCAAGAAGTTCTGTCTTGGATCCAGATCACGTTATAGCCGATTGAAGCAGAGCTATAGGTGGCAATTAGGTTAGGGTATAGTGTTTAAGCATTTGGGATGGATTAGCTTTAGGGATGAAGATTTGATTGGCCCTTTGCTCAAAGGGATTTTGGGCTGTGGATTTGGTTATTTTCGGAAAGGCGATGGCAAAACGATTATTGACTGGCCTTTTAAGCTGTGGGTTTTGGATGAGAATTTGGTTTCTGGATCTGGGGAGATCGGGTTTTGGCTTTGGTTATGGGTCATGGGGTTGTCCAAGAGTGATTGATATTTTTCTTTTATTGCGATAGAGAGATTTTGAGGAAATTGCTCAGGGGAGGCTCTTTTTTTTTCTTTTCTTTTCCTTTTTCTTTCTTTTTTTTCTTTGCGAGAGGGAAATTTCTCCTTTTTTTTTTGACCTCTCGGAGCAATTTGGGAGAGTGCTTGAAGAGATACTCGTCTTCTCTCTCTTGGGATAAAAGAAGATTGTCACTCTTGGTGGATATATATATATATAAGGGTGGAGCAGCCCCAGTTTTGAGAAGCTGGATCTTAGAGATGGTTAGGCTTTTGCAAGTGGCGGATTTGTTCAGGTATTTAGAAGAGGTTGGGTGTGTGGTTGGAAGCCCCTAGTGTACCATTTAATAGCTCGGCCGCAATGGGTCGAAGATGACTTTTTACCAAGACAGAAGGTTGCTTCATCGAACAAAGATTTTTAATGGTTTGTGGGTCCATATTCTTGAAATGACTTATTACCAACTCGTGCAGTTTTATCATGTTTTTACATGAGTTGATTCATCTTTTTTTTAATATGACAAATACTTTGGCGATATGTGGTGCTCAGAGATCAAGAGGAAGACTCTACAAGCTAATATAGGGAAAGCAAGAATTTTATCAAACTTGAATATAGATAAAATACCTTCGGAAATCTCGATTTGAGGACTTGGTTGGACTTTCAAAATGACGAAGATCAAATGGATTCATGATCATCCTCTGCAAGGATAAGCTGTAGGCATCAATATAGGTAAAAGAGATACCCCTAGGTTTGAAAAGCCCCTAGTCCTTGATTGTTGCGCATGATCATTGAGTTGCCAGACTTTTCTGGATTTCCGGCTTTCCAGACTTTTAAGCTTTTTTGACTTTCTCAGCTTTCTTTTCTTTTCTGACTCCCTATCGGTCTCCTTTTTTTTTTGTCTTCATCTGTTTTTTTTTTTTTTTTGCTATTCTTTTTTTTTCCTTCATGCATATTTTTTTTTGAAGTGGTAGCCCCTGACATCTCGAAGTAGGACTTTACTTTTTTATTATCATTATTTTTTTGAAATTGAGAATGAAAGATGCACTTATCAACTGGTGATACATTTATGAAAGGTTAAGAGAGAAGAGGAATTTGGAGATGACAATCTATATACATATAATGACAAGGGTGGAATTCTCCCTCAAAATCTCACTTTTGAATTATTGACTTTTGAGTTACCATTTCACTTTTTCTCTCTTCTATCTTTTTTTGATTTCTCTGTCTCCTCCATATTTTCTTTCTTATCACTACCATCACATCTCTTTTAAATATGTTTAAACATTTTTCTCTCTTTAAACATAAAAAATAGTAACTAAAACAAAAATATAAGAGGTTAGTAAAATAAAAATAATTTATGGAACAAGCAACTATAAAAAAATTTAGAGAATTAACAAAACAAAAATAATTTAATGCGGAGGTTAGTAAAATACCAAAAGTTTAAAATTTTTTAACGTTAGTAAAATAAAAATATTTGATGAAACCAAAATAATAATTACAAAGTCAATAAAAACAAAAAAACAATTTAAACTAAGGTTACTAAAAGAATAAAAATAATTTACGGAACAAAATTTTAAAACAAATTCTTGAAAATAGATATGTAAAACAAAAATATATTAGTTAAATAAAAATATTTGATGTAACAAAAAAAATAGTTACGGATTCAATAAAACAAAAATAATTTAAACTGGGGTTGGTAAAATTATAAAAATAATTTACGGAACAAAATTTTAAAACAAATTCTTAAAAATAGTTGGGTGAAACAAAAATACGTTAGTAAAATAAAAAATATTTGATGGAACAAAAATAATAGTTACAGAGTCAATAAAACAAAATAATTTAAACTGAGATTAGTAAAATAATAATAATAAATTACGTAAAACTAATTCTTAAAAATAAAACAAAAATAATAGTTACAAAGTCAATAAAACAAAAAAAAGAAGTTATTAAAATCAAAATAATTTACAAAACAAAAATATTTGTTAACGGTAAAAATAATTTCGTTATTTTGATTTTAGCTTTTTTTTCCAGAAATTTATTTATTCGTAAAATACAAATATTATTTAATAAAAGTAATCATTCAAAAGGAAGAACTTATTTGAGTTCACATTCTATTTGAAGGGCGGAAAAAAAATTAAGTTTGTTCCAAGACATTCATTATATATAGTTTTTAAATAGTATAAAGTGTTCGAGGTTGTCAAACCATTAATTGACATTTAAAATTAGTATTCCAGTAATGCTATTGAGAAACATTGACCATGCTGTAGGGTTGTGCAATGAAACAAGACTAATCATCATAAATCTTGAAGATCACATTGTTGAAACAATTTTTTTGAAAAGAAGCAATATTGGAGAAAATGTTATTATCCCAAGATTGTCATTAACTTATCCGATGTAAGACTGTCTTTTAAGTTCCAGATAAAATAATTTATATTGCGGGTATCATATGTAATAACAATTAACAAGTTTCAAAGTCAATAATTGTACGCATGTCTCTTTTAGAAAAAAAAAATCGACAGTTATATGTCATAGTTTATAGAGTAACAAATTATGTTGGTTTGAAGATATTGATATGCAGTGAAGATGAAAAACCAACTAATAAGACAATAAATGTTGTGTATAAAAATATTTTTTTTGAATCTATAATGATTAGTGATATACTTATGTGTAGTTGTTAATAAATCGATCCTCCTTAATTTGTTTATATACGATTTTGTTGACGTGCGTGTAACGCACGTGTTAAAAAACTAGTCGAGTATAATGGTGAGAGGATTTCTTGTCTTTTCATGTTTTGGGAAACAAAAAGAAACACATAGAAAATACCTCCTTTTTTTAACACTCTTTTTTTAATTTTGGAAAATGATTTTTTTTTTTTTGCTTTTTTTGTTTTGCTTTTTTTTCTTTTTTGCGATCTTTGAAATGAGATGTGATAATTACGTACTTTTAGACAATCCTTTCAGGAGAATAAATGATAATAGTCAAACTTTTTTTATTTTTCAGCTCCTGCAAAATTGTTAGTGGTACCAAAGAAAAACAACAAAGATCCCAATAGTATTTTTTATTGTTATTTATTTTTTATGTAGGCATCATTGCGTTTGATTATCTCGGCTGTTTAGACCGGGCGTGCGGAAAATGACATAACTTTTGACTCGGGTGGAGTTACGGGGCCCGCCGCATATCAAAACGAAGCTCTCAAAAAAACGAACAAAATAAATGATGTGAAACTTGGTTACAAGCATTTTTTAAGGCAAAAAACAACGTTTAGACAGTGTTACGGGCGATTGAAGTTTTTTTTATAGATATAGACAGAAAATAAAACAGATATGACATGTCTTGCTGTTATTTATAGATTTTCTCGGCTTTTTAGTTTGAGCACGAGCAAGCAGCCAATCACATCAAGAAATAGAAAGAAAAATGGGGAATCTGTCTATTCCTATTAATTACAAATTTGTCCTAATCCTCAAAATAAAATGACAGAATGAAAGAAAAAAATATATATATATTTTGCGTAATAAAAGTAAAGCGAACGGAATAATAATATAAAGCAGAAAATAAAGCAATAAATAAAAATAAGGAATTTATTGCATATATATATATATATATATATATATATATGATTTTTTATTTTTGATTTTTTTTTTATTTTTTGAAAATAATATTTTTAAATATATCTGTAACGGTTACTGGAACGAAACTGCTGCAAGATGGAGGATCATATCCACAAATATAGACACGGATGTATAGGAATGCAATATTCAAATGCTTAAATAAATATAATAAGCATACTTTAGCCAGAAACAAAGAAAAACAAAAAAGTTTTTTTTTTATGAGTCTAGCCCTCTATTTTTATTTTAAAATAAAAATGATCTCTCCAGCGTAGTCGCCATTGTGGGTTCCTGGGACTTGCGCCCGTGCCCCGAGCGCCCTTGGATAGGGGTGCGCGTACGTTCGGATGCTGGACACCACTGCTCTCATTCCATCCTCCCTTATTTAGAGAAAGACGAAATTAAAATTGCGAGAGGAGTGATGTCTAAAATAGCGTGTTTGAATACGCCTCGGTAACTTCAGTGAATTTTTGGTCCAATATGAGAGCTTTGGGTTTTCTATATCAAGTTATCCCTTTTTGAGGGGATACCAGGATATAGGAATCACCCTTTTATTCCCATTCTCCCTTTTTTAGGGGAAAACGAAAAAGTGCAAGAAAGGATGTTGCGAGGCCCCACTATGGATTTTATGAAAATTGTCTTATGGCCTATTTCGGATCACTATGAGTGTTTTGGGTTTTCTACATCAAGTTATCCCTTTTTTAGTGGATACCAGGATATAGGAATACATCACCCTTTCATTCTCATTCTCTCCTTTTTTAGGGGAAAACGGAAAAGTACAAGAAAGGAGTGTTGTGACCCCACTAGATCCAAAATGTTTTATAGAGTCGTCATCTTTTATTTTAAGGAAGAAATAAAGAAAAACCAGAGATTGCAAAAACGGGTTCGGAGGTTAAGTTACGAGTTGGGAAGGTGCTAGGCACCCAACTCGCCCTTTCGGTCTCAAAAGCGATTTTTGGCTAAAGTATGCTTTTTGTTATATTTATTTAGCAAATAAATAGAGCATTAACTACCTACAAATACATCCATATTTACATTATTTACAGACTTGCAGCCGTCTCCTTCCAATAATTTACAAATACATTTAAAAAATATTTGGCCATAATAACGACTCTTTTAAATAGTATTTCCTAACTAAATCCAGGCAGCACAACGGCTTATATTTTTACATTGGGCCATATTTGAAAATAACTTTTTAATAAATAAACTCTTAAAGGCTTACCTTTAAGAGCCTTGGTGTGCTCGCTTTGTCCTTCAGGGAGAGGGAGTCTTTTTTTGCTGCTTTGGTGCTGCTGCGGTGCGAGCAGAGTAACGGCTTGCGAGAGTTGCTTTTGGGACCCGTAAAATGGGCGGAGCAACTGCTTGCCTTTTGACGCTTGCTGTTGGTGGAATTTTGGCAGAACAAGGGCTTATTTCTGGCTGATTTGGCCTTTTCACTCGGGCAGAGCAACGGCTCTTTCCGAGAGTTTTGGACATGGGAAATAGGGTGGATACCTAACTGGGGGGCTAGGGATCACTTTGACCGGTTGGTTTTGTGTTTGGAGGAAGTTTGGCAGAGTTTCGAGGCTTTATAGGAGGGGGAACTCACTCTCACTCACTGATCGCTCGCTGCGTAAAAATAACACAGAGTTTCTTCGGGCTTCAAGCCTTTGTGAATTGTGTCCCTGAAAGTGAGGCCGAGCACCTGTATTTATAGTTGAGAGTGTGCTTCATCAACTTATACCGCTCGCTTGATAATTTGCACAATGCGTTAAACGGAATGCATTGTTTGGGACCCTGGGCGCGGCCTAACCGCACTCTGGACGTGGCGCCAGGCATGGTGGGCGCGGCGCCAATTGTTGATTTTCCTTCAATTTTTGACATTTCACCCCTGCAGTTCACTATTCATGCATCCTACTTTTCCTTTTGCATTTTCAACCATGTAACTTGACATTTGTTAGGTTTTAACAGGTTTTGATATCACATGCCAGAGTTACATACCAGGGGTACGAAATTGGGGTGTCTACAACCACCTTCATTCAGCGGCTACTAAGACCGAGGATCGCACTGTTGCCAGCTACATGTCATGTGCCCGCTGCTCAACCATCCTCGGCAACCAGCTTTATGCTCGAGGACAGCACTGTACCTACTACGCAGCCCTCTTCAGCACCTAGTACCATAACCAAGGATAGCCATGCGCCTACCAATTCTGTGCCTGATGCATCTATTCCCGTGCCCACTGACCCTGTTCATGAGCATGTTGACACATCCTCCGTGGTTACCCGTTCCAAGAACAATATCTTCAAACCTAATATCAAAATGAGTCACTCGGCGCAACTAGCAACGGACAGTGAACCAACATGTATCACTCAAGCTCTCAATGATGTCAAATGGCGCTAGGCCATGTCCCGAAGAGTATGATTCTTTAGCTCACAATGATACTTATGATCTGATTCTCTTGGCAGATGCTCACAATATTGTTAGCTGCAAATGGATCTTCTGCATAAAACGACACCCTGATGGCACCATTGATCGCTACAAAGCTCGTCTTATGGACCAAGGGGTTTCATCAGTGACCATGAGTGGATTATCACGAGACCTTCAACCCGGTGGTTAAATCGACCACTGTTCGTCTTGCAGATCATCCAACGCTCCCGTCGCATAGCAAGTTAATGAGCACTAAAACGGTGTCATTTTAACTCTAAAAGGCCCAAAACTACGTCGTTTTCGCTTAAAACCAAATAAAGTGACCGACATCCACTGTCATGTCATAAACATGTGTCATCAAATATGCCTTTTGGTTACTTTTCAGTTTTTTTGCATTTTTTTCACCTTAACAAATAATTTTATAAAATAAATTTTTTATTTAAAAAAAGTATACATTTTTATTTACAAATAGAGACTTGGTTTGCTTCATTTTGATATCAACACAATTTTCTACAATAAATTGAAATTTTCTTCATTTTTCTTCATTCTCTCTCCAAATTTGTAATTTTCAATTTATATTACTCCCTCCGTCTCAAAATTATTGATATGTTTTTTTTACGTCTGTCTTAAAATAATTGCCTTGTTTGAAACTTTTGTTTTTAGGACAATACTTTTACTTCTTTACCCTTTTTTTCATGTCTATCTCAAATTTATTTATTAATATATAATATATAAAGATATAATATAATTAAGATAAAGATGGTGGGGGTATGTAGAGTTACTAGATCTTCGTGTCTGTGTCTATAGCACAATGCTAGTTTATGTGATTTCGTCAATTGAAACGATAGTGCATAAATAGAAGGTACAATTTTTAAAAATTGCTACAGTTGAGAGGGTACATACCAATAGTTGAGGGGGTTATTTGTAACTATTTATATGTAACTGACTCATGACCTCAATCAATCAACTGAGCTCTATATATTGAAAGATTATTATAAGAGGTGAATGTTCAGAAGATTAATCGTAGGGTGTGACTTTGTAATGTGGAGAGAAAACATAGGGAGAAGAAATAGGGGTGACTGCTCATAATATTAATTTTAGGGTGTTACTTTGTAATTGGGAGAGAAAAAAATAGGGAGTTAAAAGGGGATAACTACTCTGATATATGTGGATGTGAGGGTGAATCCCTACCGTTAAATTTTTAAAGATAATTTAATCACAACTTCTAAATAGCTTTAGTCATTTGTAAATGTGTGAGTATGAGCTCTATTGTATATTAGATTGGTGTTGTGCCACCGCTGAAAAAATGCTTTTTGTTGGATAGCTAATTAGAGTAGTTTAGATATATTTTATTTTTATTTTTAATGATTTGAGTAGCTTGGGGGAGCAACATTTGCTCCCTTATTGTACATACTCTAAGACCCAAAACATGACTAAGGCCTCGTTTGGTGCAACGTTTTGAAAATACAGTTTTTTGAAAACGCAACGTTTTCAAAATGTAGTTATTTTCTTATAAACACGATTGGAAAACTATTTCAAAACATTATTTTCATAAACATAATAGTTGTAAAAATGACAGTTTTATCCTTTTATAAACAATGTATCTTATTTCTAATTAATACATATACCTTCAAATATATATAATAATAAAAGTACTTGTTACATAACACCAATGTAAATTTAAATTAAACATATCAAGTACAATTATTTTACAGAATTGTTTTCTAAAAAAATATTACACAAATTATTTAGCCAGTACAAAACAAGAGTCCATCCAAATTTTGTCAACAAAGATAATTTTACATGTTTATATAATTATATGCTTCATTTTTAACACCCCCCACGCACATATTTAGAACATCATTTGCTTTAACACGTGTAAGGCATGAGATTGGAAATATCATGACATAAAACCTTATCTATTAAATTTGATGACCTTTTCTCCCCCTTTTCTCAATCACCAGACCAGTCATCTCTATTAAACCCCTATTCTCCGCCTCATGTATAGAGTGTAAGTCCATGCTCGCTAGATTGCCATTATTCCATCATCATATTTGCTACTATAAGATATCACAATGAAATCTCTAATCTCCACCACATGTTTTTTTAATTCTTTTGAATCAATCTCTCAATGAAAATCAGATTTGGGGATTTGTATGGTGTGATGGAATCTTCTTCATTTTCTTTCACCCTTTTCTTATGGAGAGGGCATGTTTGTCAGAGGATTGAAATCCAACGTTTTTGTTGCAGTGTTTTGTAAAAAGTTACAAATGGTATCGTTTAAAACGCTACTCCAATTTTGAAAACTGAGCGTTATCAAACGCTGTATTGATACAAGCTTATTGCTAAAATGGAGCGTTTTGGAGCACATTTTGAACCAATATGTGCTACTAATAGAGCTGTTAAATAGGGCAAAAGCCTATGGGCATGCCCGCCCCGCCACCCATTAGGGGCGGGTTTAGCTAATGTATTAGATTCCCGTTTGGAAAACGGGCTTTTCGAACTTTGCTTGTGTGGGCTGTGGGCTTTGCGGGGCGGGGCGGGCTGCCGCACTTTCTTAATTTTACATTGCAAATGCACTTTGGCAATTGGCAGGAGTGACCACTACCAGTGAGTATAGCCCAAACTTCTTACTTCCCACACAGCCCAACCCAAACCTCAAACCCGTTCCATATTTCCATTTGACCATTTACATCTAATTATAGTTAGGGACTTAGAGTTAGGGACTTAGAGTTAGGGTTAGTATAAATATACTCTCACAGTCTCTCTCTCTCTCTCTCTCTCTCGCTCACGCAGTCACACGAGTACACGACTCACACAGACAGTACGCACGGGCCGGCGATTACGCCGCCTCCTTGACCCCGGCTCCGGCTCTCATCTCTCTTTCATCTCACGCTCTCTCTCTCTCTCTCTCTTTCTTTCTTATCTCACGTTGTCTTCGTCTTCGGCTCTTCGCCAATCGTCGTCATCGTTGTCATCGTCTTCGCCGTCTACGGGTTTCCTGATTCCTCTCTCTCCTCCGTCTCTGCTCATTCTGATAATAGCTTCGCCGCCTTCGTCTCCGCTCCTCCATCTTCGCCAATCGCCGCCGCTGTTCCTCTCTCTCCCTTTCCTGCTTCCAGCCTTCCAGATCCCGACGGCTCTCCTCCACAACCTCAGTCCTCAGAGTCTCAAACCTCACTCCTCAATCGATACCTGCTATTGCTATGGAGTCCCAACATTATCAATTGCTAGTTTGCTACTTGAAAGCCAATAGTGAATAAATACCTTCATTTGTTGTGGTTGTGACATAGTGTGATACTGTTTGTTTCTATACTGCTATTAAATTTAATATTGGTATTATATTGGTATTATATTGGTATATAATTAATTGGTTTATTGGTATTATATTGGTATATAATTAATTGGTTTATTTGTCAAAAATTCAAATCTATTTTAAATTCAAATAATTGATAATAAATAAAAAAAATTAAATAAACCCATTTCTTGTGGGCTTGCCTGTTTTGCCCGCAGGCTTATGCGGGGCGGGTTGGGCTAGGGGTTTTTAGGACGTTACGTTTGCAGGCTTTCTCGCCCCGTTTTACAGCGGGCTTTTCGGGCCCGTGGGCAAACCCGCCCCGCAGATCCGTTTTGACAGCTCTAGCTAGATCAATGGATCGGATATGTATTGGATATAGGTAAATCCGAATCCGATCCGAAACCTTATATCACCGATCCGATCCGATCCGATAATCCGACGGATCAAGTATATGTCAATCCATATCCGAATCAATTACCCGTTAACATATCCGATTAAATATCCGATCCGATCCGAAATATAAATATATGAATAAAAAAAATTAGAATATGAAAGGGAGGAAGATCAAAAGACAACATGCATATATAATTGTGTATATTATGTATATGCATAATAAGAAATATGCTATTTTCGGATCGGATCGGATCCTTAACGGATCGAATATAGCTAAATCCATATCCGATCCGTTAATAAATAAATTATCGGATTCGAATTCGGATTCGGGTTATTAGACCATTATACAAATAGATATCTGAAATTTTAGATCGGATTCGGACCAAAATCCGATCCATTAACAGGCCTAGCTCTAGCTACTAAACGGGTTCTAAATGTATTGTTTAGGTGAAATTTGAAATAGAACATAAAATTATGGGGTGAAAATTAATTTATGCAAAATTTATACTATATACTTTCTTTTCCCGGTTTCCTTTCGAATTGTTTGGATTTTTCATTTCAGCTTTCCGCCGGAAGGGTTTGAAGCAAGGAGAACCGACAACCGAGCAGGGGTCATCTAAATGGCGGACGAAGCTCCTAGTTTGGAAACTGAAGTCCGGGTGATCGAAGAAAAGCCGTCTTCGGTTGAAGCTACAATTGAATCGGGCGTACTGGGAGGCACCGAGTCTTCGTGCAACAACAACTCTGTAGAAAGTTTAAGTATCACCTCAAATGCCGAGCGTGAGAAATCATTGGAGTACGCGGAAGAGTTGATCGAAAAGGGATCCAAAGCCATCAAGGAAGAAGATTACGCCGAAGCAACTGATTGTTTCAGTCGTGCCCTAGAAATCAGGTGAGGGTTTCACTGCAATATTGTACCATTTCTTTTGGACGCCGAGTAAATGTTGGACACAAAATTAGGTTATAGAAGCAGGTAGTCGGTAACAGAACATTCGAGAGTATTTGAAGTTAAATTCCTAATGTTAGATTGTATATGCTAGTTTGTTCTATTCCACCCGAGATGTCCTCGAAATGGTCCACTCGAACATTCTTATTGAGAAATTAAACTTGCAATTCACATCCTGTTCAGACCTGCAATGATATTAAATAAATCAAAATGGACCAAAAATACCTCTGACATTCCTCTGATATTCTGGTCACTTCTAAAGGCATGTATTTAACTCTAAATTATATTTACTGTTTAAAAGAGAAAACTTTTCAATGGGGATGATCAGAGTAGACTGTGACAATATATGTAGCTGTGGGTGCATATGAAACTGATTAAGTGGATAAACATTGATGATGATGAGCAGTGCAGCTACTTATCACTTATGTTTGAATCTGAAGGGAACTTAGTATTTTATAGTCTGGAAATGTGGATATGTGTATGTTTTCTCTGTATATTTTTATGCTTGGTTGTACTGGTTTATGCGTTCATAATATCTTAATGGAAATAGCAGTGATGCATCAAGCTAAACTTGTCTCCATAACTCATCGTGAGGCATTGCGTTTTATGATCTATTTGCTGGGGCTAGCTAATTATTAGATTATGAGTACCCTTTAACTAACCAAGTCAGAGACTCAGAGTGCATACCTTGTGAATGGTGTTTTCACATGGAACATCCTTCGCTACTGTTTGTACTTCATCTGAGAGGCATCCAGGGATCCCACTAATTTAGCATAGTGGACGGCAACATATATATATATATATATATATATATATATATATGTTGCCGTCCACTATGCTATATATAGTATAATAGATGGATCCAATATGTTAATTAGTCAATTCATTGTCTCATGAACGCACAATCGGTTTGTTATGCACTAAATTAGCTGTGATTTTCATGCAGGTAAGTGTTGGATACTATGCTGATTGCATTTCAGGATAGCATTTGTTTCCTTTTGCTGTGTACTATCTATTTTGGGGCATAACATGCGCTTCTTTCTTTTCCTTTTTTCTTGATTTGACCGGACAAAAATATTCATTGGGATGATACATGGACTGGATAGGATGGGACTATTTACTCTCATTTAAGGATTCAATACATATTTGCTTATTTGAATGGTAGATAAATGGATGAGGGTATTATTACCTCATCACCCTCGTCTTTAAACTTAAGTCTTAGATTTGATTGCTGAATCCTAGCCAACCTTTGTCCCCCTCGATTTGATGATAGCCCCTTTGCCTACCTCAGTGGCAGACCTTTGATTTTGTGTCACGGGGATCAAGATATTATTAAGAACCAAAAAATACAATGAGTAGTCAAAGGTACAATGTGTTGAAACAAAACCTCTTATACATTACTGAGCGTACCATAAGACTAAAAGAGTACATTCAAGCAATTCATGGAATCAGAGTTCAGTAGACTACATCAAAGCAAAGACATGTGATGTGTTTTTGAAAGAAAAGAGGTCAAACCAATAAACTAAAGTTACCCAATCATAAGACTTGGAAAATACCCCATTACAAGAATGACCAAGCTTATTACCTAAGCTACTAAATATTACAATCAAATGAATCTATTCAGTCTATCAAACAAAACTAACAAGAAAACCAAACACCAACGACAATATATATCACACCCACACACTTTTTTTTGATAAATAAAGTATATTAATATATAAACAAAAGCGTCAAAGCAGGTGACGCATCCTTTGTACACTAAGCGTTTACCAATACGTGCCAAGAAATAGTAAAGCTATACAAAAATTCTACAAAAGAATTTGGCGTATTAAAATCCTCCAATTAAGTACCCGCTGCCGAGTAAATACATAAGTTTATAGAGGTCAAATTCAGGGGGGTCTAAAACTATATTAATCTTTTCCTGCATATATTTATAGAGGTCAAATTCAGGTTCTTAAAAATCTCGAAGTGGGCAGGAGCATTGTCATTTCTTACAGAGAAGTTGGGATATTGTTTGCCTAACGATAGAAAGTGAAGAAGATGCTATTGATCCGTGGAGAAGGAGGCGATCATTCTTTGAGGAAACAGGAGATGATAGTTCATAGAGATGGTGGAACTCTGATCTTTCATAGGGAGAGGGGCAATTGATTTTCTAATTTGATTAAGGGGCAATTATGCCTTTTTAGGTTTTTAGTATCATGTTATCGATTCCTTGGTATGCCATAGAGGTGATTATCTGATTAAATGGAACTAATGCTGTTGAGTGCAAGATGAATCCTGGTAGGAGTGGACTCAATCGAATCCGGCCCGAACCTGCAATAATCAGATTATCTGACTATGTTGACATAAATGTGTTAGATGAATAAATTTTTATGTGGAAGTTCTTATATAGCTACCCTGCCTATCCTGATTCCCATATTCCACTATTGGCTGATGTATGTCCATTACAGTAAATATCTATCATCTGATGATAGCGCTATCACGTTTTCTGACTCTAGAAAAGAGAAAAAAAAATCTAGAAGAGAAAGGAAAAACACCATTTTGGAAGAATACTACTTCCCAAGAGGTGGGAGAGATGGCAAGGACACTCAGACAAAGACCTTGAGGTCCTTAGTTCCAATTCCCAAGGGTGTCACTTACCTATAAAAAAAGAAACTACTCCCTCCATTCCTAATATTTGTTCTGCTTTTTTTTTGTCTGTTGCAAAAAAAATTGTCCATTCTAAATCTTCATTTTTAGGAAAACACTTTGACCACTTTATCGCTACTTTTTCTTACCTATTATACCAATATTTACTATAGAGTCAATTAGTTTTTCTTAATTTGTGGTGCTCAGTCAAACAAAGATGATTATTTAGAAAGGGAGGGAGTATGCTTTCTTGTGGTGCTAAGCAGTGGGACATAAAAATCTGGGGGAAAAATCAACGATCTTAACAATCCACACATTACATGTATATTAATGATGAAACATGGTGATTTATGTTTTTAAAAAAGTAAGTTGCCTGATCTTGCAATTGTTTTCTTTCTAGTTACATTGTCGTGTGCATCCCTCACT
This sequence comes from Codonopsis lanceolata, assembly GCA_013146195.2. NCBI lineage: Eukaryota > Viridiplantae > Streptophyta > Magnoliopsida > Asterales > Campanulaceae > Codonopsis > Codonopsis lanceolata. The sequence continues at coordinate 102,087,786 of CM028379.1, forward strand.
TTTTAAGGAGCTTTTACTTGTTTACTTTTATGTAGGGGTGGCAATTTGAGGCACGACACGATTGGCCGACACGAACACGACACGAAATTATAGGGTTTGGGCTGGGGTTATCGGGTTCGGGCTGTTATAGGGCCAACACGATAAGGCACGATAAAAAATGGGTTGTTATCGAGCTGGCTTGATAAGCACGATAAGGCACGATAAGACACGATAACTAAAATATATATGTTTTAAAAATATATTTTTAAAAATTTACTAGGGGTTATTCACTTCTTTTGAACTATTTTCAAGATTATTTCATAGTTTTATCATTTGAAAATTTATGACTTTTAAACTACTTGATTATTTATATTGATAAATTTTCAAATTATGTATTAAAAACTCAAAATTATATATTTTATAATTTTTATTGGGCTTAACGGGCCTGGCTAAATAAATCGTGTTTTTTTGCTTATCGTGCCTATCGTGCCGTGCCGTGCTTTTCGTGTTTTTATCGTGTCGTGTTCGGGTTTTAATATTAGGCACGATAAGCTTATCGTGCCGTGTTCGTGTTCGTGTTGTTATCGCCAGCCGATAACAGCCCAACACTACCGATTTGCCACCCCTACTTTATGTGCTTTGCCCCCTCTGTAACCGTGATCTTAACTTTTCTTGCCCTTGTTTCCACCTAATCAGGGTTGCACATTATGGTGAGCTCGCCCCTGAATGTGTCCATGCATATTATAAATATGGGTGCGCCCTGCTTTACAAAGCTCAGGATGAGGCCGATCCGTTAGGTGCAGGTGCTGTGCCAAAGAAAGAAGTCATATCTGAACTTGAATCTGAAAGAGAGGGATCGGTTAAGAGTGCCTTAAGTGGTGAAACTTCAGCAGTTTCTGTTTCAAGTAATGGTAAAGAAGAGAGTACAAACTGCCAGGAAGGAGTTTCAAATGATGGTCAGTAGCAGTGCTTATTTTGTTTAGAACTTGGTTTGATGTCATGATTCTAGATAAAGTACACACATGCTTCCGTCAAAAAATGGTCAATGTTTTTGAATAATGCATTAGACATGTATTGCTCTGGTACTAACTTACAATAGTTAGCTGTTAGCCTGTTACACCTGAGACTTCGAATCTTTAATTCTAGGCTGTTACCCATGAATTCTGTGATGGAGTTCAAGTCTGTCTAGCTTCGGATGTGAATGAAAGCGTAAAATGTGACTGGCGCATCTAGTTTATAATCACACTGCGCTGTAGATTCATGGATTCAACGCTGCAAGGTTCAATGGGATTCTCTTACTGAGGAAAATTAAGTATTTGTGGGAAGGGAAATAGTTTGGTAAGTTCATTGAATTGGATTGAGTAGCTGGAGAAAGTTGGAAACTTCGTACCTTTATTATTTAAAATTGAAATTTCAAAACCTTTATTATTGGATAGAATATGTGGAATGCTTATGTTTATAGACGAAAATTCATGATTTCAAACTTACAGTGTGGCCATGTTAGATGTTGTTTACATGTCCTTTGGCTGCATATTATTGAAAAATAGGTGAAGATGGTGGAGATCAAGAAGAAGATGACGAGGGAAGTGATTCTGAGGATCTGGCAGGAGCAGACGAGGATGAGTCCGACCTGGATTTGGCGTGGAAAATGCTGGATGTTGCAAGGGCAATTGCTGAAAAACGCCCAGAGGACACAATGGAGAAAGTGGATATACTATCTGCTTTGGCGGAGGTTGCTCTGGAAAGAGGTCTGTTTTTATTTGTTTACTAGACATGAATTTTTATTTGAAAAATAGATATGATTTTTTTTTTGATCATGATGACAGTTCGTGTGTGTGTGTGTGCAGAGGATCTTGAAACCTCCCTCAGTGATTACTTGAAAGCATTATCCATTTTAGAACGCCTGGTGGAACCAGACAGCCGACGCATAGCGGAACTGTATCCTTATGTAATATTGAAAGCTTTTATGCACTAGAAGCAATGGCCGTCAGATACCAATTAGTGGAGTATTATTTGGACAGTTGGTGCATAGCTGAATTGCATTTTTGTAACTTTAAAACTGTTTCTCTGGTACACTTTCTTAACGGAGGGAAATTCCAGAAATTTCAGGATATGCTTGTGCCTAGAAATCGCTGCAAAGGCTCTGGAAGCTATACCATATTGCCAAAAAGCAATTTCAGTTTGCAAGTCTCGTCTGCAGCGTCTCATGAATGAAGCAAAGAGTGCCACAGGTTCAACAGCAACATCAGCTGATCCAGAATCAAACCTTGCTGTCCAACACTCTTCCAGTGCATCCCCGGCAGTAGATTCTGATAAAGGTGGAGAAATTGAAGTCCTCACTAGCCTGTGCAGTGAACTGGAAAAAAGGGCAAGTGTTACGAACCCTTCGGATATTACAGATAAACAATTTTGCTGTTCTTAATGCCAAATTTAACGTGATTTTTCCAATTTGCAGCTTGAAGATCTCCAACCGGCTGCCTCAAATCCAAAATTTATAATGTCAGATATCCTGGGCATGGTGGCAGCAAAGGCTAAAGGTGGAGTGAGTGGTTCTTCGGCGTTAATGAGCTCTTCACGAATTGGTACTGCCAACAGCAGTGGAAATTTTGAGTCTCCTACGGTTTCCACTGCCCACACAAATGGTTCTACTGGAGTAACACATCTTGGTGTGGTCGGAAGAGGCGTAAAGCGAGTGGTGATGAACTCGGGTGTGAACGAGCCTAACCCTGCTAAAAGACCTGCACTTGATCCATCTGCTCATGATGGTGATAGCAATGCGTCTTAAACTCTGCATTGTTCTGAGGTGAAAAAATAGCTAGTTATTGGCAAGCTTGGTACCTGAAATCTGATTACATTTAAATCATGGATGAGCCTCTCGTGGGTAGTGTAGGTTATGACGTGGTGCCTGCTTGTTCGGGATCTTTTCTTTGCTACTACGGGATCTTTTCTTTGTTACTACATCGAATGGTGATAACCATTGGAAATCTCTTGATTATGATCTGAGTATTTGATTTCCAATATAATGTGTGTGCTCTTTTGCATGTATGCTTACTCTATAATTTGTTGGCAGTAATTGTTCAATCCAAGTTTGGGTGTGAATTGTGATTTGTGATGGTACTGCGTTAATGTTGGTCGTTAGAAACATGGAATAGATGTTTGGCTTGACAATGATGTCCACTTGTAGTCGTAATAGCTATTTGACTTAGCACTCTAGACATGTACAAAGCCATAGTTGGGGGGATGTTGCGCTCTTGTTCGTTCAAATCTATGTTAAATATCACATCGATTAATCCTAGAACTGGGAGACCTCATTGGCCTTCCTTTCCTTCTGTACGCAATCAAATAGAAGCAGTGTGCTGCTATCAATCCGAATATCCTTTTCGCAATCCTCCTTGACTCGGCCACCAGTTTCTTATTACCGCAAGAAGGTGGACCATTTTAGTATTGCTTTATTTATGTTTCGTCTTGTATGGACCTTTTTATTAACAATGTTCTTTAAGTATTCATGATTCCTTGTGCAAATGAGTTGAAACATGTGGTTTTTTAATCGACGGCGCAAGTTGCTAGTCCTACTTTGATGTCTTGAATAGCTCCCTCTATTCCAGGCAAAGAGTCCTTGTTTGAAAGTTAATTTTTTTAAGAAAAAAATATTTTTAATAGTTCATTAATAATTAAATGATATTTTAATTTTTTAATTTTTTAAATGAAACATCTCAAATGAAATAGTAGACTTTTTGCTCGAAACGGAAGGAGTATTATATATATGCCTCCGAGTTTGATCGATTTCAATGGAATCACCGGCTTGATAACTAGTAGCACTGTAGATAGGTGTGCAACTGCGAATATGATATGTGCTGTTGAAGGGTTCTAATCTTTATATTCGATATAAGTTAAATCATTTGTCTTTGTTTTTACAAAGCAGTTGTTTAACAATATGTTGACGAAGAATGTTGATGCAAAATGGATCTTATTAGAACTGTATAGTTTCACTTTCATAGTTGGTCATGTTTATATAAACCCACAGCTTTTTTCGGTTTACTTTCTTAGCAGAGATTGAAGATCTATAAGAATATAAAGAGTCTATTGCAAGAAAAAAAAAGCTAAAGAAAAATATTCTACTCTCATCCTTTCTAAATAAATGTTCATTTTTAGTTTTTTACTAATGCCTCGTTTGGTAAAGTGTTTTGAAAACACTACATTTTTAAAACAGTTTTTTTTTTGTAAACACGTTTGAGAAACTATTTCAAAATGTTATTTTCATAAACTGGGTAGTTGTAAACACAACATATTTGGAGTGTTTTAAAGCACTACATATTTTTAAAATGCTGTATTGAAACATTTTTAAATAAAAAACATATAATTTTTTATCTGATGGTGGTCGTTTGTAGGACGTGTGATACAAGACCTTACGGATTTGACTAATTTGAGACTGCCAGTCATCTTCTTTTGGCTCGTCATTGCTCGACAATTTTTTTTTCTTTCTTAATTTCTTTATTCTCCCCAGTAAAAAGAACATGAGCGGTAATTATCAAAGATATCGAGCATAATGAAAAAAATGGGTGGAAGGATGGTCAAAGGGCGATAAAAATTATAAAGGGATGAACAACATGTGATAGCATAGGATAGGGTTTTTTTTTTGTTGATATTATGACAAAGTACAGAGACGTTTGGTGAATTTTATCCAAGGTGAAATTAGTAAATTTATATAAAGTTGGACACTCACTTTGGAACTAGAAAAATTTGACGATCGACTCTCATTTAGAAATAATAGTACCTGTCTCCATCCCCAATTAGGAACTAGTCAATCTTTTTAGATTGTAAGTGAACTTGTTCAAATCATTTGAATTACCCTAAAATTTTATCCTTTTTAAAGGAATGGGACTAAATTTTTGGAACAAGCAGGAAAGAAAAGTGAAACTATTGTTATTGAAACGGAAGGGGTAGAATTTAGGAATAATTACGGGACGATTCACTTTTCAAAGTTTTCAATCGCTTCAGTTTCATGTTTTTTTTTTCAATCGAAAAACACTCTTTTGGAGATAAAAAACGATGATACCCTTAATAAACATGAGGCGACAGAGGCGTGCTACGAAAATGCATTGCGATGCATTAATTTTTACATCATAATGCATCAATTTAAATAGAATTAATTTTAATTACCTAATTCAATATTACATCTCGATACATCAATTTTAATTGCATAATTCAATTTTGAATCGCGATGCAAAAATCGTTACGAAAACAAACCTTCATCTACCTTATTTCCACTATAAAATCAACAACTGATTCAAATTTATATGCATCTTTTATGCATACCAAATCCAAATTGATGCATCACGATTCATAAATAATGCAGTGTGATTCAAAATTGATGCATCCAAATTCAAAAAGATGTCAAACAACGAAAAAAAATATTTATTCAGATATTTTATCGAATAATTTATATACATAACAACACAAAACATATAAATAAATCTATTTTGAAGTACACAAACACAATGATGAAGAAGAAGAATAACAACAACAACAACAAAATGATATGAATAAGTAAAAGAGTAGAAAGTTAGGGGGATGAAGAACAATTAGTAGTAACCACCGTTTTTCTTCACCACCCAACTCCTCACTATCTTTCTCTTCATACTTTTTTTGCATCTTCGACGAACGGATTCAACGATGATGGAGAAGAAGAAAATTGGAGAAGAATAAGAAATTTACGGTATTTTTTGACTTTGGGTATTATAGAACCATTTATTTCGAAAATAATATTTTAAGGTTGAAAAAAAACGATAGACTGGAAGGATTACAAACTTTGCAAAAGGACCGGCTAGGATTTTACCCTAGAATATAATCGTGCTTTAATCAGTCTGAAGTAATGTTGTCGTTAGTCATGGATAGGCTTCATTCGTTCAGAAAGTTTTTTGGCCTCTATTTTCCAACCTTATCTTTGGTTCATTAGAACCAAAGAAGTTACAAGAAAATAGAATAGTAAGTTTTTGTTTAAATCTAGTCTATTCTGCGATTAGAAACGTTACTTTCAAGCAACAACGCTGCTAAATGGGCTCCAGATAAGAAAAATAAGCATGTGTTACAATGCCAAATGAAAACAAAAAGCGTTACCTTCAACGCTAATATATAAAGTTCACAAAGAAATACCAAGTAAAGACAAAGGTCGTTGTCATCAAGGTGTTATATCTCTTCTATAAAACTGTGAACGGGTAACTGAAATTTGGCAAGCATCAAATTCAGACCAAAACATCTGAAACATAAGAGTTCCTAGAGAAGATTAAGGTTAAGGAGCAAGTATGTGTTTTAGGGTGGATTGTAAGGAATGTGGAAAGTACTCGTGGCGTGGCTGCGGGGATCACTTGAAAGCTCTCTATGCCAGCATCGACAAAGGCAAGCACTGCATGTGTCGTTCTTGGCCTGGGGTCGTCATCCCTACTGACGACGCTTCAACGACAACATCGAGTGATCAGAAATTGTCAGCAGCAACTGCTTCAACTACTACTGGTATATATATATACTGTTATTATTTTTTTCAGTTTAATTTAGAACTAACCATATCCGACAATTAAATAGCAGAATTATGTAGCATGCATGTCCCATGGGCCTTATCATTAAATTGACTAGTACTTGTACATGGAACTCTATCACTGCCGTGACTATCTTCTTAACAAGTTTTGATCCAATCCCCTTTGCGCAGGATAATATGATTGGTTGTTGGGATGAGAGGCCGGCAGATGCTATGTGGGAGTCATGGTGGGCCGGCTCCTAGATGCTATTGCTAGTAGCAATAAATTAATTGAATAGTACTCTTTGGATACCTCTAATTATGTTCCTATTAGTAGCATTGTACGTACTTACTTGTAAACTTTGGTTTGGAGAGTTTTATTAGTGGGAGTAATAATGTACTAATAATATAGGTAATGGATGGTCAATATCGAGCATTGACCACCAACATTGCCTTACTTATGAGGTTCAAATTGTTTGGATTAATGTTTAGTTGGAAAAATGTATCTCTTTTATTGTACCTTGTGCAGGGTGCCTTAAATTTTCACTGCTATTTTTGTTTATTAAAGTAATGGTTGTGGGGTTTGTGCTCTTTGTCATGGTTCTTGTGCTCTCTCTAGCTCTTCTTTCCAACCCCACTGTTAAGTTTTAATTTAATATCACAAACTTAGAGAGAGAGAGAGAGAGAGAGAGATGCAAATGCAATGCCCCACAGCCCCACCCTTAAAGACAAGGTAGGTCATAGGTGGGGCGCTCTAAGATTGAAAAGCCAATACCAGCAACCAGTATATCCTCCATATATGCAGTAATTCTGAGAGGGGTGGTAATTTCAATTTGGGATTGAGATTCTGTGTGTTACTAAGTTTTATTAATGTACCATCGAATGATTAACCTCATGCACATTTCTAATCTATATAAAGTTAGTTTATGACTTGACATCATTCAACCCGTGATTAAAAAGGCCAAATCTCCTGCTTACATATTATGCCTTGATTCATTAGTGCATGCTCTCTTTTGAGTTAGTTTTCCTAGCTATTAACACAAAGTGTACCATTCCCTGTATCACCAAGCAATATGATCCATAGATAACTCATTACCCACGAGATGAACAAGGTTACCAAAAAAAAGAGGATCACCGAATCATCGAACTACTTCACCTTACACCACATTAAGATAGATATAGACACATTAATGTTTGTGTGGAAGGAGGTAGATATGTTGTTATCAATAACAGACCACCACCACATTCAATGCTTCTTTTTTGGGATCAGAATTCACACCAGCTAGATTTCAGACCCAATATTGGAACAATTTATTCAAAATTCAAGGAAATTCAAACCACCTTTATTTTATATATGTTGATCACAATGTGCACCCAAATTTAAAGTATGATCTCCAATTCCCACTATTACATTTAAGCTTGTCAAATTAAACGTAAACGCCTTATAATAATCAAGTTTAGCTGGACTATGACCCAAAAAAGCACGTTTCGGTGGACACCCCCCCTCGCCTGGCCCCTGTTTCTTTTGAATTATACTAGCTAGTATCATTCTATTTAATTATCATATCGTTCCATTAACCAAATCTGATTAGATACCCTAGTGACCACCTAGTCCCCAAAAGCCAAAAGGTAACAGAACATGTCAATTCAAAATACACACCTAACCACTATTTTAAATTGCATACGGTGCCAAGAAAAATCAATTTACTATCAAATTAGCAAACAAATGTTCATAATTCATTAAATACTTTTTATTTCGAATAAAAAAATTTTGTTTGAAAGTCAAACTTTTAAAAAATAATAATATTTTTAATAATTTATTAGGTAATAAAATAATTTTTTTCTAACTTAATTTTTAAAAATAAATATTTTTAAATAAAATATTTCAAAATAAAATTATAAACTTTTTGCTTAAAACAAAATGAATATATGACATGCAACCCCATCCCCATAGCCCTGGGTCAGCCTTGAACCAGCCGACCGCCACATCTAATATTCGTATAAGTTCCATTCATATTTCAACTTGTAATAAGGCACTTCCCATTTTTCGTTCCACCTAAAAAGTTTATATTTAAAAAGTATATAAATAGTATTGTAATGAAAAATAATCTAAATAATCATTGTATTATTCGTAGGTAACCGATTTTGATTAACCACATTACAATATCCTAAATATGCTTAATGTATTCAGTAATTGAATGCGTCCTTACTGTTAACGTTTCATCCAATTTTGTAAATAACATGTAGACGCGGATTAATGGAAGAACTATATGAAGGTTATTTTTATCTTTTAATAGCACCCTTTTCTTCCCTAAAATATTTTTCCTTCAATTCCACCTTTCTGGAAAGAAATAAATGCAATTGAAAGATAAAAATATCCATTCATATAGTCTCTCAGTTAATCCACGTCTACATGTTCGTTACAAAATTGGATGAGGACAAGAACCACATACCACCCAATTACTAAGTACATTGGTCACATTTAAAATATTATAACGTGGTTGGTCAAATCGATTACCTACGAATAGTACAATGACTATTTGGATATTTTTCCCTATTGTAATTGATCATAGTAACAAAGATATTTAAGAAATAGCCAAGATATTTATATCATGGGAGATGTTATTTTCACTACAATTTTTGTTTATTCACTACATCCTCAATTATTGTATTAAATATATACATGTTTGTACACCTTTAAGTACTTACCCATTATTATCTTTTTAACTCAAACATTTATGAACAACATAATTATTCTATTATTATTTTTACTTTTTGTAATGACTTTATTAATTAATCTTAGGACTAAAGTTATATTTTATAATAAAAAAATATCGTAAGAACATTTTTTGTCTACCAAACTTTGAGTAAATATATTGGCTATGAAAAAAATTAAAAGTGAAATTTAAATGATGTAATTGTAAAAAATGATCGAATATTAAAATCATAATATGAAATAGTATCGTAATATTTAAATATTTTGCCTACCTTTATAATTGATTCAAAAATTTAATTCTTGATTTGGTTGAAGCTAATATTCAATTTAATACCTATCATAATAATTGAATTGATATTTTAAAATAATATTTTTAAACTAAATTATAATATTAATTTTTATAATAAAATATCAAATATATTCTAAAATTTTGGTAGAAAATGTATTAATTATATTATTTTTATGATAATGGAATATGAAACGTCAGTGATTAGAAAAATTGATTAAACATATTTATTACAAAAACAAAAATAAGTACTTTATTTGTTGAGAATTAAAATGTTAAGAAGATATATAGAATAATTATGTTGTCTATTGATGTTTGATAAAAAAAAAACATAATGTTAGAAGGTAATTAAGAAAGTAACTTCGATTGATCAACATAAAAATGGTAGTTTTGTCCAAACATGTTTTTATTTAATCCAATAATTAAGCATATAGTGGATAAACAAAAATTATAGTAGAAATAGTGTTTCCTTTATATCATATGTGGAAGGTAAAGTCAAAAAATTATGAAAATTGTAGCACAATTTTTGAAAACCGATTCTACTCTTTGTTTGGAATATATGGAGTATTATCTATTTGTTTACTCAAATTTCATCCAAAAGTCTTGATTTAAAATCCAAAAAGGAGAAAGAAAATCAAAGCACAATAATAATAGTAGAAAGGAAGAGCTTCCCTATTCTGATCAATGCAAACTTTTGGACAAAAATATCAAGGGTTAATATTAGTTTTGATACCCTAACAATGCTTGCTTTTCAATTTCGATACCTTTTATAGAAAGATAATCAAATTTGAGCCAAACATTTCATAAATTGATCAATTACAATCCAAGTCGTTAACTATCTGTTAAATACTAACAGTCGACTTGTTTTTGTAGATTGGTAACCTGGATAGAATTCGTATATTGTAAGTGTTAATGCCATTTCTTTCCCAATTACTCCCAATTTCTTCCATATTTTCATCTTTGATTCCTAACAAAAAAAAAATATTATCCTAACCTCCCTCCACCATGTTTTTCTACTGCCTATAAAGAGAGTAAGAATTCCAAGTCAAAACCCCACTTCATTTGACCTAACCAAGTTTGGGAGCAAAAGGTCTAGCCCTCTGCCAGAACCCGATAACTTTTCGGCCACACCGTCTTGGTCAATGGAGTAGCCGACTTCGTTGGGACCCATGCATCGCTCGCTCAGAAGCGTCGCGTCGACGACGTCATCAAACTCGACAATTTCAACTGGTATTACGATATTGACCTAAAGAAGTCACGCAAAACTCCTCGATTGCGTCGGTGTGTTCGTAATCGAATGTGACATCAACGACACCTTTCTGCTCGACAACCTCTTTAACTTGGTTCGGTTCATACACGCTTTGCACTCGTTGCACAAGCCGACGTCCAGTACGCAATGCAAAATCGAAGTTGACGGGTTCGTGAATCTTTTGGAAGCTTCCAAATCGACAGACCCGCAACCAACGCTGTATATATTTAATGTGGTTTTCTAATTAAAACTTACCATACTATGGTTGGAAAATATCCTTGTTTCTTCTCGCCATTGAATCTTGATTTTCAGTATCTAAATTAGGAAAGTAGAAATTGGGGAAGGATAAATTAGGGTTGTAATTGTAATAATTTAAGGTTCCAAATTGAGGAAAGAGAACTTAAGACATAATATGGATATTAGGATGGAAGAAATTAGGGCACAAGAGGTAATTGGGGGAAGAAATTAGGGCACAAGAAACAATTGGAGGAAATGGAAGAGAGGAGAAATTTTGAAGAAATGAACAAGGGTCGTATACACATACATGTTGCCAAGCCAGTTGCCTGTTTCCAACCTAGGATAGCTAATCGTTAGTATTTAACGTATAGTTAACGACTTGAATTGTAATTTGTAAAACGTTTGGCTAAAATTTGATTGCCTTGGTGCACATAGTATCAAAATTGAAAAGCAGATAAAGTTAGGGTATCAAAACTAATATTAACCCAAAATATCAACAACAAAGAAAAAACGAGGGTTAAGAGCATCCACATTGTTGGGTTTTCGCCTCTTCTTAATCTTCTTCTTAATAAGAAGATGAATCACAACAATGAAAAGTAATCTTCTTATGAGACCAACTAGGAGAAAGAGTTTTTTCATCATAGCTAGAAAAAAAAAATCTTCCTAAAATATGTGTGTAACCGGTTTGGGGGGGGTTAAATTTAATTTTTTTGTGTAAAAGATTATATAATGTGAAATTATATTTTTAAATTGATAAGAAGAGAAAAATATTTAAGTGATAATAAAACCCACCTAAGAAGATAGGTAAGAAAAATTAACAATTTAGATGCACTAAGATGGATCATTGTTGATAACATGGCCGAACTGAGGTGCAGAGTCCAATACAGATCATGTTACCCTCCCCACCGTACCATTATTGTAAAAAATTTATGCCCAAGCTTTAGAAGCAAAAAGGCAATTTAATTTAATTTAAACCAGATGGCAAGCAATGCCCTTGTTTTGATGATCATCATATCATAATGCAATCTATAAAATCCATAAACCAATTTTTTAACTCGTACTTTTTCTAAAATAGCTCCCCTTTTTTCCTTTTTCCCCTTGACATTCTAGAGAGAGAAAAGCAGAGAGGATTCTGACCCCGATTTCTTCTTAAAGGAAGAAATTTTGGAAAAGAAATCATCACGTTGATCCATCCCCTTTCTTTGATGGTTGTTCAAAGCCCCATTTGTCCATTCTATAGTTCCCCCGATTCCTAACTCATATTTCCCTTTTCATATTTTCTCCATGATTTTTCAACAAACACAATCATAACACCCAAGTACAAAATCAAAGCTCATTTCTTCACTTTTAAGCCACATTCCTCTCGATAATTCATGAATCTCATGTAGCCTGTTGTTTCTGCAAATCTTAGTTTCGCAGCGAAACTGATATCGATAAGCAATGGCGGCCGAGAAGCCAAGTTCCAAGGGTCAGGCATGGTAAATGAAACGCTGCCTCCGGCTGCTACTACGCTGCTTTATATTTTTTTGTGGACATTGATGTTTTTTTGTTCGCATTGTCTATAGGTTTTGCACCACCGGACTACCGAGCGATGTAGTAATCGATGTAGAAGATATGACCTTCCATCTTCACAAGGTCTGCTTAACTGAGAACACTGATTTGCTTTCTTTGTTTTTCCTGACAATATTTAACTTACTGTTTGGTGAATATGTTCAGTTTCCTTTAATGTCCAAAAGTAGAAAGCTTCACGAGCTGATTACGGAGCAAGAAACAAACCCTACCGCTAGACTCCAAACCAGAACTGAAGGCGACGGCGCTCATGGCGAAGAGATCGAAGAGGAAGAGGACGAAGTACAGTACTGCAACATCTCTCTCCCGGATTTTCCGGGAGGTTCCGAGACATTTGAGACTGCAGCCAAGTTCTGTTACGGCGTCAAAATCGACCTCTCGGCTTCAAACGTTGCTCCGCTCCGCTGTGCCGGAGAAATCTTAGCAATGACCGAGGAGTATTCCGAAGATAATCTCATTTCCAAAACTGAGAGATTTCTTTCCCAATCAGTCCTCAAAAGCCTAAAAGATTCCATCAAAACGCTGAAGTCATGCGAACAATTGATTCCGTTGGCTGAGTCTCTTGGCATTGTTCAGAGGTGCATTGACTCAATTGCAGCTAGGGCTTCTAATGCGGATCCGGCTTTATTTGGGTGGCCGGTGAACGAAACAACTGCAAAGACCGGCGGTTCCGATGGTGGCCCGAGAAGGAAGGGCCACCGGTAGAGGCACGGGTGGTGCAGCAGAGTCGTGGTTTGAAGAACTAGGCTTACTCAGTCTGCCGTTGTTCAAGCGTTTGATTCTTGCAATGAGAGCTCAAAATCTAAGTCCAGACATCATCGAGAATTGCCTGATATACTATGCCAAGAGATACTTTCCAGGCATCTCTAGGTCTTCTAGGAAGCAGCCTTCGTCATCCTTTGTACCTTCGGAGGATGAACAGAAGGAGCTTCTGGACACCATTACAGCAAATCTTTCAGAAGAAAATTCCTCCAGATCTTCGATGGCAATAAGGTTATATTTCGGATTATTGAGGACAGCAAACATTTTAAATGCTTCGGAAGCTTGTCGAACTTCTTTGGAGAAGAAAATCGGATCACAGCTCGAGCAGGCTACACTGGACGATCTTCTAATTCCGAGCTATTCGTACTTGAATGAGACGCTGTATGATATCGAGTGCATTGAACGGATTTTAGGTTACTTTCTCCATGGATTGGAGGAGAGATCCGCAAGCAGAATTGAAGATGATGACGAGAACAGTGGCGTTAGATCAGCGGCTTTAATGCTTGTCGGAAAATTGATCGACGGTTACTTGTCGGAAATTGCCTCGGATGCAAATTTGAAACCGGAGAAGTTCTACCAGTTAGCGGTTGCTTTGCCGGAGCAAGGCAGGCTCTTCGACGATGGCCTTTACAGATCAGTTGATGTTTATCTCAAAGTATGAATTTACTTAGTTAATTCATGAAAATTAGTTTATTTTGGTTAGGTCGTGTTCATATTAATCTTTTTGGACTCGCTAATGTTTGCAGGCGCATCCATGGATAACGGAGGCGGACAGGGAGAAAATTTGTGGGGTGATGGACTGCCAGAAATTGACTTTAGAAGCGTGCACTCACGCGGCTCAAAACGAGCGTCTACCACTACGCTCGGTGGTCCAGGTTCTGTTCTTCGAGCAGCTTCAGCTCCGCCACGCAATCGCTGGAACTCTGATTGCTGCCGGCGACGTAGCTCCGTCGGACACATTGAATATCCAACGGGAGGAACAGGAATCCGAGCGAGGGGAAGAAGACGAGGGGGTGGTTGCGGCAGAGGCAGAGGACGCAGCACGACGTGGGCAGGTGAACACGTGGAGGTCTGCAGTGAGGGAGAATCAAGTGCTGCGACTGGACATGGATAGCATGAGGACGCGGGTGCACGAGCTGGAGCGGGAATGCTCCACTATGAAGAAGGCGATTGAGAAGATAGACAAGGTGGGTCCCGGAAACGTGGGTTGGAGAAGCTCTCTCACGAAGAAGTTCGGGTGTAAGTTTAAGACGCAGGTGTGTGATTCGCATGAACCTACGGTTGTTGAAGCTCGAAAGGGCCGTATTCATCGCCATCAATAGGTTGTACGTACGGTGGAAATCGATTTTATTGAATTTTATGTAGACCCTTAATAGCTCTTACTTGTGAATCAATGGGTTTTTTTTTTTTGGGCCGATTACTCATTTAGTGGATGATTATTTGTAGCACTCCTATCTTTTCTTATAATAATTGATTAAACCAATAAGATATAGTATATATTTTTTGAATAATTATGCCACTGAATTATTATTTTTCTGCTACTTCCAATTGTTCACATCTTTTAAGGATACTACTCAAAAAGAGTTCCACCAAGGGGAAAGCAAAAAAGGGGAGGCGTAGTGGAAACTGAAATGCTGGGTGTGTTTGTTTGTTTGTTAGCAAGTTTGGGAAGGAGCAGAAGCAGCTAGTACTGAGTAGTGAGTGGGAATTGGGGGGGTTTTGTTGGACTGTTTTCTTGTTTGAAAGTGGGATAACAGGATGAATATTTTAGGTACAGGAAGGCGACTGCAGTAGGAGTGATGTGGTGTGGTGGTCCGGTTCTATTTTGATTGTATACGATATGATATGATTACCGCCAAACGAGTTTAGACAAAGAAACTGATTCCTAAATAAAATTGTTGATTGATTAGCAGTAAAACGGGGGCAGAAAGATATGTTGGTCCAATGGCCAACTGTATTTTCCATACTTGAAAATTGAAAAATAGTGTCTCACAAGCTATGGGAAAGAAACATCAAGCTACTCCACATTTGCTCCATAGCCAGGTAAACAAGTTTAATTTTCGGGTAATGTTAGGACCACTCTAATAGCACTTAATTTTGGGTACCAACTGATATGACATCTTATGTGTCATTGTTAACATAATTTTTTAACTTATAGTGGAGCCCACAAAATGTCAAATAAGATGACACATTGGAAACCACATCATTTAGTGCACAAATTTGAGTGCTCATTGATTGGCTCTAGCATTACTCTTAATTTTCAGGCAAAGGCTATTGCTATTTCACTTTTCAATTAAGACATTTTGAAGTATTTTGTATAAATAATACTTATCGTTCTATTTTGGTATGTTTCACTTAAAGAATCTATTTTCATAAATGTAGGGGCGTAAAAGTGTTATTTTATTATTAATGAACTACTAAAAATGTTATTTTCTTAAAAAGTTTGATTTTTGTCCCGAACGAAGGGAGTACGAAATACGTATGTTGAAATTTTTATTAGGAATTTTGAAGGAGAATGTTTATCACCACCAAGCGTTTAGATAAGTTTATGGAGATTGTTTTAAGTTAGTATAATCATAGGAGGAACTCGAAATGGTATTCCTATTCCTATTTTACGTTTAAATTAAAACATTCTGATACACTTACTATGTGGAATACGACCCTGATCCGTTGGGGGTAGGTCTAGCTTCCATGCTCCTTTCCTAGGATAACCATAGCTTAGCAGCAAACATTGCAAGTGTGAAGACCACATTGAAATCATGATACACTAGGCTTAATTTTTCCTAAAACAAAATAGTCATATTACGATTCCTCTCTATCAAGTTGTCCAAAAATTCTTCTATAAAATTCATTTTCATTATCCCTTATTTATTATTTCGCTGCGGCTCACTTTTAGGCAAGCGAAAAGGCAATCAGGATTGTCTCGATTAAACTGAGTTTTGAATCATCTATCCCACTCTCTGTTACATCCTCTATCACATTGAATCTCAACCCCACATATTTTCTTATAAAAAGAAGACTGACTAAAATAACAAGAAACGTGTACGATCGAGATTCAATAAGACATGGAATGTGACAGAGAGTGTGATAGACGATTTGGAGCCGATTAAACTGTTGAGTCCACTTTTCCTTTTCCTGATTAAGAGCATCTCCATTGTAGTTTTTAGCCAACTTCTTATGCATTGATTTTTGGGTTAGTGACCACCTAAGAGCCAAATAGGAAAGAGAAGACGGGTATTAGGAGAGAGAAAGGGAGATTAGGTTCTTCACTAAGAACCTGCAAAATGGAAGGAAAGTTGGCAGGTTGTCGGCTTTGTGTGTGTGTGGGGGGGGAAGGGGGAAGGGATTATTATTTTATTTGGGTTGATGTTAAATTTAATATTTTTTGTGTAAGAAGTTGTGTAAGAATAGTATACAATGTGAAGATTTATTCTTAAGTGTGTAAGAAGAGAAAAATATGTAGGTGACAGTAGGACCCAATTAAAAATTGTATAAAAGTTGATATAAAATTACAATATTGGGGATGCTCTAAGGGAACTATTGGTGGCTACTGGCTAGAGGAAGTTGGAATGACTACTAACCTAGTAAACTCCCATTGATCTCGTGTAGAGTCTCCCCACCTTTGAGATAAAATGCTCGCCTTTAGACCATCACCAACCAAAAAACTCTAATTTGGGTCTAAATTTATCCTAAGTTGAGACAGTTTTAACACTGTCCACTATTCTAACTCTAATCCTTCATACTAAATCTTACACCAACAAGAATATTCCTTAGCATATTTTATTTTGATTTTCTACTATAACATTTAAAATTGTAATTATTAAGATTATACAATGAATAATTATTATATTTAATAAGTTTATTTTTATAATATTATTTATATAATTAATTATATATTAAAATTAGTAATTTAATATATTTTAAATTACAAACCATTTGATAAATATAAACACATATATTATGATAAAGCAAACAATACATCTATTTAAATGTTAAAAACTATCAAGAAAAAAAAATTCAACAACAACACTCAATTTTTTAAGTTGTATCTCATTTTTTTATTTTCAAGTTGTATGTCATTTTTTATTTTTAAGTTGTATGCCATTTTTTATTTTCAAGTTGTATGTCATTTTAAAAAAAATTACATTATTAATATTTATTACATAGCTACTATTAGTTATTAATCAATTAAAATATTTTTAAATTCATAATATAAATTATAAATAATTTTTTGTATTTAAAAATCAATTTGTTGCATTTAAAAATCAATTTTTTATTTTAGAAACAAGTGGGACCCATCAACCCCAATTTGGGGTTAGATGAATAGGGTTGCCCCAAATTTGGGGTGATGGTCTCAAATTGGGGAAAGATTTGGGGGTTGGGTTAGAGTAGATTTTGGGTGAACTTGTACCCAATTTAGGGATTTGGGGGTTGGGTAGGAGTTGCCCTTAGGCTTATCACCTCTTTTATGAGTAATAACTTGCTTCCGAATATACCCCCCAATTTTAGGCGATCACCTCTTGGGGATTCCTACAACCTTTGGACCGCGTACATCTCTGTTTTTCTTCCTTGTCATCGTTGGGTCCATGGATGAAGAATTTGGTGTCTGACCACAACTTTGGCGGCTCTTTGAATCGAGTCGTTGCTAGTCAGCGGCCAAAGGGTTGATTGCCTCGCATTTGATGTCATTATTGTTGCATTTGGTGAATAATGGCCATTTTCTCCTTCACCCTTAATCTTGCTAACTTGGCTGGAATCACCGGTTTGATAGACAAATAACATTTTTAGTAACTTATTAATAATAAAATGACATTGTAATTTTTGTGGAGCCTATATTTATTTATTTTTAAAAATATTTATTCGTAAGTTTTGTAATTAATTTTTGTATTTTAATTAAATATTTGTATTTTAATTTTTGTCTGACCTGATTTTTTTTTTGTCCGACCTAGATTTACTGTTTTAAGAAAATTTTGTTTGTAGTTTCTTAATTGATTGTTATCATAATCAATTATATCTCAATTTAATTTTTGTCCGGCTTAGATTTATATTTTTTAAAAAACATTTGTTCGTAAGTTTTGTAATTAATTTTAAATATTTGTATTTTAAGTTCTTTCTTTTTAAAAAATTTGTGCTAAGTTTTTCTTATTGGTCTGAAATCTTTGTGATTTCGATTTCGAAATAGTTAGAGAGAGAATGTTTTTGGGTGTTTAATTTTTTTTGGATGAGTTACAAAATTTATAGTCAATAAAATGTGTTATTTCTTTAGTTTTCGGAATGTTTCTTTTATTTGTGTAGTGAACATTAATCCGATCCTTACAAAATCTCAAATATATATTAATTTATTTGCATCATATTTACTTTATACATTGATCACGTTCATACTGAAACTGTGCTATAAACACGTACATGAAATCTAGTTTTACTTATAAATGAGCAGACTAATAATAATTCAAACTTTTTTATCCATCTCACCAAAATGATTTTTGGAAAATGACACAAATGGTCCCTGAGCATATTTTGTTTTCTCAAGATTGGCCCCAAATGCTCACAATTGGTCCTCGAGGTGATCACCTTTTTGCAATTGGTCATTACAACAAATTTCATCATTTTTTGTCGTTAATGTCACGTGATTTGGCTAGGGGTAAAATCGTCGGTCCACTTTAAAAAGATCAGAAACAATTTGGGTACAATGAATTATATTGGGTTTGGTTCGACAAAAGAAGAAATTAAATGAATGGTGGAACACACTCAAGGCTGAACAAAACATCAGGAAGTCAAGAAAGGGAGAAGGAAAGTTTTGAGAGCATGAAGTTTTCACAAATGGTGGAAAATAGAAAATTCACCACTTATGTAAACTTTAAGTTCTAAATCTGAATATGAGAATATAATATATTTGTAATATATTATATTTATATTATTAGTGAATATAATATATTTGTAATAATAATTATCTTTAGTTTATACTTTTCTAATTTACTTGTATTTAGGTTTCCTAATCTCTCTTTATTTATGTTTCCTAATCCCTTTTGTATTTAGATTATCTAGGTTAAACTTGTGTAGCAAATATTGTAACTCTATAAATATGTTCACCATATCAATGAAAATGTTATGCCATTATTCCTAAAATTTATATATTTCTATATGGTATCAGAGCCTCGCTCTTAAAACCTATAACCATCATCTTCAGCAAAACCAAGACTTCATCAACCCTAAAACTTACTCCCATCACAGCCGTCGCCAACCCAGATCTGAGTCATCTGACCACCACACCAACCCCACGTTCAGATCCGGCGACTCTCCACAGCCAAGTAGGTTTCCCCCCCCCCTTTGAGCAACTAAAGGACACCTAGCCAAGCTTTGACGAGCTCGCCTTGCGTTAGCACCTCTTACCACCAACCTTTTGCCTCTATAAACCTGCCCACCAAAGCCGTTGCCAACGCCGCCCCTCCTTTTACCTTGGCAACCTCCTAACCCTAAACCACCAACCTTCCGCCTCCTTATACCTTCCTCCCACCAAAGTCGCTGCCAACCCAGATCTGAACATCAAACCCAAAGTTCAGATCCGGCACCCATCACCCGGGTAATGCCAAGTTCCCCCCTGAGCAACAACAAGGACACCTTGGCCAACCAACCTCTGACGAGCTCATCAAGGACTTTCTACAACCGCCCTCAACTAAACCTTCTACCACCATATATCTTCCTTCCACCAAAACCGCTGCCAATCCAGCTTTGAACAGTAAACCTCAATCTCAGATCCGGCTCCCATCAACCAGGTACGCCAAGCTCCCCCTTGAGCAACTAAAGGACACCTCGGCCAACCAAGCTCTAAAGAGCTCACCGAGGACCTTCCTCAACCACCCTCAACCAAAACTTCTGCAATCTTAAACCTTTATCCCACCACAATTGACACCCCTCCTACACCTCGGCACCTCATTGCTTCTCACACCACCTGTCAAAACCCTCTCCACACTCCTTGAGCAACCCAAGGACTCCTCGACAAACCCAGTTGTGATCAGCTCGCCGACGCCCTCCCTAACCTAGCCTGCTCCTTGCGCAAAATCTAGATTCCTTAGCAAACCCAGCTTGCCCTCCTTAGAAGGCAAGCTCGCCAACCCAGGCTCGACAAACCCAGCTCTAACCAGCTCGCTAACGTCTTCCCTCAACCCGCTCACTCTTCGAGCCACTCACGGTTTCCTCAGCACACCCATCTTTAACCAGCTTGCCGAGGCCCTCCCTCAACTAGCTTGCTTCTCGAGCAACTCCGGACTCCTCGGTAAACCCGGCTCTCACCAGCTCGTTGACGTCCTTCCTCCACTTATTGCCTCTCCTACATCCCAAGGATTCCTCGGCAAATCCAGCTCTAACCAGCTCTTCGAGGCCCTCCCTCAACCGCTCGCTTCTCGAGCACCTCACGGACTCCTCGGCAAACCCGACTTTAACCAGCTCGCTGAAGTAGTCACTCAACTGCTCGCTCCTCGAGCACAACAAGGACTAGGACTCTTGGGCCAAACCCAGCTCTCACCAACTCGCCAAAGACTCCTCCATCAACTGCTCGCTCCTCGAGCACCACAAGGACTAGGACTCCTCGGCCACACCCAGCTCCCACCAGCTCGCCGAAGACCCCTTGTTCACCAGCTCGCTCATCGAGCAAACGATCTCTCCTCTGTACACTAAGCTCTCACCAGCTCGCCGACGACACTCCCTCAACCAGCTCAGTCCTCGAACAAATGATGTCTTCGAAAAACCAAGCTCTCGCCAGCTCACCGAAGACCTCTCCCTCAAGAACTTTCCTTCCTCGGAAGACCCATCTCGCCAACCCCTCCCTCATCAGCTCGCTGCCGATCACCCTCTCATTTTCAACTCGCGCGCTCTCAGCATCTTCTTCTCAAGATTGGTCCTCCTAACAGTGATCCATCTTACGGAAGCATATAAGAGAATATAATATATTTGTAATATATTATATTTATAGCATTAGTGAATATAATATATTTGTAACATATTATAATTATCTTTAGTTTATACTTTCCAAATCCCTCTTGTATTTAGGTTCCTAATCCATCTTGTATTTAGATTATCTAGGTTAAACTTGTGTAGCAAGTATTGTAACCCTATAAATATGTTCACCATATCAATGGTAAGGTTATGTCATTATTCCTAAAATTTATCTATTTCTACACTTCATCCACGCACACCACCAGGTCCACCATTGCACCCCTACACACCACACACCAGCCCACAACGAAATTTCTCACTCCTACAACAGCGAATCTGTTATGTGTTGACTGTTGGTATTTTGATTTTCCGTTTGAAGGGTAGATTGATGGTTGATAGATTCATTCATAAATAAATTGAAAGAGGTGAGGAGTTGATTAGTTGGTAGTGATGAATTTTCAAAGATAACTACAAGGGCGAACACTGTTGGTTGTTGCATTTTTTGTAAAGAAGCCTCGCACTGTTTGGAAGGGTGGAGAAGGAGCACATATTGATTACTTGAAATTGGAATAGAAATGCAATCTTGTGCTTTGTAAACCAAACCCAGTAAATCAAACCTGCAATTATGAAAATCAAAACTTAAAAAGTGGTTGGGTACTTGGGTTCTTTATGCCAAACCCTTAAACATGCAATCATGAACCTAGATGAGTGCACACGTCCTTTAACTTTATAAGTCAAATGACAAATTTACCTTGACCAAAATCGAATTTAACGGTAGAAAATTAACGAAAGGATAAATTAAGTTAAATTTGATTAATGCAAGGGTAATTTTTTAAATTTTAATTGAAGGACCAATCCCAATTGATGTATCCAAAAAATTTAAATACACTGGACTTGATAATCTGGATATCTGGTTTTCAATTCTATTCGTGTCTTCAAGGCCCAAACCTGTCAAACAATGCAAAAACCACTGTAAACTGGGCAGGGGCTTTCCCTGTAAATGCTTTCCGGCGTGAAAATTAGCTTACACAATTGAGTATGTAATTTGACAGAGTTTTGCCAGAGATTAAGTTAACGTACCTCTTCCTTCTGAAGAAGGAATGTTTATATAGGACCAGCCTTCAAGGCTGGGAGCTCAACATTGAAAGCGAGGGCATGAAAGGTGGGCACGTTCAGGGACACGTCCGGAACGTGAGGGCGAGTTTCCCGGTATTAATTCCCCACATTCAAGACAACCGTTACCAAGTAACTGAACGAGATGAGCGTGCCCGCTTAGGTCTTTTTACCGGCTCGCTACACACTTGGCTCCCAGGCTTCAAGCAGGAAGCTGCCTACTCGTTATGCGTGGGCGACCAGATATCTTTCCTTGCTCGGTTCTAGGTTGAACTCGGGCTATGGCAAATGCGTGTGGTCTGTTCGTGACCATGGATACGACGTGCTAGGCACATGACT
Source organism: Codonopsis lanceolata (assembly GCA_013146195.2). Classification (NCBI taxonomy): domain Eukaryota; kingdom Viridiplantae; phylum Streptophyta; class Magnoliopsida; order Asterales; family Campanulaceae; genus Codonopsis; species Codonopsis lanceolata. The sequence continues at coordinate 102,110,479 of CM028379.1, forward strand.
AATGTTTGGGCCTTTTGGGCCAGACAGTTTAGTGACCCCTTGTTTCTTGTCTGGCGAGCATTCGTGCTCGGAGCGAGGAACATAATATCTTGACTCATTGTGGAAGCTTGACCGCTGTAAGACTTTGTCACTTTGATTATCTGGTAGTTATTGCCCAAAGCTAGGTGCCATGGTAGTGGATGACAGCTTGGGGGTGTCTGGTGTGCACTGAAGGGAGGTGGCGTCATTTGCAGTTTCTGGCCTCCACGCGCGCCCATTTCCCGAGGGGTCATTTAATGCGACGCCTTGTTTCCTACGCCGCGTACACAGGTGATCATCACCTGTTCCATTTCCCCCCATTTTTGTTTCCATCTGGCTATAAAACTAGAAAAAACCCCACACTTCATCTTTTTCCCAAAACTCAAACTCTCGAAGCGGTCTTCTGGTTTCCTTCTGCAATCAATCAAAAAAGGGCTCTGAAAGTGCAACAACAACCATTCCTCATACCTCACCTAGCTCAGTCTTTGAAATCACCAGGTAATTTCCCAACTTAAACCCTTTTTCTAAACTTTAATTTCTGCCCTTTCCATTCTTGCCGCTAGAACCCTAATTTTGGGATTTGATGATGCTGGCTGGGTACATGATGACAAATTGGTTACGATCTGAAAACTATTCTGACGAAAACTCGGACGTCTGACACCCATTAAAAAATACAATAGTTCTTATCATTTTATCTTGCACTTTTTGCTTCATTGACCATCACGACCCGTGCTCTCCTTGAACTTATGGGTCTATCTTTTTCACGGATTTCACACACAAGTACCCATATAGGTAGGAATCGAGGAAAACCAAACTAGTGCCCCGCTCACTGGTTCAAGTTATAGAACCCTAATCGAGGGTTTTACCTACCTACCAATAACGTTTATCCGGACATGAATTGACGTGTCTTTTCCTCGATTCATGTAGGATGTTTTCCCGTGAAGAAAGTGGATCAGAGATTGAAGGTCGTAGCTACGACCATGGAGCCTCGCCGGAATCCGAGGAAAGCTTTGAGGTTGAAGAGCAAAGTTCCGAGCATACCAGCTCAGAAATCCAAATAGTTAAACCTTTAAGCACACATGTTGCAGCTTCCGTTAGCCACCTCTCCAGGAGCCCAGATTCATAAAAGACAAGTCCTATAGAACCTCTGGCAATAATTGAAATTCCTGGGATCGAAGCTGTCGAGCAAGGAATTCTGATCGACCTGGGCAAGGATAGAAATAAAGGAGTCCCTCGATCTAGCTCACTTTCTCCCAGTACCAACGCTCCCAAAGAATCGAGAGCAAGAGATGCCAGTCGCAAAGGCAAGAAACCCATTGCCGAAAAGGAACTTGGGACGAATTTGAAAATGAAGAAGATGTAGCGGCGTGGTTCTACTCACTGGGCACAAACCCCAAAGATTACCGAGTGAAGGCCTTTGAACTGGATATTGAACACGATGAACATGCCGCCCAGGGAGAAAAAATGGTTTTTTACTATGATTTTTTATTAGTCGGGCTTAGGTTACCCTTAGACCCATTAATTTGTGAATTCTTGAACATGACCATCTCACTCCCCTGCGAGCTGACTCTGACAACAATCTGATTCTTGGTCGTATACACAGTTGCCTGCAGACTCCTTGGGTATCGGCCGATATGCTCCTTTTTTGCAAGCTATATCTCTTCAAAATCGACCAGAAGACCCATCGCATTTCTGGCCGGTCCAACCCATATTTCTTCAAACTACTGAGTGAGGGCCCAAACAAAGTTGAAGCATGGCACCAAAAAATTCTACTTGTGGAATCCCGAGTAGGCTGGCCCTTTGCTCTACATCTCATTGAATTAAAAGCACCAACATACAACCGAGATCAATTCCGATCCGGTGAAAACAAAATGCTCTGTGATCTTAAAAAAGTCTTGGGCTTGAGAGAAAATAGAGACGGGCAAGACTTTGTTTTCGACTGGGAAGTTTTGACCTAAAGTGACATTTTTCTAAGCCAAGCCGGGATCCATTGTCGATCCGTTCCCACGATCAAACCCCTGGTGGAGATGGACGAGGAAGAACCCTATCCTTATTGGGGAGGCTGTCACGGGTTCAAGTTTCTAGAAGGCTGCCCCAACTGCCAACGACTAGAAATGAGATGTACCCCTGCTTATGATGGTTGTTTAATGCCTTGTTACTTTCTATTTGGCTTTTTAACTTGCATGATCTTTGCCCCTTTTGTTTTTCTAACATCTTGTTTTGACTTATGTAGCCATGAAAAGACTGAATGACACCTAGAAGTTCCTTGAAGCCCAAACAAAGGCCAAGGCTACCCGTGAGGCTGAGCTGGCAAAGAAGAACCATGTTAACCCGACCAAAGTACCCTTTGCACCCACTGCGCGTGGCGGGCACAGACGGATGCTTCTTCCTCACGAACAAAAGGGCAGCCACACAAAACCTCCTTCTTCGGCCAAATTGAAAACCACCGCGCCAATGGAGAAGAAAAGAGACACGGATGAGGTCCTGTCTGAGAGGAACACTTGGTCTCGAACAGAAAAAGTTGACCCTGTGCAGGGCACCTCATCCTCTCGCCGAACCCTAGTCCTTTCTTTCCAAAGGGACGACTTCAAAATGCCACGTACAAGTGCTGACGCGGACATGTTGGTGGAAGAAAGAGGAGAAGTCCCGTATCTACAAAAAATAACCTCCTCGAGCGAGGCAACTACGGGGCTGTCAGCGGGCAGGGGATCTTAAAAGGATCTGCCACCTTGACATTGCTGTCAGCAATAACCAAACAGCGTTCACTATTCTGATTGGGGAGATCGGGCTGAACATGAGCGAGGTAACCTTAAATACGTTACTTGTCATTCTTGTGCACACGTACAACTTTTTCATTTCTGATAGTTTTACTTTTTACAGATAGCTACCAAATGCTCTCTCTTTTTGACCGCCTAACCGAAAAAATTTCCTACTGCCGCTCCTTGACCATTTAGAAAAACAAGCTGGAGGAATGGGTCAACTCCCTACGCTCTGAGCTTAAGGCCAGTGAGGAGGCGGTCATGGGTCATGGCCAAGGTCACTGACCTGTCTAACATGGAGGAGGAGAAGAGAACCCTCGAATCCCACCTTGCCTTCGCCAAGATCTCCGAGGAGAAGCTGCTAAAAGAGCTCGGCGAAGTCGGGCTAATGCTGCCAAAAGGGAGGAAGAGCTGATGTCGGAGATGACGCACCGTATTGCCGAGGAAAGGTTGGCCGCAGTGGAAGACTTCAAAGCTTCCTTGGTCTTTGACGATCTCATGTATCTTTACAACAATCAGAGCATGAATCACATCCTGCGGTAGGCTGCCATTAGCGGGCTTCCCGACCTTACGCTTGCTGTTCTCGTTACATGGCGAATGGCTCCCCTTTTGATCTGAAAATACGCGAAGGCCATTCCCTTGTTCTTACAGCGTAGAGGAGCTAGGGCTGCTCGCTGATGAGGATGCCATGTCATGGTTATTTACCTGGAACCCCCTAGAACTTGTGGTCAACAACGTGGCTGACCTTATGATCGAAATTTATAGGGCCCAGTTGTCTACGACAGAAATGCCTGAGCAAACATCAGCAGCCGTTGGTGAAGTCAACACAATCGAGGGAGCTGATGATGGCAACGCGAGCATGATTGTCGATGGTTCCATTCCCCCTGCTTAATATTGCCAATTCCATTATCGGCCTGTGTGCCGCCTGAAACATCAAAACGATTTCCTTGTTTCTGTAATTTTTTTTGCATGAATATCACTGTACTTCACATACACTAGTACGTTATTGCCACTTATTAACATGCAGTTAATTTTAGGTACAAGCTAGAATCTCAACATGTTAACCGCTAAAACCTTAAGCATAAGTTAAGATCCAAGGTCATGTATCATTGTCGTTACATAAAACTTTTCGAACACCAACCCTTTCAATCGAGCATAGACATATCGTGCTCGATGAAAAAGGCCTAATCGAAATAAAAATTGAACACATCACTCGAACACCAACTTTTCAATCGAGCATAAACATATCATGCTCAATGAAAAGACATAATCGAGATAAAGATTGAACACAACTCGAACACCAACCTTTTCAATCGAGCAGAGACATATCATGCTAGATTAAAAGGCATAATCGAGATAAAGATTGAACGCAACAGATGAGACCAAAATGAACTCATTTATTTCTCAAATGGCCATCATTCACCCAAACTTACAAATGAGTAGAATGAAAACATACAACCTGTAGGATTCTCAATCAACGGTAATACTTCTTTAGATGATCAGCGTGTCATGGATGCTTTAGCTCGCTGCCTTCCTCTGTTCGCAACATAGAGGTCCCTTCTCTAACCACTCTAACAACTTGAAATAAACCTTCCCAATTAGGAGAAAGTTTACCCCACTCTGCTCGATGGCCCGTTGCCTCAATTTTTCGAAGGATCCAATCGCCCACTACGAAAGATCGACCTCAAACTCTCTTGTTGTGGTGGGCTTTCGCTCGCTACTTATAGTTTGCCATCCTCATTCTTGATTCTACTCGCTTTTCCTCAAGAAGATCTAAATCGGCTGCCCGGGCTACACTGTTGTTTTGTGTATCATAGTGAGATACTCTGTGGTTTGGCAAGTACATCTCCACTGGTGCCATGGCCTTTGAACCATAAGTAAGGGTGTGGGTTCCCGGGAAACGTGCTTCTGCGCCCCGCGCGCCCTTGGATAGGGGTGCGCGTACGTGCGGATGCGGTGACATCCACTGCTCTCGTTCCACCCTCCCTTGTTTAGGGGAAGACGAAATCAAAAGTGCGAGAGGAATGCTGTCTATGTTATCACGTTGGAATGTGCCTCGGTTGCCTTTAGTGGATTTTGTATCCAATATGGGAACTTATGGTTTCCCGCATCAAGTTATCCCTTTTTTAGGGGATACCAGGATATGAGAATGCATTACCCTTTCATTCACATTTTCCCTTTTTTAGGGGAAAACGGAAAAGTGCAAAAAAGGATATTGCGACGCCCCCACTATGGATTTTATTAAAAATAGCATTATGGCCCGTTTCAGATCACTATGGGAGCTTTGTGTTTCCCGCATCAAGTTATCCCTTGTTTAGGGGATACCAGGATATGGGAATACATCACCCTTCCATTCCCATTCTCCCTTTTTTAGGGGAGAACGGAAAAGTGCAAAGAAGGAGTGTTGCGAGGCCCCACTGAATCTGAAAGTTTTAGAGTCGCCATCTTTATTTTAAGGCAAATAAAGCAAAACCAAAGAAAAGAAAAATAAACCAGAGATAATGAAAACGGGTTCGGAGGCTAAGTTACGAGTTGGGAAGGTGCTAGGCACCCAACTCGCCCTTTCGGTCTCAAAATGGTTTTTGGCTAAATTATGTTTTTTGTTATATTTATTTAATAGATAAATAAAGCATTAACTGCCTACAAATACATCTGTTACATCTACATTATTTACAGACTTGCAACGGTCTCTTTCACAAATAATTACAAATATACTTGAAAATATTTTGCCATAATAACGGCTACATTTAGTATTATTTCCTAACTAAATCCGAGCATCATAACTGCTTATATATTTACATTGGACCGGATTGGAAATAATACTTTTACAAGTAAAGACTTTAATGAATAAATAAAGCAAATAATTACAAATATATCTTAAAATATTTGACCATAATAACGGTTATATTTAGTACTATTTCCTAACTAACTCCGGGCAGCACAACTGCTTATATATTTACATTGGGCCGGATTGGAAATAATACTTTTACAAAATGAAAGACTTTAAAATAAAACTTCTGACGACTTTAGGGTGTGCTCGCTACGTCCTTCGGGGAGAAGGAGTCTTTTTGTTGTTGTTGTGTGTTGTGTGTAATGTGAATTTGGGAAGCGTGACTGCTTCTGAAAGTTACTTTTGGCCTAGGGATTTGGGCGGAAATGCTTGTGTTTTGGTTGTTTGTTGGCTTGAGGTAGGTTGAAATCGGGCATAATAACGGCTTATTTCTGGCGATTTGGCCTTTTAAATCGGGCAGAGCAACTGCACTTTCCACGATTTTTGGACCGGGGAAATAGGGTGGATACCTAGCTGGGGGGCTAACGTTCACTTCTACCGGTTTGTTTTGTGTTTGGAGGAGGTTTGGTAGAGTTTCGAGGCTTTTTGAGGTGATCGCTCACTATCTCACTTCGCTCTCTATTTCTCCAGCGTAACGACTACGCGAAGAAGTTTATCGAAGGAAAGGGGTGTTGAAATGAGGAGCCGAGACTCTGTATTTATAGGCTGAAACAAGGACACGGAAGGAAATAAAATTCCTTCTTCATGCATCAAGTGATTGTACATTGTGCAGACGAAATTGTGTTTTACGGCAAATGAATGGAGCACTGTGCGCAGAAGAGAGGAAATTGGGCGCCATGTCCAATTTTGGGGGTGGCCATGCCCAATTTGAAACTTGGCCCTTTTTGTGCATTTTAGTCCCTGCAGTTCGTTCTTTTGCGCATCCTGCTTTGTCCTTTTGCACTTTTGACCCTGTAACTTGACATTTGTTAATGTTTTAACAAGTCTTGATATTTTATGTCATGTCACATGCGAGGGGTACGAAATTGGGGTGTCTACAAAGGGAAAAAGGTGTTTCACCCGTAGACTCCCCTGACCAATGTTCTGACCGCCCATAAGGCTGACGACAATTCATCCAGCCATTTTCCAGCCTTATCCTCCAGGCATCTTTTAAGAGCATGCAAAACATGTTTGTTCGCTGCCTCTGCCTGACCATTTCCTTGAGGGTATGCCACAGATGACTGCCAGTGCTTCATACGCATTTGCTCGCATGCCTTTGTAAACTTTTCTGAAAATTGAGTTCCATGGTCGGACACTATAGCCCGTGGGACACCAAAACGACACCAAATGTGCTCATGGACAAAATCAATCACATTTACCTCGCTGATAGTTGCCAACGGCTTAGCCTCTACCCATTTTGTGAAGTAATCCACTGCCACCACTGCGTACTTGAACTTAGAGCGAGTTAATGGGAAAGAACCAATCAAGTCTATTCCCCACATATCAAACGACCATGACGCCACCATTGGAGTCTGCTCGGCAGAAGGTAAGCGAGGAATATCAACGTAACACAGACACTTATCACACCGTTTAACATACATTTCTGCATCACACTTCAAAGTGATCCAATAGAAAACTGTAGCTAGGACCTTTTCTGCCAGTAACCGTTGACCCGGGTGTCCACCACACTTTCCCTCATGAATTTCCCCAAGTATACCTTCGGTCATCTCTGGCCGTACGCATCTGAGTAAAGGACTTGTATACAAGCGTATGTAAAGGACCTTATCCAAGATTACATATCTACATGCACACTTCTGTATGACCCTTGCATCTAATTTATCCTCGGGTAGGATTTCCTGCTCGATGTAATCCTTCAGGTCATCAATCCAACACTTTGTAGCAGGCTCAATGTCCATGATGATTTCCTTCTCTATAACAGGTACCTCAGGTACTCGATCATGACACATGGGTACAAAAATTGAATTTCTTCCTCTGTCATCTTGGAAAGATAGTCAGTGCGTATGTTGTCTTCACGGTCGATTCTGACCAGTTCCTAGTAATCAAAATCTTCCAAGATCTCATTCATCAACCCGCAGTATCGAACCAGGACTGGGTGATGTACTGCGTAATCTCTCGAACGCCAATGTCTTGTACGAGCTCAAGTCCCGCGATTAGAGCTTCGTATTCTGGCTGGTTATTCGATGCTGGAAACTTGAAGCGCAAAGCTTTCTTGAATTCCATATCCTGCTCGGGTGGTACCAATAAAAGGCCTGCACCACTCCCTAACCTACTAGTCACTCCATCAACATGGAGTTCCCAACAATAATCTGAACGAGGTCGCTGAAGAGGGGCATGCGTTGGCTCGGCCTGAGAAGAGATTTCTTCCTCGCTTGGACTGTTGAAACTTGTCTCTGCTACAAAGTCTGCCAGAGCCTATGCCTTTATAGCTCGTCGAGGTTGGTAATCTATCTGGAACCTAGTCAGCTCGATTGACCAGGTGAGCAAACGACCAGAAGAGTCTGGTTTATGCAAGATTTTCCTGAGAGGAGTGTCCGTGTATACAATGATCGCATGTGCAGAAAAGTAAGCTCGAAGTTTTCGAGCAGCAACAACAAGCGAATAAGCCAACTTTTCTACATTAAAATAACGTCCCTCAACTGCAGTGAGGGCCTTAGAGACATAGTAAACATGCTTTTGGACACTACATTTCTCCCTAACTAAAACACCAACCACAGCCTGATCTGTGTCCGCAAGGTAAACATACAGATTCTCATCCATGACCGGGCTACTCAACAATGGAGGCTGTCCCAAATATTCCTTCAGCTGCTTGAAAGCTTCCTCGCACTCCGCTGTCCACTCGAATCCCTTGTTTCCCCGGAGGACTTCGAAGAAGGGTAGACATTTCTCTGCCGACCTAGAGATGAAGCGGCCAAGAGCGATGACCTTCCCATTGAGCCGTTGTATGTCCTTTATGCACCGTGGAGGCTTCATTGTGACCAATGTAACAATTTTCTCGTGATTTGCCTCAATCCTCTTCTCATTCACCATGAACTCTAGGAATTTGCCTGCTTTCACACCGAATACACACTTTCTCGGGTTGAACTTCATGTTGTGCTTCCTGAGGTTGCCAAAGGTCTCCTCAAAATCAACAGTATGGTCGTATCCTTTTGACTTCACGACCATGTTGTCAATGTAAGCTTCGACGTTTCTACCAATCTGCGAGCTGAAGACGCTATTGGCCATTCTTTGATAAGTAGCTCCTGCATTCTTCAGGCCAAACGACATCATATTGTAGCAATAGAGGCCACCCGCTGCTCGAACGCGGTCAATGCCTTGTCTTCCTCCTTCATCTTTACCTGATGGTATCCTGAATACGTATCGATGAAGCTCAGAAACTCGAAGCCCGCTATAGCATCTACCAGCTTGTCGATGTGATGAAGATGATAACAATCTTTCGGGCAGGCTTTATTGAGGTCAGTGAAGTCCACGCACATTCTCCACTTGTCATTCGATTTCTTTACCATGACCACATTAGCCAACTAGGTCGGATAGTGAATTTCTTCAATAATATTCGCATTGAGCAACTTTTCCACCTTTTCCTTGATCGCCTTATCTTTCTCTGTGGAGAACTGTCTAGGTCGCTGCTGGACTGGCCTAAAAGCTGGATCCATGCTAAGGCAGTGTACTGCCACCTCCTCGTTGACTCCTTGCATGTCTTCTGGTCGCCACGCGAACACATCCAAACTATTTTGGAGCTGCTTGATCAAGTTGGCCCGAGCTTCAATAGACAGAGCCCTGCCTATCTTTATTTTCTGGTCGGGATAAGCGGGGTTGATCATAATCTCCTTGAGCTCGTCTTGCGCAGTGAACTCAAGCTCATCACGCATTTACAGTGTGTCGCATTCCACCTTTTCATCTTTCTCAGCTTGACTCTCTACTTTGTCGAGCTGATCCACATCCATGCTTTCAGCCTATTCGACTTGTCCCCCCGACCCCATCGTCGGCAAAGGACAAGTGTCATCCACTTGCAATCGCTGCTCGTCCTGAGCTGAACTCTCACCAATCATGGCAATTGGAAGTGGCCCCATAGTTACGTAAGACTTTTCCTTGTGGCTGATGGTGATTTTTTGCTCTTTATTTTCCAGAGTCTGCTTCTGCTTCTTCCTCTGGCTGTCTTTAACATACTCCAGCATTGCCTGCGGCTGGCTCTTCAGGACCCCAACCCCATGATCGGTGTAAAACTTTGCTCGCTGGTGGGGAATGGAAGCCACCATCTGGAACTTGGTCATGATGGACACCCCTAGAATGATGTCGTAAGGGGATTTTAAGTCAATCACCATGAAGGTGATTTTCTCCGCTCTGCAGCGACTGCCTTCCCCAATGAAAATCTCCAGCTCGACTGTGCCCTTAACGGGCACCTTGTGGTTGGTGAAACCCTCAGAGTCCCTACATATGGCTTAAGACGATCATCCTTCAACTCCAAACCCTGAAAGAATGAGTAGTACATAACATCTCTGCATGCCCTGTGTCCACCAATATCCGATGCACCACCCATCCATCGATCAAAGCTGAAACAATCAAGGACTGTTCTCCGGCCATGCTATTCGCCAACTCGCTGCGAGTAAATTGGATAGACTCCTCCCCTGCCTGCAAAGTTGTAGGACAATCCACAACTTTTGACAAGGAATAAATCTGTTTGCCTAGCTACGTGAGAGTAGGCTTTTCATCCAGAATCACATTTATTACACCCCGAATTGGGGGTGCATCTTTGCGAGGGGCATTTCCCCTGTTGTTTCCATCGCGCTTGAACCGATCCAACTTAACCTTATTGATCAACTTCTGAATGACCTTCTTCAACGGCCAACATTCATCTGTGGTGTGCCCATAGTCGTCATGATAATCACACCTTTTTGCTCGGTCCCTGATGTCTGCAGTTTCTGCACTCATGTGCTGTGCCCGGGGAAGTTCATCCTGAATTTCGTACATGATATCCTCCCGTAATGTGTTAAGAGGGGTGAGGTCACTCTCTCGAAGGAACTCTCTAGGGCGGTCATACCGCGACTTGCTTCTATTGTAGCCACCCCTTGCTCCCTGTCCGCTGCTCTTGCCAGAGTTACCATTGCCCCCGGCCTCTGTGCTCTCTTTCTTCTTCTCCTTCTTCATGGTCTCTCCCGCACACCATTTCTGAGCCCGCATTAACATTTCTGCTTGTGTCTTGGGCTCCCTCATATTCAACTCTGACCTTAGGTCCCTTTCCCCCTCGAGCAAGCCCGTTTCAAAACACAAGGTGACCTCTTGCTCAGACAGACCAGGCACCTGCTCGAGCATCTTCGTGAATCTTTCCAAGTAGCTAGATGTCGATTCATGGGCCCCCTGCTTAATCTTAGACAAGTCTGCTTTTGTCTTTGCAATCGCCCCTGAAGTCGGCCAAAAACTTTGCTCGCAAATCTGCCCAGTTATTGATCGATCTGCGCGGAAGAGCTCCCATCCAGGCCCGTGCCTTTCCTTGTAACGAGCCTACAAAATCCCGAATCTTTAATGCCTCGTCCGAGGTCACCAAGCCAATTTGAGATTCGAAGGACATTAGCCAGTCCCTTGCTTTGGTCTTCCCTGTGTACTCCTTTATGTTGGGGAAGATGAGACCTTGAGCTGGAGGGGCATTTTCGATCCATGGGGCCAGTGGGCTGGCTGATGTGCCCAGAAAATTTCCATCCAAGGCCTTGCCTTGCTCCCATGCCTCTATGCGGCGCTTCATTTCCTCGAATTCATGTGTGCTTATTGTAGTGGGAAGACCATCGGCGGGTTGAGACTGCACGCTGGGCACATGAGGGGCCTGTGTGGGTTCTATAGCTCCCATAACCTGAGCTATGCCCACGGCCTGCGCCACTTGTGCCTGTGCACCTCCCGCGCCCTTGTGTGCTTGATCTAGGGCTGCCCCAGCCCTGTTCTGTTGGTTGTTAGGGGGGGGGGCAATTCCTGCCTGCCCCTAGTGTGTCACGAAGGCGACCCATGTTTGCGAGCGTGCGACCTTCCAGGTGACAGGGAACGGTGCCGACATGCATGTGATCTTCTAGGTGATGAAGAACGGTGCCTGCGAGCATGCGACCTGTGCGGAGATGGTGAACGGGGCCTACGGGCATGTGACCTTCGTGGGGAAGGTGACCTCTGGCGGCGACGGGACTGGGCTGAATCCTCCCCTACTCGAGGGCTAAGGCGAGAGTGCACACTAGGAACAACTCTGTGACTAGCCCGCCCCTCATGCTGGCTACGTCCCATGTTCGATTCTCATTCCCAAGACTGAGATGGAGGGCGACCAGAGATCTTTCCCTGCTCGGTTCTGGGTTGAACTCGGGCTATGACAAATGCGTGTGGTCTGTTCGTGACCATGGATACGACGTGTTGGGCACGTGACCAATGCTTAGGCCTTTTGGACTAGACAGTTCACCAATAAAATGAAAATGTATAGGGACCATTTGCGTCGTTTGCCTATTAGTTTACTAAGTAACATATTACTGCTGACATGGTGGATTCTCTTAATACTCCGTACGTCCCAAATTTATTGTTTTTTTTATCGAGATACATATTAAAAATAATTAACTTTATTATTCCATCCGTCCCTAAATTATCGTTCTTATTTCTTTTTTCGTCCGTCCCAAAATAATTGTTTATCTTGAAACTTACCTTTTTAGAATATTACTTTTATCACTTTACCCTTACTTTTTCACTCTATTTTAATTATGTGCCACATACATATGTGCTTTAAAGGAAACTACACATTAAACTAATATAAATAATCAAGTCAATTGTTTTTTCTTAAACTATGTGTCGGGTTAACTAGGACGATTATTTAGGGACGGAGGGAGTATTAATATTAATATAATAATAATTTCTTTTAAAATTCATTGGTATGTTTCTCATATTTAAAGAAACATTAAAATTATTGTTAGTAAGCAGAATTTTGCAAATAAGATGAAAATATTTTGAGACGGATAAAAAAAAGGTACAATAATTTTAGGAGTGACGAGTACTATCATTAGAAATTCACATTTCATATTAATACTCATATTATTTTTTTGTTTGAGTCATACTCTTATGCCATTGAATCTAATTCTTACGTATATTTTGTTATTTATCGAACCTTCCATTTACGTTATCCTTAATAGCGTATCCAGGTGCCTGCTATTGAGCTGAGGACGTGGCAGTATTCAAACTACAACCATGACAGTTAGATCCGCAGTTCCGGCACCCAATTACATTCCCAAATTCAGCTGAAAACACGCTGACCCACTCTCCCTATAACAATGTCGTTAACTCGCCATCCACGTGGACCCTATCCCACACATAATTCTACTTAACACACAGTCACACGTATACACACAGTGCAAGCTCATCACAATTCACATCACATTACACACTCATAACTTGGCAGCATACACTCTCAATTACCCAATTTCACACTGTTTGTTTGATCAGATCTGTGTGGCGAAAATGGTGAGGAAGGATTATTTGGCGATGAAGACAGACCAAGCAAGTGTCGACTTGATCAATTCGGACATCAATGAGCTCAAGATCGCTGCGAAAAGACTCCTCAACCATGCCACCAGGCTAGGTGGCCTAGGGTTTGGCACGCACTTTCTCTCTTGGCTTGCCTCCTTCTCCGCCATGTAAGCTTCCTTCCTTTAATCCTTCCTAATTGAATGATACTGATAGGGACTCAATTTAATATCCTATTTTTTAGTCTAGCTGCAGAACGAAGCACTTGATTAGATACAATTTTCCTAGCATTAGGCCTTTCTCATCAGTTCAGTCCAATTGGATTGCTTGATTATTCATGCTGTTAAGCATTATGGTTTCTTAGTTAGTAGTTAGTACTGACTATTGGCTTCTGTTTGTTAAAATTGGTTAAATTAAATGATCGGTTGTTCTGGTGTGTATCATCTATGTGGCCTCCAACACGGATAACTCTGATTAAATATTCGTAATGGTAAGTGGGTCAACATCTGGATTTTTTATCAGTCTAAAATAGTTTTGTTCGATGGATAATATCAATAGTAACCATCAATGGCGAGAACTGAGAATGTAACCATTGAAAACTCCCCTGCCTATATATATATAATTAAGAAAGTTTTGGCAACTTCCTTATCGTGTGTGCCATTGTCTAACATTATTTTCCGCCTTTAAGATTCATGTGGTACCACTTGGCCTTTCTGATTTTAGTCCTCATTTTATGCTTTTTGACACATTGTATGCTCATTTTATTTGACTTGAGTAACTCAATTTCGTTTCTAGCTTTTAATATTTTTTTAGGTGTTACAGTGGATATTCTCTGCAACTTTAGTGCGAATCTATGCCATTGTATCATTGATCCGATCATCGGCATTTGAGTGCTTCATTATAAATGAATTTGTTAATATGTCTCAACTCATGATCAAGGAAGATCCCCCCTTGCTATATGAAAACTAATTGCAGTGCTCCATGGAGGGGGAGGGGGTCAAATTGACTAGTGAATCTGTTAAGTAACCAACTCATCTAAAAACTTAAGCTATTAGAGTGAGCACCAACAATGTATATCATGCTTTATATTTTTGTGCTTTTAACACTCCCCCTCACGTGCATACGTGGAGAGAGATGCACTTTTATATAGGGCCAATACGTATCCTTTGTAATATTTTTAGGATAAATGCAAGAGGGGAGATTTGAACCCTTATCTTTGCCAAACCATGAGCTCTGATACCATGTTAAGTAACCAACTCATCTAAAAGCTTAAGATATTAGAGAGAGCACCAATAATGTATATCATGTTTTATATTTTTGTGCTTTTAACATAATCTTCTTTTTTTGATCTCAATAACCTCATATCTCAGTTTTTGATGGAAAATCTAGAATAAATAAAGAACTAGATAATAGCGCAAAGAACCCTCATCAGTTGACATAAAATTCATGCCTAAATGTGCAGTTGAAGAAAGACAAGAAGTGTCTTATTAGCCATGAAAGAGATAGAAGATGTTTTTGAAGCCTCTACCATTGTTTTCAGGTCTTAAACCTGACCTCTTTTTCTACCTCCATTTTTAGTTTAAGCCCCTTTTGCACCAGTTATTCTAAATAGTACTCTCTCCGTCCAAAAAAATAGTCTCATCTCCTTATTGGAAAGTCAACCTAGAACAAAATTGAATTCACTATTTAACAAACTCTCTTATGTCTCAGGTAATGGATTTTCAATCATTGATCCAATATTGAGAATACTACTGATAATTATTTTTAGAATTTTGTATGGATATGTAAATTCTTATAAATTTTGGTTAAAGTTTAATCAAATTGTCCTAGAAAAGTCAAAGTGGGACTATATTTCTGGGACGGAGGTAGTATAATAAATAATCTGGAAAGAATCAGGGGAGTCACCTAAGCAAAATATATTTCATAGGGATGTTGTGAAGCCTTCACCTTCAGCCCGTGGAGCTGGCCTTCTGGAGTTGGAATTAACATAGTGTCACAGAAGTTTACCACGAAAATTTAGGAAATGTCCTTCGTCTTATATGTTGGTTGAGGTTCCATGTACTCCCTCTGCTCCATGTAAAGGGTTACTATTCTATTTTGGGATTTCCACTTAAAGCGTCACTTTCAAAGATTTTACTTTCAATTTCCATAACATTTCAACCTGACCCTTCATGTATAAGCATCTTGTGTTCATTCAAACATTATTTTAATTGTAGCCAACTCCAAGTCTATGTATTATTATATTCTTTAATTATTAGACTTTTCAAACGTGGACTTCGTGATCGGAATGGAGGTAGTACTATAAATGGCTCAGCTTCAATCTCCTGCTTACACTGGATGTAATTGCATTTCAGGCAAATGAAGCCCAAACTCCAAGACATCTTTATGCATGCATACTTTAGACCAGGAATGATCATTATCCCACCACTTTCAGTTAGACCAAGAATGATTTAGATGAAATAATCAATTCCTCAATGACTTTGAATTTTAAAATTGGTGAGCTGATTCTATTCATTCCTGCTGCATTCCCCGGCATCCCATCTTCTAATCTGGATGCTCTTTTGGGAATGCTATTTAAAATTTTGAATATAGCCTTATGAATGAATGTAAATAAGGGAAGTGTGAATTGTAGATGTTCCACTACATGCAACTCGCTGTGTTAAATATTTTGTCTACATAGATATATTCAATGTGGGTGCAAATCTTTAGATGAATTAATATAATTCAATTTTTCTGATTAGAGAAAAGAAAAACAAGACATTCCTTTTTTTGTTGGTATATTGTACTTTTTCTCCTAACAATTTCAGATAATAACTATTTATAAATAAATCAATTGTTTGTCAATGTTTTTGTTGTTCAGTGTTTACCATCTGCAGCAGACAAAGGTAATAAAATAAGCTTAACACTTTGTGCTTGAACATCATTACATGTAGTCGTCAATTGTAGCAAAGTATTACTCCCTCCATCTCATTTATATTGGCCTACTTTCATTTTTTAGCCGTCTCAAAAAATTTGGCCACTTACAAGTTCAATGCACATTAGTTGCTCGCGTTATCATTATACCCTTAACCAAGTTGAGCATTTACAAGATAAACAATGCACATTAATAAATTAAATAAAAGGTATAAATGGAAATCCAAAAATTTGACACTGGTTGTTGAGACATTTATTAAGAATTCTGGAACGGTGTGCTTTTGTGTGGTGGCCAATATAAATGAGATGGAGGGAGTATTATGGGACAGTCGGAGTAGATACAGTATTTGTTGCGAAGTAGGCAGAACTGCACCATGAGCAACATAAGGATAGCCCGGCACTAGTGAATTAACTTTTGACTTCTTAAGGATATCCATAATCAATAAATTTTATAATTGCTTGTTTGATTTGAGCTTTTGTAGATACAATAAGTCAATAACCACCATCTTACATATGCAGTTATTTGTTAATATTGGACCGAACAAACTGGCGGACAAACATGCTGACCTCCCTCTTAGTACCTTACATTTTCTTTTCTCTTCCTGGTTCATTGTTCAACTTCTTCCGGGTACTCTCTTCACTTTCAAGCACTGTCCCCTTTTTTCCTCCTTTCTTTGGTGAAATTATCTTCAACTAATTTTTTTTCTTTTTTGATTCATTTCGGTGCAAATTTGTTGCTAACTATTTTACTGTGTTCAGGGAGATGTTGGCAAATGGATTGCAATCATTGCTGTTGTACTAAGGCTCTTTTTCCCACGACACTTTCCAGGTACAAACTTAATATTTATGTAAATTATTTTTACATTAGTATCTTGTGAATTGAACGAGAATTTCTCGCCAGTTTTGTGTGAGTATACATGTTACTCGGGTGTAGAATGTACTGTTGGTTTAATTGAAAGTTTTCTGGGTATTACAATCTTGATGTCACTTTGCTCTTGCCATCGATTATATATTTGAAAACATGTCACCAAGTTGTAACGCACTGGGGCATCAAATACTCACGTTTCCCTTTTGATTTTGGAAGGAAGCATGAGCTCAAGATTTTTGCTACAATGACAGATCTTTGACTGCCCTGTGATATCAGATCGTTGTTTGTGAGGTTTCCATTCTTTTTCGTCAACAACAAGCTCTAACTTGGTACCATCCATTACTTCTAAGGTAGAGGTTAATTAGGGGCAAATTAGCTCAATGATTGATGGCCAGTGAAAGAATAGTTATGGTTTGATTTCCTATCATTTTATTGACCAAAGCTAAGAGCTCTATTAATGGCTTGTTTTGCCGCTTGCTTGTACAAAGGATGTGATGATCCTGGAAGAAATGGATGCTACTTTCTTCCAGGCTGGAAGAAAGTCTTTCGATGTGATCTACACCATAGGAAAAGATGGATCGTGGTTCCAATGGCTGGAGCGTAGCAAAGGTAGAGTTCATAAAATAGATTTATCTTTAGATGAAGTGCTTTGGGTGTGTGAGTGGATGGACAAGGCTTCATCTATCAGAGAGGTTTTCTGGAAGAAAAGAGCAGGGAAGCAGCACGAGGTGATGGTGGCAAAGGAATGGAACACCCATGGTTTCTTCCTGTGCCTATCAGCCAAAGGGATCGGTAGTCCCTCAAAGATTTTCATTCTTGCAGTGGTCAAAGATGGATAGTGGGACATGGCAGCGGGTAAGGTTAGTAGATTTGCTTTGTCAAAGCGTGACCCAGTAAGGCAGCCGAAGTCGTACAAAGAAGCGGCGGAAATTCCTCTATGGCCTGATTTAGAACTGGTTGTCTCTAACAGAGTAGTGGGTGTTAATACAGATTTCGAGATAGAAGAGGAGTCTTGCAGGGGCAATCTGGAATTCCTGGATAGGTGTCTTGTTAAACGAGAGAGATTGGTTGATCAACCAAGCTCCGTTGGTCCTTGATCATTGGAGTCCGACGGGTGTTGCATTAGAAAGGATCGTAAACCGAAGGAAACCCGATTAGGCTATGGGCTTCCCTCTTCACTTGTGGGGTAAGGAAGTTTTCAAGAGGATCGGGCAACTTTGGGGGTTTCGTGACGGGATGAAGCTACTCGTAAGAGAACGGATATGAGACGGGCTTGTAGATCTTGGTGCGATATTGTGAGATTTTACCGCCATGTCAGATTAAGACGGGGACAGTGTGTTTCGGCCCGATTTGGCCGCCGTGATTCTTCCATCCTTTCGATGCAAGGTTGAAACAGCAGAGTTGGCGATTCGACTACAGATTAGGTGGGGCGAACAACGGTGTTCGTGCGCGTAGTGGGGAATCGAAGAAACCAGGTCAACGTACGTCTTCTGCAAGCGAACAGACGGATACACTCAGTAAAAGCTGGGGAAGCACGTGGGTTGCAGAAAATTTGAATTTTAAATTTTCTAATCGAAATGGTGTCGTTGGTAGCAGAGTTGGTTCTTGTTAGAAGTATTAAGGGTTTAGTTGGTATAAGGTGTATGTTTGAGGGGTCTTGGTGTAATATTTGTTATCACAAACATATATATATTTCGCCTAACCGTGATTTAGGTTACGACTTCTCCAAAACTCTTCTTCTTCTTCTTCTTCAATATAATCAACATGGTATCGAGCAGAATACTTCTAATCTCCCCGATTGTTCTTCATTAATTCTTCTTTCTTTTCTTTTTTTTTTCCTTTCTTTTCTGCTCGGTATGCGCAGCCTTAAGACGTATTTGAGTCGCCGAGGAGACGCGACGTGACTTGAGGGATTCTCAGATAGAGGATTGTGTCGCCCAGCCTAGCAACCTTGTTCGCAGCCGCCACCGGAGGTCGCCGAAACCAGCTCACGCGCCCACGGCCACATCGGAGAAGTTCGCCGGAATTGCTTCGACCAGGATCCGTCGCCGAGCCTGTAGATTCCTCAAGCTTCGTGGTTGGTTTTTTGATTCAACACGTTTTTGGGGTTTTTAGGTGCGATCGCTTGGTCGTTCTTTGTTTCGTGGTTCCGCTTTGCTTGCCGGTTGGGTTTTCGATGGCGACATCGTGGAATACGGGACTACGAGTCTAAAACCTTGGTTTCGAGGTTTTCTCCGCTAGTACAAAAATTACGATAAGAAATTAACCGCAAGAATTATTTAATGTGGCGGCGGGTTGTTGAAATGAATTTAAAAGGGCAAAATAAGGAAGATCGCCTCACTACGCTTAACTCTACCGATGTCGCTTGGGTCCGCGCCGATGCCGATTTGTATTGGAAGCTCATGAATTTCATGGATGATGAGACGGCTGAATTGGTAGCTCATACTACCAATGTTCGTGATTTGTGGGAGTATTTAGCTGTGTTGTATGGGGGTAAGGATAACATGAACCGGATGTATGACCTGTCGTGTGTTATGTTTCGCCAGGATCAACAAGGTTGTAGTGTTACCCAGTATTTTGCGGACTACAAGAAATTGGCGACTGAATGGAGTTCTTTGCTTCCTTTGAGTACCGATGTTAGTACTATGCAGACACAACGGGAACATCTGATTATTCTTGGATTTTTGGCTGGTTTGAGATCTGAGTTCAGCACAAGTGTTGGATCTCTTCAGGATGTGTTCTCTCGTGTGCTTCGGGCCTTTCTCGAGTCCTCTTCTGTTGGCCCCACTAGCAGTATTGGTGATTCCTCTGCTCTTGTGAGTCAGACATCTCACCCTAATCGGGGTCCGGAGACTAGTGGTCGTGGTGGTCGTTCTTCTGGTAGAGGAGGTCGTGATGGTGGTCGTGGTGGCCGTGGTGGAGGTAGGGAAGGTAGAGAGGTTCGTACTTGTTATCACTGTGGGGATACGAATCATGTGGTTCGTAATTGTTGGAAGTTGCATGGTAAACCGTCTGGTGATCGATATGCGCATGTTGCCTCTCACACTGAGTCTGCTCCCCCACCCCAGCCGTCCCCACCTAGTGAGGGTAAGGTAATTCGGATGACTGATGATGAGTTTGCGAGATATACCGAGTATCAGGCTTCTTCCTCTGCTTTTTCCACTGCTATTTTTGTCCAGACAGGTATGCCCACTGCATGTGTTTCTTCCTCTCTTTGTAAATGGGTTATTGATTCCGGTTCTTCTGACCATCTGAGTGGCAACCATAGTTATTAAAGGCGGAAGGCGAGGGGCGGGCGAGAGGTCCATTTTCGAGGGGAAAGGCGAGGCGAGAGGCGGGCGACCGAAAGGCGAACAAGGCGAGAAATTAAGAAAAAATAGTGTGTATATATATATATATATATATATATATAATATAGATTAATTTTATTGTAACATAATCCAAAGCATTTATAAATGAAAATAATATATGAAATTAAGTTAAAATTCACATATAATAACAACAAGGCAACATCCAAAAAAACTTGCTCAACATCTGAACCTACAATTTAATAGCAAAAGATGAAATTACATATTAAGTAAAACTTCTAATAAAGTCACGAAACAAGTAGCAACTAGCAACACATCAAACATCCTCACTCAAGACCCGAATCAAACCCATCATCATCCACTACATCACTAGGGTTAATAGGCTCATGTTAAAAATTAAAACCTTAAAAGGTAAAAAGTATGTCATATTTTAAGGGTTTTTCTAGAATGTACGCCTTTGCTCGCCTCTCGCCTCGTCAAAAGGCGAGAAAGGCGACGCCTCGCCTGTAGCCTCGCCGCCTTTACATGCAAGGGGCGTAACCCCTCCTCGCCTCGCCTCAGCGAAGAGGCGCCGCCAGAACTATGGTGGCAAGAGGTATTTTTACTTCATTCCGCCCATCTTCGACATTACCGAGTGTTCTTGAGCCAATGGGTCTCACTAAGGCGGGGTGATATTTGTCTTACATCCTCTCTTTCATTATCCTCTGCCTTGTACATTCCTCGGTTTTCCGCTCAATTTCTTGTCCTATTAGTAAGTTTACCCGTGATGATGTCTCATTTTTTCCCACTCATTGCATCTTTCAGATCGTGTGACGAAAAGGATTATGGCATGCTCCACCAATCCTCTCAGATCGATACTCCTCAAAATGGTGTTGCTGAGAGAAAAAATCGCCACCTCCTTGAGGTTGCTCGTGCGCTTTCATTTCGATGCATGTTCCTAAACCGTTTTGGGCGGATGCGGTGTTAACTGCTTGTCATCTTATCAACCGTATGCCTTCTTTCGTTCTTTTCGAGCGATCCTCATCAAGTCTTGTTTCCTTCGAGTCTCTATTCCCTGTCTCCTAGGATATTCGGTGCGCGCCTTTGTTCGTGATCATCGTCCTAATGTCACCAAGTTAGATCCTAAGGCACTCAAGTGTATCTTTTGGGTTATTCTCGCACTCGAGAAAGGATATCGATGCTTCTCTCCTGACTTGAATCGATATTTGGTCTCTGCTGATGTTTCTTTTCATGAGTCGGTGTCCTTCTACCCTACATCGGATATTCCACCCGTTGAGTTTGTTCCCGATGATGATTTTCTACTCTATCGGGTTGTGGAGTCCACTTCTTTCCCTTCCCACGATCTACCTCGTCCTCCTATTCAACAGGTTTACACCCGACGCACATGCTCTCGAAGGGAATATGCCTCTCGCTCTGCTCTGCCGAGTCCGTCCTACCATCGCCGCCCGATCCAAATTTCGTAGAGGTACCTTCGATCTTGATATTCTGTTGCTCTTAGAAAAGGTAAACGTAGTTGTACGTTACATCCTATTTCTAACTTTGTTAGTTACGATGGTTTGTCTCCTGATCTTTGTGCCTTTGTTAATGTTCTTGAGTCTCATTCTCTTCCTAAGTGCATTAAGCAGCTGGGTCATCCCGGGAAGGTCGCTATGGGCGAGGAAATGACGCCCTTACGCACAATCAAACTTGGGATTTGGTTCCATTGCCATCGTAAACATACTATTGGGTGCAAATGGGTCTATCTTTGTTAAGGTTAACCGGATGGTTCTTTGGCTCGTCTTAAGGCTCGCCTTGTTGCGCAAAGGGTATGCTCGCACATATGGGGTTGATTGTACAGACACTTTTTCTCCAGTTGCTAAGCTTGCTTCTGTTCGTTTACTTATCTCTTTTGCTGCCTCTTCTCATTGGCCTCTTTATCAATTGGATGTCAAAAATGCATTCCTTCATGGTGACTTATACGAGGAGGTCTACATGGAGCAACCTCCGGGTTTGTTGCTCGGGGAGTCCGGTTAGGTTTGCAGGCGGTCATTATACGGGTTAAAACAATCTCCACGTGCGTGGTTTGGGAGGTTTAGTGAGGTAGTGCTTGAGTTCGGGCTTATGAGATGTCAGAGTGATCACTCAGTATTCTATCAGCGTAGGGGTGAAGGAATCATTTTTGGTTGTTTATGTGGATGATATTGTCATCACGGGAAGTGATAGTGCGGGTATTAGTGCACTAAAGCGGTTCCTTCAGAAAAGTTTCAAACGAAGGATCTCGGTAATTTGAAATACTTTCTAGGGATTGAGGTTGCTCGGTGCAAGCAAGGCATCTTCTTGTCCCAGAGAAAGTATGTGTGTGATTTGTTGAGTGAGGCAGGTATGTTGGGAGCGAAGCCTTCTGAGACTCCTATGGATCCGAATCTGAAACTTACAGGTGAAGGGGTGAAAGCTTTGCGATCCGAGAGATATCGGCGGCTTGTTGGGAAATTGAACTATCTTCTTTGTGACGAGACCGAGATATTGCATTTGCGATTAGTGTAGTAAGTCGGTTTATGTCCTCTCCGCGGACTACACATTGGGAGGCTGCTATTAAGATTCTTCGGTATCTTATGAGAGCTCAGGCTAGGCATCTTGTATCGAGATCATGGACATATGAGACTAGAAGGGTTTCTTGATGCGGATTAGGCGGGATCCCAGATAAGAGATCTACTTACGGATATTATGTGTTTGTTGGGGGTAACTTGGTTTCTTGGAAGAGTAAGAAACAATCGGTTGTGTCAAGATCAAGTCTTTGAATCGAATCTGGGGCTATAGCTCATGCTACATGCGAGTTAGTGTGGATTCGTCAGTTACTTGGGGAGATCGGTATCGGGAATCCTATGCCTATGCAGTTGTGGTGTGACAACCAAGCAGCTATTCATATTGCATCTAATCCAGTGTTTCATGAACGAACAAAACATATTGAGCTTGATTGTCACTTTGTCCATGAGAAACTTCAAGAGAAAATAATTTCCACTAGTTTTGTTCCGACTGGCGATCAACTAGCAGATGTTTTCACGAAGTCTTTAAATAGCACAAGAATAGGATATATTTGTAACAAGCTAGGCATGCATAACATTTATGCTCCAGCTTGAGGGGGAGTGTTAGAAGTATTAAGGGTTTAGTTGGTATAAGGTGTATGTTTGAGGGGTCTTGGTGTAATATTTGTTATCACAACAAACATATATATATTTCGGCCTAACCGTGATTTAGGTTACGGCTTCTCCAAAACTCTTCTCTTCTTCTTCTTCTTCAATATAATCAACAGTTCTCAATTGAAGTTTAAACCTAAAAGCAACGGCTGGGCTGAAAAAGATAACGGTGGGCAAAAAGTGGAAAGAGGCCCACGGTGCAATGTAAAGCCCATGAAAGGAATTTGGGTGGCCCGCAATAAAAGGGAGAAGGAGTATGAAAAGAAACAAACTGGTGAGCCCAATGATGATAGGGCTGGGCCATCTAACTGGTCATCAAGTGGGGGGATTCATGATTCTAGGGGGGTCGAACTTGGGCCTGGGTTTAGTGAAGGAGAATATTTTTATGACGAGGGTCCATCATGCGTCCATGGTTCTCCTACTGTTACTATAATAAAACGAGGGCTTTTTAATATTCAGGAAGAATACGATAAGCAGTCAAGCGGGCAGCCATGTCTAGAAGATTAGAACAAGTCCGATAAAGTCAACGGGATTCATGGGATTGCCCGAATGATTCGCAAGATTCGCAAGATTCGCAAAGTGGGAAGGAGTCCGGTATGATAAGAGTGGGGGTAATAGTTTTATCGTTGAGGAAGACCAGACACAGAGGTCGCATGAAATGAATAGAGCTCTTGAAGTTAGAGAGCTCGAGGAGAGTGAAGAACTGAAGAAAGATGATTTCCCTCCTAGCGAAGTACCCGAGGATCATTCGAAGGAGAGAGATTGCCCGAATGATTCGCAAGATTCGCAGACTCCCCCCCATGACGATAATACAAGGTCAAGTGGTACTAATAGCGTGGAAACGGAGGAGGTGGTGTTCTGTAGTCCAATTTCGATGCTCAGACCTGAGGAGGTCGTGTTCTGTAGCCCAATTTCGATGGTGAGGAGGTTATGGAACCAAAGTTGCTGATTGATGGGGATCCTAACAAAAAGATGTCTGTTTGGGTGAGCAAGAAGGCTAAAGCTGTTGTGAATTATCTGGGAGTCTACTGTAAAGGCCATGAGGATGAAATTGTGGATATATTAATGGAAATGGAAAAGGGGAAGCCGTCAAATTAAGGCTTGGGGTTCTGAAAGCAGGGAGGTCAAAAATTTATTTTGTGGTATTAATTTTGATGGGGTTGCGGGGAGGGTAGACAAGAGTTCCGGGATAGAAAAAATTAACTAGTTTATGATATGGATTTAAACATATTCAGCTGGAATGTGTGGGGTTTTAATAATTTCAGGAAGAGGCAAGTAGTTAAGGAAGGTCTTAGAAGGTGGAAGCCTTCTGTATTATGTCTACAAGAGACTAAAATGGATTGTATGGACAGAAATTTGGTGGGCAGCATAGGAGGTTGTAGGTGGATGGACTGGGTTCATCTAGACGCAGTTGGGGCTGCGGGGGGTGTTCTTTTTATGTGGGATAGAAGAGTTCTAGCTGTTGAAGATCACGTGAAAGGAGTTTTCTGTGTTTCGTGTCTGTTTAAGCCGGCGGCTAATGACTCTTGGTGGGTTTTCTCTGGTGTTTATGGTCCTTGCTCAAATAATCGCCGGTCAAATTTGTGGGCTGAATTGACTTTTGTTAGACATAAATGGAATCATCCGTGGTGTGTGGGAGGAGACTTCAATGTGGTTCGTTTCCCCCAAGAGAGACGTTGAGGTCAATTGTATTCACAGGCTATGGTGGAATTCAACGATTTTATTAATGACAGGGAGTTGATGGATTTGCCCCTCGAGGGGAACGCATTCACCTGGTTCCGAGGAGGGTCGAACCGGCAATGTTCAAGGCTCGATAGGTTTCTCCTTAGTTCTGATTGGGAGGAAACGATAGGTGTTTTCATTCAAAGGACCCTTCCTAGGGTTGTTTCTGATCACTCCCCCATCACCCTCCAGTTTGGGGGTGATAATGTTAAAAGAAAAACTTCATTCACGTTTGAAAACATGTGGCTGAAGGCTCCTAGATTTAAGGATTGGGTTAGGATAAAGTGGGATTCTTACGCGGTAGTCGATAAACCGTGCTTTAGAATTGCTAAAAAGCCAAAACTTCTCAAAGAAGACCTTAAAGTCTGGAATAAAGAGGTGTTTGGGAGAATCGAGATCAGAATCAAGGAAGCTATGGAAGAAGTCAAAATTCTGGATGAAAAGGAGGGTGAAGGATCTCTAGCGGTATCTGAAGCAACCTGTCGAGAAGAGATTAAGCTGGAAATCAAAAGGTTGCTCACTTGTGAAGAAATAGGCTGGAGGCGAAAATCCAGGGTCTTGTGGTTGAAAGAGGGCGATAAAAATTCAAAATTCTTCCATAAGATGGCCAGCGCACACAAGAATTTTAGTCAGAGATTAACAGACTGAATATCGATGGTAGTGTGACGGAAGATGAGAATCAAATCAGTAGAGGTTTGTAGAGTTCTACCAAAAGCTGTTCTTGGAAGATAGAGATAGAGATCTGGAAATAGGTGGGATTACAATCAAAACCCTGATTGAGGAGGACATGAGATATTTACAACAAACTTTTAATGAAGAGGAAGTGGTAGAGGCTTTGGGTAGTCTGAAAGGGGATAAGGCCCTAGGACCCAATGGATTTACTTTTGAATTTTTCAAACATTGCTGGGAAGTGGTTAAAAATGATATTATGGAGGTCTTCCGCTCTTTCTTTGAGGAGGAGGGATTCTAAAAAAAGTCTAAATACTTCGGTTATTGCTCTTATTCCTAAAAAGAAAGGGACTGAGGAGTTGAAAGATTTCAGACCTATAAGCCTCGTTGGTAGCATTTATAAACTGATCTCTAAGGTCCTGTCGAACAGAATGAGAAAGGTGATTGGCAAAGTGATTTCAGAATCGCAGCACGCGTTTGTGGGTGATCGTCAAATTCTGGAAGCAGCTTTGATTGCTAATGAAGTGGTGGATTCGAGGGTGCGAAGCGGAGTTACAGTCAGGTTTTCTGTTCTTATTAACGGTCAAAGGTTTCTTCTTGAGCTCGAGAGGATTGCGTCAGGGGGACCCCCTCTCTCCATTCCTTTTCATTGTGGTTATGGAGGCCCGTAGTCGGCTCATTGATAACAGGAGATTTTATTAAGAGCTTCAAGGTGGGTAATGATTCTTACTATTTCTCACCTTCTATTTGCCGATGACACCCTAGTTTGCTGCGATGCGGAAAGTGATCAGCTGAATCTTGCTGATTTTCCAAGATTTATCGGGTTTGAAGACTAATGTTTCGAAATGTGAGTTAATCCCCTTAGGTAGAGTGGAAAACGTGGAGGATTTAGCTTCGTTCTTTGGCTGCAGTGTCTCTAGCCTTCCTACTTCGTACCTAGGTTTACCTCTTTGTTCGACTTTTAAGAACAGCGCTGTGTGGAACTTAGTAATGGTTAGGTTTGAGAGGCGGCTAGCGGAGTGAAAGAGACGATTCTTATGAAAGGGTGGAGGACTTACTCTTATTAAGAGTACTCTATCTAATCTCCCCACTTATTTTCTATCCTTGTTTATGGCCCCTGCCTTAGTCTTAAAGAGAATTGAGAAGTTAGAAAGAGATTTCCTTTGGGAAGGGGATAAAGAGAAGAGGAAGTATCACTTAGTCGGGTGGGATTTAGTATGCTCTAACAAGGAGAATGGGGGTCTAGGAATTAAAAATCTCAGCTTCTTCAATAAGGCTCTGTTGGGTAAGTGGCTTTGGAAGTTTTTAGTAGATAAAGAGTCGCTATGGAGGAGGTTAGTGATAAGCAAATATGGAGCGGGTGATCATCTTTGGTTCCCAAAGAAAGTTCTGTCCTCACATGGTTCTAGTGTCTGGAAAGGTATTATGGGAGTATGAAATGCTTTCAACAGGTTCATTAAATTCGATGTAGGGCTGGGAAGTCAAGTCAGGTTCTGGAAGGATTTTTGGTGCAGGACTAATACCATGCAATTGTGTTTCCCAGTCTATACAATATTGCAATCAACAAGGAGGAAATGGTGAGTTCGTTGGTGCTCAATCAAGGGGGAACAGACCTTTGGAGTCGGAGTCCTGCTTTTCGCAGAAACTTGCATGACTGGGAGATAGAGGAGGCAGTGCAGTTCATGGAGTTTCTCCATGGCTGTAAGAGGCAGGTTTTGAGTGATGATAAAATCATCTGGGAGGTTTCTAAAAACAGATTGTAGTTCTTTCTATTCTAAGATGATAGAGAAGGAAAAAAGCTTGTTCCCATGGAAGGAGATTTGGAAACATAAAATCCCCGATAGGGTAGCCTTTTTTGTTTGGGAGGCCCTCAGGGCTTGATCTATGTTAATCGATGCTATATGTGCAAAAGTGAGGAGGATGATGTAAACCATTTAATGCTACATTGCTCTATGGCTAGGGAGTTATGGACTTCCCTTTTCTTCTTTGCAGATGTTCTGTGGGTTATTCCCAGGACTGTTATTGATACGCTTCGGGGTTGGCCTTTTTTTACCCGGAACAGAAGGAGTGTTTTCCGAAAGTATGCCCCTTCAGCTATTTGGTGGACCATATGGAAAGAGAGGAACAAAAGGGCTTTCGAGAATGCTGAATTTGATATTGAAGGAATCAAAAAAGCTTTCCTTTCGTATTTGAGATTCTGGTGCTTAACTACTGATCCAACTTCAGAGGATCCATTTTTGTAACTAGGTTTGTGTCTTTTGGCTTGTAGTTTTGTTCATGTATACTTCCAGTGTACAAGGACGTGTCACCTTTTTTGACGTCCGTTAATAGTACTTGTACCTTTCTTATCAATATATATATATATATATATATATATAGGGAACATATTGATGTCCTCATCTCAGAGCACGTTGTTGGTTGAGATAGAATTCTAGGTAATCTCCAATGTATCCATTCTTTGGATATGGAATGGGTTCTATTCATTCTTATGAGTTATGGAAGTTCTCAATGCTCTCCATTAGCACTCCATAAAAAGTTTGCCAAGGAGCCTTTCTTCTTTTTCAAAGAGTAGATGATTCCGTGATTGAAGACAAGATTGTCTGAGAACCTAAATATTTGTAATATTTTTATAAGTAAGGTATAAATGGTATAAACAAGCGTCAAATGAGGTGACACGTCCAGGATGTATACAAGGTCGAAGCTATACTAAACAAAATATTAGCCCAATTCTATCTACAAAAAGGATCCTTAGACGTAGGATCACAGTTAAGCACCAGAATCGCAAAGATAGCAAGAAATTCTTTATGATTCCCTCTATATCAGTCTCAGTCTCGACATTCTCCAAAGCTCTCTTGTTCCTCTCTCTCCAGATGGTCCACCAAATTGCTGTAGGCGCGTAATTCCAGTAGACATTCCTCCTTCGCCTTTTCAAGAGAAACCATTCTCGAAGCAACTCAATAACCTGGGCATGGCCCATGCAGGGCTGACCATGTGTTTCGAGAGGCCCATGGCCAACTAAAAAGGGGGGGGGGCCTTTATAAAAATGAAATCATTTAAAATATTGAAAAAAAAATAGAAAGTTTATAGCAAGAATTGAACCCAAGATCTCTCCCAATCTACCAAGTATGTTAAACATTGGGTCACCAATTCTAAACTAAAATTATATATAGACTAAAAAAAGTAACAGACTAAAACAAGTAATAACCCAGGATTCGAACTTGAGACATCTAACTTAAATCATGGGCATCTTAAAATCAATTGTAAACCTTTTTGACACTCTTAACCACCAGGTTAAGATAATCAATTGTGAACCTTTTTGACACTATAATATATATACCAAGTATAAGGTAGTACCCAAACAGTTGGTGCCCTAAAAATTGGGGCCCATGACGGTCGTCCCTCCAGACACCCCCTAGGGCGGCCCTGGGCCCATGATACTCCAGCAGAGAGGAAAATTAAAATCCATAACTCCCTCACAATAGGGAAGTGCAATAGCAGGTGATTCACATCCTCCTCCTCATTCTTACACATGTAGCACCAATTGATGTAAATCATACCACGAGATCTCAATTCTCCCCCGTCAAAATGGCACTCCTAGCTGCCTCCCAAACAAAAAAAGCCACCCTACTGGAAATTTTAACTTTCCATATTTCCTTCCACGGAAATGAAACTCTGCCCCTCTCAATCAGCTTTGAATAGAAGGATTTAACAGAGAACATTATGTTTTTAGAGCCCTCCCAGATAACTTTATCTTCTCTCAAGCCTTGCCTCTTACAACCATGGAGGAAATCCATAAACTGCACAGTATCCTAGATCTCCCAGTCATGCAAGTTTCTGCGAAAAATAGGGCTCCAACAATCGGTCCCCCCTTGATTGACTACCAGCGAACTCACTAGTTTCTCCTTGTTAACTGTAATGTTATATAACCTGGGAAACAAATCTTGCAGAATAGTAGCCCCGCACCAACAATCCTTCCAGAACCTGACTTGATTTCCAAGGCCTATCTCGAACTGAATGAAACTGTTGAAAGCTGTCCATACTCCCATAATACCTTTCCACACACGGGAACCATGGGAGGACAGAACTTCCTTGGGGAACCATATATGATCACCCACTCCATATTTACTAACCACTAACCTCCTCCACGACTCTTTATTAACTAAATACTTCCATAACCACTTACCCAACAACGCCTTATTAAAGAGCTTGAGGTTTTTGACTGAATCCCAACCGACTAAGAGATATTTCCTCTTCTCTTTATCCCCTTCTCATAGGAAATCTCTAGTTTCTCAATTCTCTTTAGCACCGAGGGCAGGGGCCACGAACAAGGAGAGGAAATAAGTGGGAATCTTAGAAAGAGTGCTCTTAATCAGGGTAAGTCTTCCACCCTTTGACAAATACTGTCTCTTCCACCCAGCCCGTCTCCTCTCAAACTTTTCCACCACTGAATTCCACACATTAATATTCTTGAAGGACGAACCAAGGGGCAGGCCGGACTAGAAGATCTGCAGCCAAAGAACGAAGCCAGCCTCTCCACATTATCCACTCTACCTACGGGGATTATCTCACACTTTGAAACATTAGTCTTCAGACCTGACAAGGCTTGAAAAAACAGCATGATTAATCGGAGATAATCCAACTGATCACTATTCGCATCGCAGCAAACCAGGGTATCGTCGGCAAAGAGTAAATGAGAGATTGATACACCCTGAACTGGATCATTTCCCACCTCAAAGCCCCATATAAAACCTCCTACCACTGCCTTGTCAATTAGCTGACTGTGAGCCTCCATGATCACGATGAATAGAAAAGGAGAAAGAGGGTCCCCTTGACGCAAACCTCTCGAACTCGAGAAAAAACCTTCACGCTGACCATTAATCAAAATAGAATACCTGACAGTAGAAATGCAGAAGTAAACCCACTTTTTCCATTTCTCTCCAAAACCCATTTTGTCCAAAAGATAAATAAAGAAATCCCACTCAACATGATCATAGGCCTTCTCCACATCTAACTTGCACAAAACCCCGCTTTTCACCCTCGCATCCACCGCTTCAACAGCAGCAATCAACACTGCTTCCAAAATCTGTCGATTACCCACGAAGGCATGCTGCGAATCAGATACCACTTGACCAATCACCTGTCGCAGTCTAGTCGACAAAACCTTCGAGATCAGCTTATAAATATTACCAATAAGGCTAATAGGTCTGAAATCCTTTAACTCCTCTGCCCCCTTTTTTTGGGGATAAGAGTAATAAACGAAGTATTCATCTTTTCTCGAAGGCCTCCTCAAAGAATGACCAGAAAACCTCCATAATATCCACTTTTACCACATCCCAGCAATGCTTGAAAAATTCTGAAGAGAAACCATGAGGATCCGGTGCCCTATCCCCTTTCAAACTCCCCAAAAAGCATCCATCCCTTCCTTTTCTGTAAAAGGCTGTTCTAGACACCTCTTGTCCTCCTCTTGAATGGACTTGAAGACGATCCCATCTATATCCATGTAATATTTTTTTGTTTGGAATGTCAAGTGTTTTGGGGGGTTTTGGCATATATTTTGTGGTTATTTAAGAAAAGTCTTTGTACTTGCCATGCATATTCACGTCATGACTCTTGATGGTGTTTGGGGGTGGACATAAATGAATGATGGATTAACTTTTATTAATCCTCATATTTTGATGGTTCTTGAAACATGTATATTTGTGTTTATGTCCTCGCCCATATAGCCTTGGTCTATATCTTTTGTGCTTTTGCTGAATGACAAAGAACTTCATATCACTAATGTGAACCTGGTATGAGAACAATCTAATTGGTGCCCTCTTTTTTTAGTGTTGAATGTGTCTGTTTAAGTCGATACTAATTCATAAGGCACAGATAAGGTACACAGAACGAATTGCCGGTGTCATCCTACATAGTCGCGTACTAATATGAGAATCATTGTGCTATCTTGATTATTACTTGGATACTATTTTACTGGTTAGCTTTTGTAGCAGCTAAACTGCGTGAAGAAATTTACAGCTGATATTTGAGCATGTCAATGAATTCTTTAACAGTTTGATTGAACTGGATATTATGAAAGAAGTTTGTGCCACATGATATGAGCGTGTATATTATTGTAACATCAAGCAATACTCTGGCATGCCTTTTAATGTGTGAGAGGTACACGGATTTCTTTTTAAGTAGCAAGTGTTTCAATCTCGTTACGTCGAAAACGTTGCTTTTCTATTGTACATTGTGTTCCTTGGTCTATATACTCCTTTCTTTTTTTTTCAATCAGTCTATGCATATGTGCCTCTTTTCATTTTGAAGTGACCTTAATTGTTGGTTTTGATTGGTTGCAGACTGGCTGGAGATGTCTGGATCTCTAATTCTTCTTCTCGTAGTTGCCCCTAACTTGTTTGCCCACACCTTCAAGAACAGCTGGGTTGGTGTTGTGATATGTCTCATCATTGGTTGCTACCTCCTTCAAGAGCACATTCGAGCCTCTGGCGGATTCAGGAACTCCTTCACGCAAAGCCACGGTATATCTAACACGATCGGGATAATCCTTTTGTTGGTCTACCCAACCTGGGTGCTTGTAGTTCATTTCATTTGAAGCCTGAGCAACGAACTCTCCTCTGACCTGCATGCAATTCGGATTAGATGAATTTGTTCATAGTATCCATTTCCCCTTTCTTTATCCTGATTGCAAGTGCTACAACAACCTATTGTCATTATTCCCATGTTGAGTGAGATAAACAAATTCATGACTGCGCAACCCATTTTTATCACCAGACCTTTGAATTTTGATTACGGTAAAGATTAGTGGTCACATTCTCCTCAGCCAGAAAGGATATTTTTGTTATTTATCAATACAATATAGAATAGAAAAATGTTTAATATACCTCTAATAAAACCTAGTCGTGTAAATGACTATTTAGATCGTGTAACCGACCAAATCGTTGTGTACCAGACCAAACGACTATTTACATTAGATTTCAACTTTAACTTGAAGACAAAATTGTTTGTTGATCCATTTCGTGAATTATCAACCACTGGAATACCTTGTGTTTTTTTAACCAGCAAAAAGTACTTTCATAAATAATACCCTCCTGCCATCAACGTTAGGTTTGCTCTTTTTTTCTAAGTCATTCAAATTGCTTCTTCGAGTAATCTTCATCACTTGCTTCTGCAATTGCCTAAATCTTTAACAAAATTGATTATCACTTGTATCTAATTTGTTTGAAAATTGTAATTATTAGGCAACGAAACATGGATTGACCTGTTTAATTAGGACGAGGGAGCAGTGAGGCATCAATTTGGGATCGCTATGCATCATTATGAAAGAGAAATGACAGTTACACAACCCACAAACCATGAACTGCGATGCACGTAATCATGAATCATAAACATGCATCACGATGCTGGGACGGATGCTTACCGTGTTCATTAAGGGTATACTCGTCCATTTGTAGAAAAAATGTCTTTTTCTAAAAAAAGGTTATAACTAGGTCAGTCCCAAATAATAAATTTGTAACTGCTAAAGTCCACGATATTTTTTATTAACCAGTAAAAGACATTTTTGATACAAAATGATGAATATACTCTTAAAGACCAAAGGCGCATACAAAATTCTAAGCATCTCTGAGGCATAGATTATGCACAACTACGCGAGGCACAATCTAAGCTCTCTCTCTCTCTCTGTGTATCTTCATAAATCCTTCGATCAATTCCTCTTGATACCAATTCAACCCATTTGAGTGGAGGCCAAGTAGAAAAATTCAAAATAATTGGACCAGGAAAAGGGAAATTAACTTGGTGGATAGGAAATGATGGTTCGTCGGGGAAATCAAACAATGGAAAGAAAAAAAAAACCTGAATATATGAAACTTAAAATTGAAGAGAACATAATGCCAATGTTTGGTAGCAGGAATGAAATTTGGAAAGGTACCTGGACATGGAAGCTTTCTTCAACTTTGGTGTAGGGTACCATAAAGACGTAAAAAGCAGCAATTGATCCCAAAAGCACATCATAAATCCTTCGGGCTTCCTTGTCTTACCGATAGCCAAATCTGAAAATCCCTCGATTTGATTTCTAACTGATGATGCAAAAATATCATCGTATCGGGGTGCCGAAAGTCGTGATCGTACGTGAATCGACGATTGACTGGATCGGTCGTAGAATCATTATCTGAGTCGGATATCTGGATGTATGTATATCTGCAAAATGAATCCACCGTGACCATAGGGGTGGAATCGGGACGGGATCCGTCCCGATTAGCCTTATCCCGATCCCGTTCCAATAGAATTCGGGATTTCAATTTCTTTCCTGATCTCGTTCCCGATAAGTGTCGAGACCCGACGTGTCGGGATCCCGACAGTTCGGGAGATAAAAATCCTGTAATCCCGACTATTATATTTATTAACAATATCTCTAACACTAAAATATTTTTAAAATGTCTTCATCATGATTAAGATTTTAGACTATATATTTATAAGTATACTTGAATATTTACTTAATGGTGGGTATTGATGAATTTGTCATTATGAACAAAATGCACCCTTCACTCGCAGGAGAAGAGTTGCACTAAGTGTAGAAACTTGATAGACAAAAAAAATCACAACATTGTGAAAATAAATTTAACAAATACCATTAAGTAATTTTAGCAAGCATACAATAGACATTGTTTGAAAGATAGTCTCTTGGTTTGACAACAGTACATACTCAAAATATTAAAAAAAATTAAAAAAATTAAAAAATTTTTTTTAAAAATTAATCGGGACGGGTCGGGAATCCCGACGGGATTGATATATTTCTCGAATCCTGTCCCGAAATAAGTCGGGACGGGAAAAATCCCGACAAAGTCGGGATCGGGATTATGTCGGGTCGGGAAAACGAGACTTTTTGCCAACCTTACGTGAGCCCAATGTATAAAACAGGAAGGCACGTAGCCCCTGTGTGTGGAGTGAAAACTGTAGAAGAAAGATCCCCCCTTACTATGAGCTAGTAGAGTTTATTTATACCTGAGGGGTTAGGGTTGGCTTGTCAGGCATAGGCCTGGCCCGAAGCGTCCAATAGTAATGTATAACATAGTGGGTCGGTTTAGTAGAGAGCCGCTTTGCCTAAACGAGACTCAAATGCCTTTTTAGGTAGATTAAATACATGCACTTCAGTAGTCCCCTAGTCCTTATACCTTGGGATTTATCACAAGGGTAAGGAGTATAATTTTCTGACAAGCAAGACATCTACTCAACCGCGAGATACTCGAGCGGGAGGATAATCTACTCAACCGCGAGACGCTCGAGCGGGAGGATAATGTAAAGCTCAACCGTGAGATGCTTGAGTAGGAGGATAATCTGCTCAACTGCGAGACGCTCGAGCGGGAGGATAATGTACCTCAACATAGTGAGGGTCTTCAAGAAGGCCAATAACCTCAACATGGTGAGGGTCTTCGAGGAATCCAGCAACCTCAACGTGGTAAAGGTCTTCAAGAAATCTAGCAGCCTCACCGTGGTGAAGGTCTTCAAAAATCCAGCAGCCTCATCGTGGTGAGGGTCTTCGAAAAATCCAACATCCTCACAGTGGTGAAGGTCTTCAAGAAATCCAGCAACCTCACCGAGGTGAGGGTCTTCAATAAGCGAGATGCTCTAGTGAGAAGCTTAGCCGTGGGATGCCCAAACGGGGAGCGTAAATGCATGAGAGCAATATAAAGCTCAGCCATAAGTAAACTCGAGAAAGAAACATAAGCACATGAAGATGCGTAATCTACTCGACCGCGAGTAAACTCGAGCGGGATGATAATGTAGAGTTCAGCTGTGAGTAAACTCGAGTGGGGAGCGTAAGTGCGGGAAGGCACATAATCTTCTCGATTGCGAGTAAACTCGAGCGTGAGGGTAATATATGGTTTAACCACGAGTAAGCTCGAGCGGGGAGCATAAGCGCAGGTAGGCGCGGTGTACTACTCAACTGCGAGTAACACTCGAGCGGGAGGACAATATAAAGCTCAATCGCGAGTAAACTCGAACGGGGAGCGTAAGCGCATGTAGGCGTTGTGTATTACTCAATCGCGACTAACACTCGAGCAGGAGGACAATATAATGCTCAGCAGCGAGTAAACTCGAGCGGGGAGCATTAGCGCATGTAGGCGCTGTGTACTACTCAACCGCGAGTAACACTCGAGCGAGAGAACAATATAAAGCTCAGCCGCGAGTAACTTGAGCGAGGAGCATAAGCGTATGAAGGCACATAATCTACTCGACCGTGAGTAAACTCGAACAGGAGGATAATATAGAGCTCAGTCGCGAGTAAACTCGACCGAGGAGCGTAAGTGCGGGAAGGTGCATAATCTACTCGATCACGAGTAAACTCGAGCGGGGAGCATAAGCGCAGGTAGGCGCAGTGTACTACTTAACCGCGAGTAACACTCGAGTGGGAGGACAATATAAGGCTCAACTACAAGTAAACTCGAGCGAGGAACGTAAGCGCAGGTAGGCACTGTGTACTACTTAATCACGAGTAACACTCGAGCGGGAGGACAACATAATGCTCAGCCGCGAGTAATCTCGAGCGGTGAGCGTAAACGCATGTAGGCACTATGTACTACTCAACCGTGAGTAACACTCTAGTGAGAGGACAATATAAATCTTAGCCACGAGTAAACTCGAGCGGGGAACATATGTGCGTGTAGGCGGTATGTACTACTCAACCGTGAGTAACATTCGAGTGGGAGGAGAATATAAAGCTCAGCCACGAGTAAACTCGAGTGGGGAGCGTAAGCGCATGTAGGCGCTGTGTACTACTCAATCGCGAGTAACACTCGAGCGAGAGGACAATATAAGCTCAGCCGCAAGTAAACTCGAGCGGGGAGCATAAGCGCAGGTAACCATAAAAAGCTTTTAATATGCTTGGTACTCTTTTAAGTGCATGTAATCTTTTAATGTGCTCGGCTTATCGGGCATGGCCCCTACTACTTTGTTTAGCAGACATCCAAGTAATTGCTAAGCGGACATGGCCCAGCTTCCTTGGCGATGAGTTAACTAGGCATGGCCCTGTCCAGAAGCTGGCTACCAGCTCTGTTAACCGTAAGTTACCTGGGTGTTAATAACATACTAACACAAGAGCTGTTGCTCGTATATTAGTAGTTATTTTGTGGGCATGACCCTTACCGTCTTGCAGGTATCCGGGTAATTGCCAAGTGAGCATGACCCAACTTTTTTGGCAACGAGTTAAATGGGTATGGCCCTATCCGGAGGTTGCCTATTGGCTCTGTTAACCGTATATTACCTGGGTGTTAATAACATACTAACACAAAAGTTGTTGCCCGTATATTAGTAGTTATTTTGTGGGCGTTGATAAACTTGTAATTTTCCTTTTATTTTCATTATTTTCCGGAATTTTATTGATGATTTTTGAGCTTTGGTTAATGATTCATTGCATTTGAGAGCCTATTTTTTTTTTATATATATTTTGTACTTCATGTAGGTATCTCAACAATATTTGAGGTTTTCAAGACTCAATACATGCAAATCGAGGCAATTCCGGAGTTTAAGGTTGAGCTTGGATCTATTCGGCCAGAATCCGTCAAAGTTCGTTAAGTGTTCAAAGGAAAATGAAGCTTAACGGAGGGCTAATAGAGCTAACGGAGGACCTAAATGATAGGCCTGGGCAGGGAAGGACCGCGACTCACCTTCCAGATCCTCTAGGGGCACCGCTGCAATTACCTGAAGTCTTCATTAATGTGTTATCGGCCATCCAAGAAGCCACGTCACTCGCCCTTATCAAGCCCAGACCCGCGTCTCCTTTGGTTGATCCAGACTAGACCCGGCCTATCTTCGTTCCAATTCCAGCCCACAACCCGCGTCCTAGCCTTCTTCACCTCACAGCCTCACCCACTTCCCCATGGGATGCCTCGCGTCCAACTCACCTGGTCCAGCCCGCCCCCAGCCATGACCCAACTCCTATTTCCTTCCCCAATTTACCCCCAAAACTCCACCAAACTCTCATATTTACCCCTCTTGGTTAGACCACTACCTAGCAACTTTTGAAAGGGTTTTGGGGGCACCATTTTCGGGAAGGAAGGGAGGAAGAGAACTGGAACAAGAGCAGCCGCCCATTTTTCCATTTTTTTCCATCAATCTCCATTGTTCCTCCATTGTTGTCCAAGGAAAAATGCTAGGAATCCAAATCACATCCTCAATTGAAAAGTATTGTACACCTTAATCTCTACCTTTATTTAATGACAATATTTGTTGTTGAAGATTTGATTTATTTTTTTAGCATTATGAGCTAATTTATTTGCCTAGGGTTTTGATATATATATATATGTATATATGTGTGTGTGTATATATATATATATGTATGTGTATATATATATATATGTATGTGTATATATATATATATATATATATATATATATATATATATATATATATATATATATATATATATATCGACTTAGATGTGATTTTAATTTGAGTTTTTGTGTTTGGAAGCGATTAATTGAATAATTTCATACGTAGCGAAAGCCCGTGATTTTATACTTTTAATTAGTACCGTTATACGAAGCAACAGTCCTTAACGATGATCTTTGAATCCCTGACTTCCAAAAAAATAGAATAGTTTTAATAGCAATTCCTTATTAAATCACAATGGAAGAGCCAATTGAAAATCAAAACACTAGATCCTCTCTCATTGAAGTCAATCTCATGTTAATATTGCTTTATTTAATTTATTGTTTTAGCTTAATGAATTAGTTAATTCACACAAAATCGATCGTCTAAATATAATCAAAATTGCAACGTGCTTGGTATTCATAAAAAACAACCAAATTGCTTCCTCGTGGGTTCGACACTCTACTTATTCACTTTATTACTTGTTTGTCCGGGTAATCTTGCCCGTGTGCGTTTTTCGCACCAACATGCATGACCCCTACTGTTTTGCATGTATCTAGGTGATTGCCTAGTGGGCATGGCCCTACTCTTAGCGGCGACCGGCAAGCCGGGCATGGCCCTGTCAGATGTTTGTATACTGAAGTTGCTGCCAGTATATCACCTAGGTATCGATGACTGTTGGCCGGGCATGGCCCAGCTTACTCGGTCGACGAGCAAGGCTGCCAGTTAGTCGCATGAAAGTGTTTAAGGCCGTCTGAATGGTTGTAAAGATATCTGGGCTTTTCTGTTTGCGGGTAGACCTCTTACTTCTCGACTGTAAGTGTTTACCTTAAGGTCGAGAAGTACTTATGGTCGTTGTAGTTTTCCTCTAAGGAAGTCTGGGTTGGCACTAAAATTGTGCTTAAGGCGCTCGACACAAGAAGGATCAACCATGGTTCTCGAAATTGCCAAGGCTTAGTTGACTTGGTTTGAGTACCTGAAAGATTAAGTGCATCATTTGTAAATCAAACATATTCCATTTAAAAATAAAATTGGGGTATGTATTCTGTATTTAATCTTATGATAATAAGATGGTGTACATGCAAGCGATTTATGTAAGTGACTAAATAAATATTGATTTTAGCATGACCAGGGATAATAGCATTTATTTTGAGATACGACGAACACATAAGTTTATATTTTGTGTGAGTCGTGTGACTAAGACATGAAATAATGTGCGCCTTGCACCAATATATATATCTCATCGGGACAAAATATTTCATCTCGGGATAAAAATAATAAACAATTGGTTGATGCGTCATATGCGATCAAAATATGATCAGAGAGTTCATGCATGATTTAGGCGTAGCGATGAATAAATTAATTTCATTAACCATTGTCATGCTCAGGCAAATAAATAATCAAATATAAAGTATAATTAACTCCATGATATGTCATATTTCATAAGTGGGTGAGTATGTATTTTCTTTTTTCATTCGCGGTTGGGGATTAGTAAAATCAAAAGGCGCGTAAGGGAGGCTACATACATATGGTTGTGAAAGCAAAATATATTTAATTGCATACATCAATGTAATATAGCGTAACATGCATCATTATGGTAAACAATTCAATGTATTTAGAGCATGGTAATTTTTTTGATTATAGTATTCTCGCGTAACGCTTTAGTTATAATTGTGATCATTAATTATCATAATCAATAATTTTTAAAGGAAATGAATGTCACAAAATTATAACCTAATCACATCACATATTGATTACATGCATATTCATGCAAGTAAGTTATTTGTGACTCATGTTAATTTAAAGCGATCGAGTAGGCATGCACATCATTTATAAACTTTAATTCATGTTTCATTAACTAATTACTTGCTAACAACATAAAAAAATGAGGTCATATGAGAAATATCTATAAATATGGAGGGTAGAATGGAAAGATTCACATGAAATAGCAGGGAACCAGTTTAAATAGGGTCTGAACCGGTCAAGATAGAGGTGAATCGGATAAAAAAGGATTGCAATGAACTGGGCGGTTCGAATGGACCAGTTAACGGTCAATTAACATTTCCTGATAGAACATAACGGAACCTGACGGAAGCTGGAGAGAGCTGAGTGACAACTCGATGAAACATGAGGAGTCTGAATAAAAATCAATAGGGTTGATGTCATGAGTGACGCCATCCATGTCAGTGCCCAGAAAAGCGTCTGGCTTATTGGCACGTGTGATGGCGTTCAGGAAGCCAGCTGCTTCAGGCAGCGCGTGTAGGCGTATGAGTTCTCGGTTGGTCGTGATTTCTGCAGTGTTGGATTCGCTTCCTCGAGAAGCAGACGCTGGTGATTTTCGTTTTCAGTTTGAACGCTGGAATCGTGTAGATCTGCTTGTCGAAGTTCTCTCGGCGTGTTACCGCGAGTACCACCACCAACAACTTTGGAGGACACGTGGTGGAGCATGAGAGCTCAGATGGAGTTGATTTATGCACCATCGTGCTCGTCTGGTCAAGACGTATTAGACGAGGTCCTCACTTTGTCATATTGATTTAATTTTCTTTGTCAAGCTCGCATTGACAGCTTGTGTGGTTGTTATGTTTAATGTTTTTTCGATACCCGTGAATGGAACTCCGCCTCGTATGATGGAGTCCGTGAGTAAAAGGAAACAAAGTGTAGTCGTTTCTCGACAATCGAACCAAACTGATGATGCAAAAATATCATCGTATCAGGGGTGCCAAAAGTCGTGGTCGACGTACGTTCTTTGACTGGATCGATTGTAGAACCATTGTCTGAGTCGGTATATATGGTTGTATGTATGTCTACAAAATGAATCCACTGTGAGCCGGTGGGGAGGGTCCCTGCCAAAAACCCTCCGGTGTGTTTATTAGTTCAATGTATAAAACAGGAAGGCGCGTAGCCCCCATGTGTAGAGTGAAAACTCTAGAAGAAAGATCCCCCTCACTATGAGCTAGTAGGGTTTATTTATACTTGAGAGGTTAGGGTTGATTTGTCACGCATGTGCCCGACCCGAAGCGCCCAATAGTAATGTATAACATAGTGGGCCGGTGTAGTAGAGAGCCCCCTTGCCTAAGCGAGGCCTAAATGCCTTTTTAGACATATTAAATATAGGCACTTCACTAACCATTTGGAATCTCGATGCCTCTATTTAGAATCATCATGCATCAATTTGGAATCCCAATGCATCGATTTGAAAATGTGATGCATTGATTTAAAATTCTAATGCATCGATTTTGAATCCCAATGCATCAATTTGGAACGATGCAATGTGGTTCCAAATTGATGCATCAGAATTCTAAATTGATCATCACGATTGAAACTCAAAGTTAAAGAAATAGAGAGAGAGGGGGGAGAGAAAGGGACTGACCGAAGACCATGTAAGGGTAAAATAGGGACATCTTATTTTATTTAAATATTGTTGTGCCATTTCTTGATCATAAAGCAATGGTAAAGTACTACCATAATTAAATACTTCCAAAAGCTCTCAAGAGTCCGTAATTAATGTGGACAAAATCTTTGG
Organism: Codonopsis lanceolata; assembly: GCA_013146195.2. Lineage (NCBI taxonomy): Eukaryota > Viridiplantae > Streptophyta > Magnoliopsida > Asterales > Campanulaceae > Codonopsis > Codonopsis lanceolata. Next base: position 102,152,062 of record CM028379.1, read on the forward strand.
TAAGATTCTTGAATTTAATTTGGAAACTAATTTAAGAAACTAACATTTTATTTCCTAATATTATATGTTTCCTTGGAGTTGTTGATTTTCTTATTTGTGTAGGACTCTACCTCAAATATAAATATAAGAAGACTTTGTGCAGACAAGACAAAAGGATAAACGTTCAGACAAATATTGCATAGAGAGAAAAGCTGAGAGCTTCGCTGAAGTGTTTGTATGCAGTTTTGGATGCAATAACATCATGAGCTGCATTGATTGTTTTGTTGTTTGTTTTCCTAGTTGTTAGGAAACTTATTTTTTAATCTCACGTTTATTTTACTCTTGTTTTTGTGGGTTTCCTCAACAGACTTGATGTCTTGTTAGAGATTTTGATATTTGGTTAGATTTCACGTTTTTGTAAAACTTATAATCTTTTAGTGAAATTCTTTTTTGGCTATATGGCTAGATCTACAAGCCTAACTTGTAGATTGTTTGATAAACTTTTGTGCTTAATATTGCCTTATTAGATTAAAGTCTTCCGTTGTTTACTTGTTTTATTATCTAGTCAATTCACTTTTGGATACAATTGCATCATAAGTTGTATTGACAGTTCTTTTGGAATCTTAACTACTATTACACTTTCGAACCATTCCACTAAGAATTCCATCCAAAACACCAACTAGAAATCAGTTTCGAAAACGAAAGAATAGCTTCTTTTGTTGAAGTCAGTGTATGTTGAAAAGGAAAAAAATTGATAATCTATTGACTCAATTTTCTTTTTCAATAACTTGAATTCTTTAATAAGTGATGTGGCAAAATCACAGCTTGGGTCGTCTGTATGTTGGGTAGGATATCTGGGCTTTGGATCACCTTCCTTGAGCCTGTTAAGAACACAAGAAAACCTGAGTGGAAGTGCAAGGCAGGGCCTCGCGAAACCCCTCCGGCGTGAGAGTAAGTCTCGTGTGTAAGTTTGAAAGCAAATCGACAGAGTATCAAGGCTCAAGAAAGTGTGTGTACCTTGTTAATGATGATGGAGAAGTATTTATAGGCCCTCAAGGTGATTGAATCCGTCTAGGATTTAGTTTCCATAGTTACCAAATCAATTAAGGAGAGAATCCCTTGATTTGAGGCATGATAGGCGGTTGACCGTGTAGATGTAGGAGCAGATAAGGCAAGTATCCTGCTCAAGTATGGAAACCTTTGACTTGTCTTGGAGAGCAAGCCTTCGGTGCTTCCCATTTGATGTGTGTCCGTGCGAGCAGGGCTTTGCCCGGCTATTCCACTTGCATTGCTCTTGAACTTGTTGTAGGTCCAGGTCAGGGGCGGCCCAAGGCCAATGCTCGACCAGGTTTGGAGGAGATGAATCTGGTTTCTTTGCTAAATATGTGTGATGTCCGGGCATGGCCCCTGGTCGGACAGGCAAGGCCTTTGCCCGGCCAGGTTTGGATGAGAGTTACGCTGCTCGCTGCTTGATGCTTCTATTATTTTGCTCGCTGGGCCTGTGGGCCCCATATGCATTGTGCTCGTGGTTGGCACGTGATGCTTGCTCGTGACCTGGCTTGGGCGGGCACATCAGTGGACCCTAGCTCCTTGTCTGGCGAGCATTCATGCTCGGAGCGGGGAGCATTTAGATTGTATACTCGCACGAGCTCCAACACTTATGAATTTTTAGGAGGTTAACAAGGACTTTGGATGTCAGTTGTGTGGAAGGTAGTGGAAGCTTAGCAGGATGGATCTGGAGTGTGTCAAGGAAGTTTGTTGCTGAGGGCGTGACGGGCGAATGGGCGAAAAAACGCGTGAGCCGTCAGAAGTTGAGACGATTGGACGGGGGCGCAAACCACGAAGCGGCGCATTAAATGCAGCGTGCCCTTGGTGATGATGGGTCGTTCTTCAGACGCCGTTTCGTCCTCTCTTTTCCCCCCAAAACGATTCAGCCTCAGCCTATAAAAGGCACACCCTACCTTCCTTTTTTCCTTTTATCGCCTTCAAGCTTTTAGAGAGAGAAATTTCCGAAGAGCTTTTGCTGCTGCTGTCGTGTTTTCTCTCAGACTCCGACGAAATCACTTCTCCGTTTCTAGCGTCCATCCAATCTTCGGCGCCTTCACGCTTCGATTTTCCTAAATTTCTTAAAGAGGACGCATCACCCCAAAAATCACAGTAAGTTTTCAACTTTTCTCTCCTTCTGTTTTCGATTTTTCTGGTTTTTCTGGGTTTTGGCTTTTGGCTTCCTCCTTCCATCTTCACCCGTCTCTGTTAGGGTTTAAGAGGGTTAGACCGCCCCCAGGTAGAGATCGAGGAATAGGCCCCGTGGTTTTGCTCGCTAGGTGAGGATGGCCTCTTTGGGTTGACCTAGGTTTAGGCTTTCTTCCCTCTCTTTGCTTTACCAGTTACCCGGGCAGGAGACTGATATCCCTTTCCCTCGATCTCTTTGTAGATGTCTGACATGTCCGAGAATGACCGCGAGGCTTTTAGCTACGGCGGGAAAAGCGACTCGCTAAGTAGCGAGAAGTCCCCTTCTATTGGTAGTGAGAGCGACGGGGGGGCCAGATCCGTGGCCGGGCCTACGGTTCAGAGGCGTGCAGTTGCCCTCGTGGTAGATTTAACTAACTCCTCCAGCGAGGAGGACTCCGGCGAGGATAGTGTGACCGGTGGCTTCGCTGTTGGGCAAGGCCTCAACCAGCAGGAAGCCCCTGTTGGAGATTCGACTGGCAAGTAAGGGCCGAGCAAGGCGAGGTGGCCAGAGAGGCTTCAGATGGTGATGAGGTAGATGACATGCCGCTTGTCTGGTGTTTTAAGAAAACGGGCCGCTCTTAAGTGGAAGTCATTCCTGAGGAGGAAACAGATGACCGGGACAATGTTCCCCTTGCTCGTTGCTTCACCATGATTGGAGGCTCCCAAGTGGAGGTTACCCTTGACGAAGTAGTCGAGGAGGAAGAAGAAGAGGAGGAAGAGCCCGAATGGTACGTTAATGCAGATGAAAGCCGGTATGCTGCTCATTGGGCCACACTAGATACGGCGGACAATGTAACCGCGTGGCTCACGTCCCTCGGTGTCGACTCCGCCTATTACCGGGCGAGCAAGATGGACGTGCCCGTGAATATGAAGCTTTCCCATGAGCAGGGGAACGAGCTTTTATTTTTTGCCAATTTCTTCAGGGTTGATCTCCGCCTTCCGTTAGAGCCCTTCCTGGTGGACTTTCTACATGAGACCAAGGCCGTCCCATGCGATCTGATATTGAACACCGTCCGAGCAATCACAGCCTTCACAGTAGCGAGCCGACTGCTAGGGTTTGAGCCGGATATGTATCTACTCCGAAAGTTGTTCATCTTTGCCCCGAGCACAGGCGGGAAGATTGGAGTGAGGGCCAACTCCAATTTTTTGAGGTTGCTTTCTGAAGTCCCCGGGAAGGTGGAATCTTGGGATAGGAGGGTCCTGTTCATTGAGTCCCGGGTAGGCTGGCCATTCGCGCCTATAACGACAAGCGAGATCAAAATCCCCAAAGCCTCCAAACAAGACTTCAGCTCGGGGGAGATTGCCCGGTTGAAAGCATTAAAGGAGGCGGTGGGCGTGATTGAAGAAAATGAAAAGCGCGTCGGCCATCAATTCCTGCTCGACTGGAAAGAGCTGGTTTGCAACCCTCGTTATTTGTGCTTGGCTGGGGTAATGCGGGCAGAGATCCCTGAAGTGGAGCCCCTTCTAGTCCATGTGCCCGAGAGTCCTCATCCGTACTGGGATGACTGCCATGGAAGAATGTTTAAGCGTGAATGCGTTGAGTGCCAACGGCTAAGCCCGGGCGGAGATTGTCGACCGGTCTACGAGGATCGGGATGGTTGTCTTTAAAATTATACTGTTGTATCTATTTTGGTTATCTTTTGCTCGTAACAATAGTACTGACTCTGTTTTACTTTTTCTCGTTTCAAGGATGAAGAATATGGTCGTGCTGAAAATGAGGAAACTGCAAGCCAACCAACGAGCAGCCGACCTGAAGGCAAATGAGCCGGTGGCTTTGCCTAAGGTGCCCTTCGGTCCTCCTGCTAAGAAAGCACCGGGCTTGGGCAAGGCCACAAGTCCAGTCAAGAAGGCGCCGGTGTCGAAGGTCATCATCCCTCCCCGCAAAGAGATCACGCCAAAGGAGGCCGTGGTGGTCATTGATAGTGCAGCCGGGCAGTCAGGTGCTAACATCTCTGTAGTGCCCTGTGCCAAGGATAAGGGGAAAAGGAAGAAGAGCCCCTCTCCTCCTCCTGCTCGGGATGTCCGCCGCCGAGGCTCGAGCCACGACCGCCCTTGCCCCACTCAGCCGGCTCGCAACTTGAGGCGTGCCTTTTCAAGATGCCTCCACTACCGGCCGCCGGGCTTTGGTGAAGGAAATTTCCGGGGATGCCCCATTACTGGGGGGCATCGATCTTCATGTTCGCGGGAGCCCGGGTGGCCTAGTAGGCAAAGGCGTTATAGAGAGGGCTTTGCACGATGATCTCGCAAGTGATCGTGATACGGCTGGCCACGTCCTGGTTGGAAACGTGGGGCTCTGCTTGAGCGAGGTAAAGTTCTTGACTGAAGTTTGCCTCTTCCTTGTTTGTCTGTTTCATGCTTCTGATTACCTGTCTCCTGCCCGCAGATCGCTTCCACATGTACCAATCTCTACGACCGGTACACCGAAGAGAAGGAAGCTCGCAAGAAAGTGGAGACCGACCATAAGGCTTGCGAGGGCCTAGTGAAGGAGAAGGTCGAGCAGGTGGCTCGTCTGGCCGACCAGCTCGAAGCTAATGCTGAGGCGGCTAAAAAGAAGGAGGCTGAAATGCTTGAGTGCAACTTAAAATTGGTCGCCGAGAACAACACTCTGACCACTGATAAGAAAGAGCTGGTTGGCCAGTTGAAGAAGAACCAAAATGAGCTGGAGAAGGGGAAAACCGCTCTGGCCGCGGTTACCAAGCAGAGGGAGCTCCTGCAGGTGGAGAGGGATTCCCCGAGGATGCAGGCCGTCAAGGATGGCAAGCGGATAGAGGAGCTGCTCCGAAAATTGAAGAATGCCGAGGAGGCTGCTGTGGAGAACTACAAGAATTCCACGACCTTCGAGGACGATTTCAAGAGCATTGCCGCCTTTGAAGAAGCTGTGAATGATGCCATCGTACCCTATTTTGCACATGGCGTCAACCACATCCTTCGACAGCTTGCTGGTCGCGGGGTGGTTGATATGAAGACCATGGCCGAGTGGGCCGTATCCGATGTCTACTCCGACGCTGCCCTCCAGTTTCATCACTTGGTCCCCTACACCGAGGAAGAGCTGGATGGTTTGGCAAAGGCTGATAAGGATGCTGGTCGCTCACCTTGGGTCCCCCCTACTCCCCCGGCTGAAAATGTGTGCTCCTTGATTGATGCCTTGGAGGGTAAGAAAGCTGCAAAGATGATAGCCGAGGAGGAGGCTAGGAAAGCTAAGCAGGAAGCTGCTCCCAAGGCTCTGAACTCGGAATATACCGACCAGTTCCGGGCTTCAGCTCAAGCTCCTCCACCCCCTCTAGAGCAGACTCCTCCACCCCTTCAAGAGCCAACACCTTCACTCCTTCAAGAGCCGACACTCGACCAACCTTAGTCTAGGCTTTGTTTATTTTTGCTCGGCCTGCACGCCACTATTTTGGATCTTCTTCTTGTAACTTCAGATTTATTATTCATGGATGGAGTTGTTTTTTGTTTCTTGTGCTTGTACTCTTCTTTCATACTTCAATTTAGCTGCTTTGATGTTTTGCTCGATAACTGTTTTCTCACTTGCGTATTTTTCGTGTCATATATTAATACAAGTACTGGTGCTCTCCAGAAAACATGTCGAGCATAAATAGATAAACAGGTTTAACCGAGTATGAGGACTCATAATTATCTACTTAAAAATAACAAGACTAATAAAGCAAGCTTATTATTTAAGTTGAGATGTTACCCGAACAAACACCGGGTATGATTGCTTGGATCTAGCCAAGGCTTTGAATGGGCCGGGCCCCTATCGCCTTGGATGAGCTTCCAGAAGACTGCCAAGCGGGCAAGGCCCAACTCTATGTGGCGACCAACAACCGGGCATAGCCCTTGTTCGATGTGGGTACCTCGAAGCGATTGCCAGTATATCTTCTGGGCGCAGAGGTATACGGCTAACGATGTTGCTCGGTCACTATAGGAATCCGAGGTAGTTAGCCGCTATCTTGTAGGCATGGCCTCTATCGCCCTGGGCGAGCATCCTAGTATGTGAACTTGGGAATGGCCGCATCTCACCCACAGAGAGTATAAGTTCACTGATACTAGGGGGTTTGAGGATTGTTGACCGGGCATGGCCCTATCTGTTCGACAAGCGAGCAAATTTTGCCAAACAAATCCAACAAATAGTAGATGATACTTTAACTGAATAACTGAAAATTCTGAAATGGATAGATATGACAAAAACTTGCCTTTTATTGATAAATAATCAGTGATCCTCAACAGGACTGAGGTCTTGCCCGTTTGTGTCTTGACTTAGGGGTAATATTTTTTGAGGTGGTCTGCATGCCAGGGATGTTTCAGGTCTTTCCCTTCTGGAGTTTGGAGTGTGTAAGTGCCCTCTCTTATTATCCCAGTGACTCGGAAAGGACCTTCCCAATTAGGAGACAGCTTTACCCGTTCTGCCCGGTGACCTGTTACCTCAATTTTCCTGAGTACCAAGTCCCTAATAAAGAAGGCTTTGCCTTGGACCCTTTTGTCATAGTGAGCCTTTGCTATCTGCTTGTAATTGACCATCCTGAGCCGTGCATCCAACTTCCTTTCTTCGAGTAGGTCTAGGTCTATGGCTCGGGCAAGCTGATTATTCTGCTCGCTGTAGTGCGAAACACAATAGCTAGGCAAGGCCATTTCTACCGGAATCATAGCTTCCGATCCGTATGTTAATGCAAACGGGGTTTCCCCAGTTGGTCCTCGAACAGTGGTTCTGACCACCCACAAGGCTGACGGCAGCTTTTCTGCCCATTTTCCTGCTTGCCCCTCCAGATTTCTTTTGAGAGCATGCAGTACTTGTTTGTTTCCGGCCTCAGCCTAGCCGTTGCCTTGTGGATAAGCTACAGACGACTGCCAATGCTTGACGCCCAAGCGAGCACATTCTGCGGTGAATTTGTCCAAGAATTGGGTGCCATGATCGGAGATGATTGCTCGAGGGAGTCCAAATCGGCACCATACTTGATCGTGAACAAATTTGATGACGTTGGCCTCTGAGACCTTGGCCAGGGGCTTTGCCTCAATCCACTTAGTAAAGTAGTCTATGGTGACCACTGCATACTTGTACTTGCCTTATGCTAGCGGGAATGGGCCGATCAGATCAATTCCCCACATATCGAAGGGCCAGGCCGCGACGACTGGGGTTTGCATTGTGGATGGAAGCCTTGGTATGTCCGCGTATCTCTGGCATTTGTCACATTCGCGAACATACTTCTCTGCATCCCTTCTGAGGGTAATCCAGTAGTATCCTGCTCTCAGGACCCTCTCTGCTAGAGCTCTTGTGCCCGGGTGGCCACCACACTCCCCTTCGTGTACTTCATACAGAACGCCCTTGGTTAGTTCTGGGGGTACACAGTGAAGCATAGGTCTGACCTTAGATCGCTTGTACAAGATTCCCCCTACCATCGAGTAACGACAGGCTTGGCTCCGGATTGTTGTGGTTTTGACCTTGTCTGCGGGCAGAGTCCCATGCTCGATGTAGTCCTTGTAATCATCAATCCAGCTTCTGGTCGCTGGCTCAATGTCCATTAACACTGGTCTGTCAACGGCTGGGGTTTCCAGGTGCTCGATCATCACTTAGGGATTTAGTAGTGCCAGGTTTGCGCCAGTGATCTTGGACAGGTAATCTGCTCGCATGTTGTCTACTCGATCAATTCTGATGATCTCCCAAAACTTGAAATTTTTCAAGACTTCCTTAACCAGGTCGCAGTATTTGACCAAGGTAGGGTGATGCACCATATATTCCCCCTGGACTTGGTTCACAACTAGTTGTGAATCCGAGTACACTGTGACAGCTTCTACGCCCATGTCTGCTGCGAGCTCAAGACCAGCGATCATCGCTTCATACTCGGCAACGTTGTTTGAGGCGGGGAATTTGAACCGAAGTGCTAGCTCAAACTCCGTGATTTCGTTGGGAGCTATGAGAAGGATGCCAGCTCCGCTCCCGACTTTGCTCGCTGCCCCATCCACATAGAGATCCCAGAGTAGGTCGGCGGGGGTAGTTGTTTTTGCTCTGCTCTACGGCTACTTGGCCTCGTGGATCCTCCCGCTGGGTGAAGCTTGTTTCGACCAAGAAATCAGCTAAGGCCTGAGCTTTGATTGCTCGCCTGGGCAGATAGTCTATGTGGAACTCTGTGAGCTCGATTGACCAGTTGAGTAATATGCTCGATGTGTCAGGCTTGTGCAGGACTTTGCGTCTGTGTATACTATGATTACATGTGCAGAAAAATAAGCCCTTAATTTTCGGGCAGCTATGACAAGCGAGTAAGCTAATTTTTCTACATTAAAATAACGACCCTCAACAGACCGAGGGCCTTGGATACATAGTGCAATGTGCTTTTTAATATCTAGTTCTTCCCTAAAAACAATGGCCACGTCGTGGTGCTAGATACACAAATAAAGGCTCACCGGCACCTGGCCGCGAGGAGAGGTGGTTTGCCAAGGTATTCCCCGAGCTGCTCGAGGGCCTTAGCACCGCATTCCACTCGAAACCCTTGTTGCCGCTAACCTTGAAGAAGGGGAGACATTTTTCAGCTGACCGAGAGATGAAGCGGCCTAAGGCAATGACCCTGCCATTTAACTCCTGGATTTGTTTGATGCAGTAGGGCTGCTCCATGTCGAGTAGGGCTTGTATCTTCTCCGGGTTAGCTTCTATGCCGCGCTGGTTGACCATGAACCCAAGAAACTTCCCTGCTCGGACCCCAAAAGCGCACTTGCTCGGATTCAGCTTCAAGTTGTGTTTGCGCAGATTGGCAAACGTTTCCGCCAAGTCAAGAGTATGGTCGCGGCCCTTTGTTTTGATGACCATGTCATCTATGTAGGCCTCCATATTTCTGCCGAGCTGAGAGCCGAAGACCTTGTTGACCATGCGTTGGTAGGTGGCCCCGATTTTTCGGGGCATCATTTTGTAACAAGATAGGCCCCTACCGAAGTCGTTCGCCTTATCTTGCTCGCTCATTTTTGACTGTGATATCCTGAGTATGCATCCAGGAAACTGAGCATCTCGAATCCGGCTATAGAGTCGACGAGCACATCTATGCGAGGCAATGGGTAGCAGTCCTTCGGGCAGGCTTTGTTGAGGCTGGTAAAGTCCACGCACATCCGCCATTTGTCGTTGGCCTTCTTGACCATTACCACATTTGCTAGCCAGGTCGGATATTGAATCTCCTCAATGATGTCTGCCTTCAGGAGCTTCTCGACCTCTGCTTTGATAGCCACATTCTTCTCGGGCGAATATTGCCTTGGCCGCTGTTGGATAGGCCGAAAGGTAGGATCAACATTGAGGTCGTGGCGGGAAATATTCTCACTGATACCCTGCATGCCCTTGATTGCCCAGGCGAACACATCCAGGCTGTTCTTCAACAGCTCGATCAATCTTTCCCGAGCTTCAGGAGGCATGGCCTTCCCGATTTTGATTTTTTGCTCGGGGTAGGCTGGATTGATAACTACCTCTTCCAGCTCGCCCTCTGGTTGAATATCGGGCTCATCCCGGACTTGCAGAGTGTCCATCTCAATGTCTTGTGATTCTGGGCGCTTAGCCTTGCGCCTAGAGGGCTCTGGTGCCGGGGTTTGCTCGGGAACCTTTATTTCCATGGGATCAGCGGCCTCAGAAGTTTCCCCGAGCTCGATGTTGTTAATGGGGATAGAGGCCGAAAGGTCGCTGGAGCCGCCACAGCCGATCGGGAAGGTCCACAATCGCTTTTGGAGCCGCAGCCGGTCGGGAATGTCCACGATCGCCGCTTCTTCGCTGGATTCCCGGACATACTCCCACATTGCCCGGGGCTTGCTATTGAGGATCCCCACTCCGTTCTCAGTGTAGAACTTGGTTTTCTGGTGGGGAATTGAGGTGACCATCTGGAATTTGGCCATTGCTGGAGCGCCCAGAATACAGTTGTACGCCGATTTCAGATCGATCACCAAGAATGTGATCATCTCTATCCGGGTTTGAGCCCCATCACCCATGAATACCTCCAGCTCGATGGTGCCCTTGACACTCACTTGGTGATTAGTGAACCCCTCCAGCTTTCCCAGATACGGCTTGAGGCGGGCATCCGCGCCCTTCCTCAAGCAAGAGTAGTACATAATGTCTCGCATGCTCCAAAGATCGAGTAGGACCCTCGTGGACTTGCCAATTGTTCACCAAACAGAAATAACTGGGTCGCTCGGATGCGAGGGTGCTTGCCAACTCACCGCTAAAATAGATGCTTTGCTCCCACGGCGTGTTGACGTTTGGACAAGGAATAGATATGTTTCCCGAGCTGTGTGTTGGATGGAAGCTCCTCTTGGATCATGTTTATCACCCCTCGAATCTGAGGGGCCTGACCACCTCTTCCTCTTGGGGGTCTTCCCTGGTCATTATTGGCATTGTTCCCTGCGCCCTGATCCCTTTTAAAGCGGTCCAGCTTGGCCGTGTTAATCAGCTTTTGAATTTCCCTCTTCAACACAATGCACTCCTTAGTGGTATGGCCATTACCATGGTGGTAATCACAGTACTTTGTGTTGTCCCGGGAATGAGCGAGCTCAGGGTTGAGTGGATATGGGACGGGCAACGCGTCTCCTACTTGGAACATAATTTCTTCCCGCGTTGTGTTCAGCGGGGTGAACTGAGCTTCCTGGAATCTTTGCCCGGGGGTGGATGTCTTCTTTCTGTCTCTGCTCGAACGGCGGTTGCCCTCCGGGCTCTGGTCAGCTGGCGTGGCCGAGCTGCCTTGAGCCTTATCTTTATCTTTGGCTTTGTCGGCCTTGACGCTCTCGGTCGAGCAAAAGAGGTGGGAGCTTGCTAGTAGATCTGCTTTGGAGGCCCCCGGGGTCATTGCTAGCATTGTCTTCAGTGGCCCTGCCCTCATGTTATTGAGATAGTAAAAAGTTATCTCAGGGTCACTGGTCGCAGTCACCTGATCGAGCATCTCCTCGAATCGCTTCAGGTAGCTGCTGTAGGATTCGTTGTCACCCTGCTTGATCTTGGCAAGGTCAAAACGATTCTTGGGGGTCGGGCCCGCATTGCCAAATTCCTCTAGGAATTTTTCTCTGAGTGTGGCCCAGCTACCGATCGATCCTCGGGGAACTCTGCCCAACCAGGCCTGTGCCTTTCCCTGTAGAGCTCATTCGAATGCCCGCATCTTCAAGGCCTCTACATCATTGACCATCCGAATTTGTGCTTCGAATGATCGGAGCCAGTCATTTGCCCGTGTCTTCCCGAAATATTTGTCGAACTGCGGGAAGATGACCCCTTGCGCTGGTGGCGCATTTTCAATTTCTGGAGGAAATGGGCTGCCCTCCAGCGGCTTGGTGGCCCCATAGCCGGGCTGGGCCACGACTAAATTAGCCATTTGCTGGGCCATGTCTCTTTTCATGGCCTCTATCCTCTCGGAGAGTCGCCTCTCCGCGTCCACAGTGAGTCTGGAAGAGTGCGCGGGGTCTGAATGGTCACCGCGCACACGAGGGCAAAAGGTAGGCTCGTAAGAGGATCCGGCCTCCTGTGTTACGTGAGCTTTGTATTTTGGCCATTGTGCATCCGCCTCTACGCACTCACGGGCCCTACGGCGGCCATGGCTCTCCTCCCGAGCATGGCGCTCTTGTCGATGACGGTGCCTACGGGAGAGATTTTGACGGTAGTATCTACTCTCAGCCTGGTCATCTGCTTGCTTTACCGCCTCCACTCTTTCAGACGATACATGAACGACTGAGGGGATCCGTCTGCTCGGAGCGGGCAGCTGTTGGGAGGCATGGCCATCACCAACATGTGCCGGGTGGCTGAGAGCGGGCAACGCCATGTCTGCAACTGGCACCGGGGCATGGCCCAAGGCGAGCAGCTGCTGGTTGAGTGCATTTATCTTGTTGTAGTACTCCGCCTGAATTTGCAGAGCAGCAGCTTGTTGATCGGGGTTTTGTCCGGATAGACTCACGTGGCTGTCCTGACCATTCTCCCGTTGGCGATTGAGTTGCATCCTGAGGTCTTGGGAGCGTGCATCGCGCCTCGATCTCATTTATAACCAATCTAGCATCGCGCTGGCTTGCACGGCTTTGACTGGCATGTTGGGAGATCTGCTCCTCCACATATGGCACCTCATTGCCCTGTGTTGCGTGCCCAGCAGCCACCTTTTGGTTTCTAGTTTGCACCCCGTGTGGTGCCTTTGGTGGGGGGTTGTTGTTCACAGCTTGGTGGCTGCCAGCCTGTTGGTTGCTGACGGTGGCATGGTGTTTGCTTCCCTTTCCAGCCATTGCAATCAAAAGAAGATCAAGAATTTTACCGAAAAAAACTTAGAGAGAAGTGTTGAAACTTCGTTCCCGGCAATGGAACCAAACTGATGTGGCAAAATCACAGCTTGGGCCGTCCGTATGTTGGGTAGGATATCTGGGCTTTGGATCACCTTCCTTGAGCCTGTTAAGAACACAAGAAAACCTGAGTGGAAGTGCAAGGCAGGGACCTCGCGAAACCCCTCCAGCGTGAGAGTAAGTCTCGTGTGTAAGTTTGAAAGTAAATCGACAGAGTATCGAGGCTCAAGAAAGTGTGTGTAACTTGTTAATGATGATGGAGAGGTATTTATAGGCCCTCAAGGTGATTGAATCCGTCTAGGATTCAGTTTCCATAGTTACCAAATCAATCAAGGAGAGAATCCCTTGATTTGAGGCATGATAGGCGGCTGACCGTGTAGATGTAGGAGCAGATAAGGCAAGTATCCTGCTTAAGTATGGAAACCTTTGACTTGTCTTGGAGAGCAAGCCTTCGGTGCTTCCCATTTGATGTGTGCCCGGGCGAGCAGGGCTCTGCCCGGCTATTCCACTTGCATTGCTTTTGAACTTGTTGTAGGTCCAAGGGATGGCCCCTGGTCGGGCGGGCAAGGCCAATGCTTGACCAGATTTGGAGGAGATGAATCTGGTTTCTTTGCTAAATATGTGTGATGTCCGGGCATGGCCCCTGGTCGGACAGGCAAGGCCTTTGCCCAGCCAGGTTTGGATGAGAGTTACGCTGCTCGCTGCTTGATGCTTCTATTATTTTGCTCGCTAGGCCTGTGGGCCCCATATGCATTGTGCTCGTGGTTGGCACGTGATGCTTGCTCGTGACCCGGCTTGGGCCGGGTACATCAATAAGTATTACTAAGTATTACCAAGTATTCACCGATGTCTTCATCATTTGATGAAAAAAAGTTTTTTTTTTGGGTCCGTTTGGATACATTAATTTTGAATTCAATAAATATTCAAATTCTATAAAATTTAAATAACTTAGAATTTGCTTTCAAAATCATAGCATTTCCATTGTTTGGATAATGTATGGAATTTAATTATAATTCTACATTATACTTAAAATAAGAGTTCAATAATATGACAAGTATCTAGTAGTTAGTCTAGTGGTATATAGTTGTTAGCTATTATGAATGACAATGGTTTAAACCTTGCTAACAACAAAAGTATAAAAACTTTACATTTTAGAAAATAAACAACATATAGTGGTGGTAGTTAACGGCGGTGGTAGGTGGTAACCGACGGAGGTAGTTGGAGGCGGCGGTTTTCGGAGGTGGCAGCTGTGGCGACGGTTGACCAAAGGCAGCGATGGTGGTGGCCGGAGGCGGTGGCGGTCGGAGGTGTTGGCGGTGGCGGGAGGTGGCACAAGTGATGGTGGTTGAAAGTTGTTTTGGTGGTGGTAAAAAAAAAGTGATTTGTTACTATGTAATAATTGATCAAAATTTAGAATTTAGGATGAAATTAGTTTTATGGAATTGAGTGATTTAGAATTCAATACAATTCCAATTCCAAATTTTAGTTATATTCACAAACAATGAAATCGGTTTTGGAGGCCCCAATTCCAAGCTATGGAATAGGGGTATCCAAACATACCCTTTCATAAATTCTAATATAATTTTTGAAAGTTTATATAAATGGCACCCGCGGAAATGAGTCCAAATTTCGTTCAACATCACCTTTTGTCTTTCTATGCTCACTTCTCTTCCACCGTTCGACAAACTAGGTTATCTCGCATGAAGTATTTGCAAAAGACGAAGTAGTCATTGTAGGTGATGTGCTTTTAGGAAAAACATAAGGAAAGTGGTTTTATGTAATTGAAAAAAAGGACTGAAACGGTTACAAATCTCTAAGAGGGGATCGACCCGCAATTTATCACAAAAAAAACATGATGAACTGAAGTGTTTAAAAACTTGTAAGGGCTAAATTCAGGTCGGTCTATTTTGATAAGTTTTCAATTGCTATAGTAACCTATGTTTTTTTAACCATAAAAAGTCACTTTTTGAAGGTGAAAAGACTGCGATATCTTTAATGAGCTTGAGGCGCTCTGCGGATCACTCATTCAAGTGCATCGAGTTGTATCAATTTGTGCATTGCGATGCATTAATTTTTGCACCATGATGCATCAATTTAATTACCTAACTCATTGATGCATCGTGCTGCATCAAATTTTGCACTGCAATACATCAATTTTAATTACCTGATCAAATTTTGTATTGTGATGTATCAATTTCCGCACGCGATGCATTAATTTTACTTAATCTAATTTTGTATCGTGCTAAAAAATCATAATGTATCATGCATTCATGTCCTCTGTTTTTTCCTCCGTCATAAGTCTTCTTCTTTTTCTTCTTCCACCTCCTCCGCCTTCGTTCTTACTTAAAAATCCGTCAACCTAGCAAATGTTAATTACAGTTTCGTATTTAATGAATCGGAACATCGTTTACCTTTTAGGGAGATCCCCATTTCGTTTTGCAACAATCATGATTTTCAAACTCCAAAGTGTTGGTCGGAGATGTGGAAGAAGACGATCTAAGCATTTTAGGAATAGTATTTCGAAAATGGATTTTAGCAATTAAAAAAAGAACAGATACTATAACAAAAAAAAAGGAGAAATTGTGGGCCGGTCCACTTTTTGAAGTATTTAATCGCTACAATACATCCTTTTTATTTTTAATCGTAAAAAGTCACTTTTGGTGGCAAAATGACCACGATACCCTTAATGAACTGTATGCGCGTTACAATTAAACTTTATGAATCACGGTATAATAATTTTACATGAACCAAACTTTTGAACCGTAGTACAACTTTTGAAAAGGTTGTTAAAGTGCAAAAAGTTAATTAATTTTCAATAAATTACAGTATAAAGTGCAAATATATCGCGGTGCAATAATTTTAAAAAAAGAATCGCGTTGCAAAACTACGTTATCTTTTTGAATTTGTGAATCGCGGTACAAAACTATGCTACCTTTTGAATTTGTGAATCGCGGTGCAAAGATTTCTAAATCGCGGTTTGAAAAAGTTGTTAAAGTGCAAAAAAAATTAATTTTTAATAAATTACAGTATAAAGTGCGAATATATCGCGGTGCAACAATTTTACATGAATCAAAATTTTGAACCGCGGTGCAAAAAAAAAATTGAAATTTATGAATCGCGGTACAAAAGCATAAAAAACCAGTTTACATCCTCCACCTTATTCTTCAATCTCCTCCGTCGTAAGCCTTCTTCTTCCTCCTCCTTCTTCGCCTTCGTCTCAACTGAAAAATCATTCAATCCAGCACATATCTATTATAGTTTTCGTATTTCATGAATAAAAAAACTCCTTTACTCCCATTTCGTTGTGCACAATTGTGATTTTTGAATCCAAAATATGTTGTCAGAACTGTTAAAGAAGACGATGATATTTTTGGAAGAATATTTCTGAAAGTGGTTTTTTGCGATTGAAAAAAAAAACAGTGAACTTTTGAGGTTATAAACTTTTAAAAAGGGACCAGTCATAATTTTTCCCAAAAAAATATTTAAGAAAAGATACCGATCAACAATTTTCTCCTATCGTTGAAAAGGGATGGACACAAATTTCACTAAACTTGAATGATTATTTTGGATGGACTAATTTGTGCCCCACATATAAAGCTATATTACTAAACAGGCCCACATCGACCCATTTTTTATTTAATCCTTGAAAATGTCTTTCTGTTTTAATGGAAAAATTACGGGCGATCTACTTTTTGAAATTTCTAATCACTAAAGTAGTTAATTTTTTTTCAACCCAAAAAAATCACTTTTAGGAGAAAAATGTTAAATGACTATGATTCCCTTAATAAACCGAAGGTGCGCTACGGAGGTTAAATTTTACACCTCGATATATTAATATTGTTACGTCATTTTTTGCACCGCCATGAAACACTTCTTAGCACCGTGATGAAACAATTTTTAAACCGTGATGAAATAATTTTTGAATTGCGATATATAAGTCTTAATTACCTAATCCTAATTTGCACCGCAATGAACCACATTTTGCACCGCGAAGCTACTGGATCTCCTATCCAGCTGCTGAGGCAGCGAAGGAAGACTGCTGACACCCAACCTTATACCCCTTCTCAAACCAAGCCTTCTAAGTCATCTACTCAAAGGGAATCAACCCCTCCGGAGGAGCCTACCAGATCCCCCTCTCCAGCCCCTCCTTCCCCCTTCAACTACTCACCAAACCCTTCTACCCCATCTTCACTCCCTCGACATCCTACCAACCCAACTATACCATCCGAACGAAACCAGACCACTCCATCCCAAACCAACCCCTCTTTACAATCAGAACCAAACCAACCTATTCCCCTGATCCTAACCAAAATTATATAAAGGGGACCGACCCAACGTTCTCCCTTGTGCAGTTAAGAGCTATAAATTAATATCCTTGGGAATAGCAAAAAAAAATTAATTTAACGAAATATTAATTGTTCGATACACCAATAATTATTAATTTATATATTTATTAATGCTATATTAAATTGTAGGCCTTACCAAAAACGTAGCCTATTTGGAATTGAGATTTTGAATCTATATCAATAAAAGAATCCTATTACAACTATACACAAAAGAATGATCATAGTAACATAAGTATATCATACACACAACAATGACTTTTATATTAAATGTGTAAAAAATCAATGGGCAAAATACAATGTATTAGATGCAATAAGTTTTGCAATTTCAACATGAACTTTGGATATTCGTGCAAATGCAATTGCTAACTGATTTTGTCATTGTAAACTCCAATCAATAAATAACATGACTTCAGAGAATTCAGATGAACAATTACATGGTGAAGGCACTGAAGAACTGCAAAATTTATTCAAAAGTTGGGTTACCGTAATTCAATAAATGTTGAACAAGTCTTGAACTATCCAGTAAAAAATGCATATTGACTATTGCGGAAATAAGTGAGACCATAATTGGAATTGATAAAGATGATGAATATGAAGATGATAATTCTACGATAGAGCTCCTTCGTGCAAAAGAAACTCTTACAGTAACAATAATATTGATTAGTTTTTTTGTCAAGGAATGAGAAAACTACATTATAAGTTTTTATGATGATAAGTAAAAGCATATATGAGATTTAAGTGACATCAATTTCAACAAAAATCAAAAGATGATCGAGTCATTTTTTATGATATATTCATAAATCACGAATGTATTATGTAATATATATTGAGTTATTAATTTATAATTTGCATGAGACTTTAATGAGTAATCAAATAGGAGTATGTATTATCATACTCCCTCCGTCCCTAAATAATTGTCTTGTTTGACCCGACGCACAGTTTAAGAAAAAGTAATTGACTTGATTATTTATAATGGTTTAATGTGTAGTTTCCATTAATATCCATGTATATGTGGCCCATAATTAAAGTAGAGTGAAAAAGTAAGGGTAAAATGGTAAAAGTAATGTTCTAAAAAGGTAAGTTTCAAAGTGGACAATTATTTTGGGACGGACGAAAAAGGAAAGGAGGACGATAATTTAGGGACGGAGGGAGTATAAATTTAGGAGTAAGTCTCCTATAAAACCGTCTTACGGTTCTTAATTTGTAAGACAGAGGCCCACCTTCTAACAACTTAACCCACCAACGCATGGTGAGTCAGGTCAA
Source organism: Codonopsis lanceolata (assembly GCA_013146195.2). Taxonomy (NCBI): domain Eukaryota; kingdom Viridiplantae; phylum Streptophyta; class Magnoliopsida; order Asterales; family Campanulaceae; genus Codonopsis; species Codonopsis lanceolata. The sequence continues at coordinate 102,170,145 of CM028379.1, forward strand.
GTGGATCTGTCTTACATAAAATACATGTACATAAGACCGTTCTTCCTAAGTTTTTGTTTTAATTTAGTTAATTATTAATTTAGCATGCTGTCCCCAAGACAGGACCGACCAAAAGTATCATTTTTGAGATATTATTAATTAATTGAGCATTATTTTATCGAGTTTTAACTATAAATATGTTATTTTGAATCGGATTGGGTTTTTAACGGTTTGAGTATAGGTAAATCCATATTGTATCTATTGGGTAAATAGATTATCAGTTTTTACGGTGATTCAACGGTCAGTATTTTCTTCAACTCTCACATGTGCGAAGGCTGTTATTGAGTGTGATTTACTATGATTTACTGTTTCACAACTAGGTTTTAAACAAATATGTAATTTATAGATTTTTAATTTAGGTTTTACTAATTAAACAAATATTTAATTTTTGTCCTGCCCGTTTTTTTCGGCCCGCAATTTCGTATATAAATTATTAATTAATCCCTCTGTTCCGGGCAAAGAGGCTCCATTTGAAAGTCAATTTTTTAGTAGTTCATTTTCACATTATCTGTTTCATTTATTGATAAATTTTCAAACTGGCGACGTACCATCGGTACGGTCAAAAGTACTAGTTTAAATATAGAGCGAAAGGAAAGACAATATGTGTGTAAGTTTTATGAACTGCTACTTGAACTCTAATAAAAAAAGAATGAACAATTGAAATTTTTTTTTTACCTAAGGGGGCATGAGAAGGGAGGATCGAACCTGAGACCTCACATTTTGTGAAGCTCAATATCTACCACTTGGCCATCCCTTTAGGGGAACAATTGGAAAATTGAAATATGTGACATGCGCATATTGATAAAGTTTTTTCTAATTATTCTCATCTCATTTAATTTGTAAAATTTAATTTAATGAATTTTCCTTGCTTGATGTTGGATAATTTAAAATTTTAACCAAATTTGAAAAACAACGAACAACTTGTTACTTTGTGACGTCGTAATAACATTTATGTGTAATTTTTATCATGAAAATCATTAACAAATATTTTACTTGTCGAATTTGTGATAATGTTTTCGATTGCCTTAATTTCATTGCATTTCAAGTTGTGTTGTTTCCTACCAAATAATACAATATTAATTTATATTTATATAGTAATCACATTCGTTTTGTTATCTAATGCTTTTTGGATCCGTTTGAATACATCATTTTTTAATTCTATAAATATTAATATTCCATGGATTTTTAATAACGTGAAATTTGTTTTAAAATCATCATAATTTCATGGTTTGGATAATTTGTGAATTCAATTGTAATTCTAAATTATAGTTAAAATAAGATTTTCATAACATATCAAATATCTAGTCTAGCATAGTGGTAGTGGTGGTTAGTGATTTCAAATGATAAAGCTCAAACCTTGCTATCAACAAAATTATAAACTTTTTATTTTTTAAAAATAAATAACATATAGTGGTGGTGGTTAGCACAACGGTGCTAACTGGAGTTGACTGTTGGCAGCGGTAGCGGTTGGGAGTCGTGGTGGTGAAAAAAATGGTGAGTTGTTATTGTCAAGAGAACAAAATTTTGAATTTAAATTTTAGGTTTTAGTATAAAATTAGTTTTATGTAATTGGGACATTTGGAGTTGCAATTCAAAATTTTAATTGTGTTTTTTAATAATTAAAAAAACAACACAATTAAAAATTTTGTTCTTAAACGACAAAATTAGGTTTGAAGGCTACAATTCCAATTCCAAGCAATATAATTGAGGTATCCAAACATACCCTTAAGAATTATTTTCCTAAATATTTATATAAAAATCCTATAATTAGAAATGGATTTCCCAAAATTAATTTCATTTATATGTATGAATTGAGGAGGGGTAATAGTAATGGTGATAATTTAGGGTGGCATAACTCGCATTAGGGGCGTGGGGGTATATTTGTAAATTAGACACGGCAGAGGGTAGCTTAGCGATGCCCTAAAACCTAACCCTAAGAAGTGGTAGACGGCTATATAAGTCGAAAGAAAGAGGTGCGATTTGATGAATTGAGTACTTGAGGGCCATTCTCATTGGTTTCAGGTATTTCCATTCATCTCTTTCATCATATTTTTCCATCATTAATCAATTCAATATCATGCTGAAATCATTTGTTCTACTTGATTCATTTAGTAAAAAATATGATGTTTCTCGGTGATGAACAAACACGATGACGAGTCTGATTCCATTCTTTATAATCATGAAGACAAATCGAGGCATTTGTCTGAGAGAAACTCTTTTCAATTCGTTTCTTGTCTTCTTTGATCGACTTTCTTTGCTAACCTCTGTATCTAATTTTATTTTTGGGTAATTTACCTGGTTTAAGAGGAGGGGCATAATGATGATTTTTTATTGTCATATGAAGTTTACTTTGATTAAACTAACCTCCTACTCATTCTGAATGCCTCTCCACTCTCCAGAAACAAAATATAGCCTAAATTGAATTTCATCAATTTCGACTGTTTTATGTTTTGATTTTGCTGAATTTATCCAGGTTACTTCCTTTACTTGAGTGATGTGTTTCGATTTGCGATTTTATTTAAATCAATTTTGTATTTGGATTAACTAGAAAATTGTATGTGTTGAATGATTGGTAGTCATGGCGGGGGCGTAATGACGATGAAAATAATTGACAATGTCTTCTGAAGCTTGCTAGTGAATGAATTACTCATTCTGAATGTCACCCGCTCCGTACGTATTCAAGCAAATCATTCTTGTTTATACTTTATATTGTCAAAATTAATTTCCACAGGAAGAAGGATTTATACTGCCAACATTGCAATGTCACTTGGGTTGAGTTGAATTGAATGGATCTATGGATGTCTTTGCGCTTGCGTACAATCTAATTGCCTAATCTTTTTCAATTAGGCGCCATTTACGTTTAGATCTACATAAACCACATTACTTCAATAAAGTCTCGTTAGGAAAAAAATATTGATTTACGGTTATTTTTTGTAAAATAGATTTTTTTACGTGGCTCTCCGTATATGAATGATGATTCCATTATTTCAAATAAGACCCAATTCTAAAAAGATGTTTTGCCTTGTCTTAATGATGACGGAGATACAGTATTTTACAGTACAGTTGACCAAGTGGTTATTTAAAGCGAACGGGTTTCTTTTACTGGAATTTGTAAATCTTTATATCATGTGGTTATGTTGGGTTGGGTTGCTAGTAAGGGGTCGAATGTGGCAATGATGATACAATAGATTCTCTCAAAAACATCAACCATTGAGGGCATACCTATGATTATCCTTCAAGCACTTTTGAGCCACTTTCACTCCTAGTCTCGTTCTTGTACGAGTTCTTAATTAACAAAAAAAGCTCTTTTTGTGGCAAATAACATTTTGGGATCATTTACTTCAAAAACTTATTTTTAAAAATTTATTATTAATTCACTATTAAAGTACTCCTTCCGTCCCTAAACTATTGTTTTCTTTTTCTTTTTCGTCCGTCTCAAAATAATTATCCAGTTTGAAACTTACCTTTTTAGAATATTATTTTTATTACTTTATTGTTATTTTTTCATTTTATTTTGATTATGAGTCACATACACATGGACTTTAAAGGAAATTACACATTAAATCAATATAAATCAATTATTTTTTCTTAAATTATGCGTTGGGTCAACAAAAACGATTATTTAAGGACGGAGGGTGTATTATTTTTTTTAAAAAAATTTGACTGATACGACTTATTTCGGTGTGCCTAAGGTCAATTGGTATGACTCATTTTTCACTTCTCACCATTGTCTTTTTCCTACTTTTAAAGGTTTTTTTGCAATCAAATTTTCGAAAGGGAAAACATACTGAGTTCATGTTCTTTTTCAAAATTGGTGTAATCAAAAATAGATAATAGATATTTTTCTAAGTAAGGTTACAATTATCAAATTATGTGCAAGATTTAGATTGTATCAATATTTGTTGTTAAAAAACTTTTCAAGGGTTTTGAAATATGTTTTCTTTCTTCTAGCCAACGAGTTAATTATTTTATTATGAGATTTTTCTTAGTAAGATTAACTTCTAAAAGAGAAGCTTACAATTTTATTTATTAGTCATCTCAAAATTATTATTTTGTTAAAAAATTAAAAAAATTGATTTGATTATAAATGTAGATATAAGGTCTAATTTAAGTAGTTAGGAAGTTGGGTAAAATAGTAAAAATTATGTCTTATATAGGACAATAATTTAATAACGAGGAGTAAATAAAAACTTTTTTAAGACGGCTAAAAAACAGAATTAGAACAATAATTTTACCGACATGTTTTTTATTTTATGATCATGCTTGTGGTAGATATTAAATTGATTATTAGTTATCGTCAATTCATATTAAAACGGTATGTAATTAAAATATGATTTGATTGGATTACTTTTTTACATTATATTCTTTACTTAAATCTAAATTAAATTTTTTATTTTATTTTAGTAAGCAACAATTAGATGTTTTGTAACAATAGTCTCATGTAAGATTGTTACATATTACTTAATTAATTAATATTTAGTTATTAATTAATTAATATATATACAATTAATTAAGAATTAATTTATTTAAAATGTGTTTATTTGATGTAATAATTGATGATTTATTGAAAATAGTTTCTCCTTAATATATTTTAAAAAGTCTCATGTAACACTGTTAATTTGCGGAGTTCTACTATCTTTTATCTCAACCTAACAACACACATTGGGTCGGATAAGTGTTACCAAAGTTTTTGCCTTTTAAATTTTACTTCCGAAGTTTTTTCTATTCTGTGGAATGAAAGAAATTTGAATGTTTCAAATGCCAATAATAACAACGGCCTATTAGAGCATTTGCATGGTGCTCTTTTTGCAGCTCTTTCATTTCCCACAAACCTCTTGGTAAGTTTTTCGTCATTGTGCGGAAAATTTACTAGCTCTGGACAAAGGAGCTGGCTCCTTAACTAGAAAATAGTGTAAAATTTGATTGCTTCCCTGTAATACTTTTTTAGCCACTCTAGTTTCTTATTTATATATTTTTAATTGAATAAAACACTTTTTGTGAGAAATTATGATTATGCTATGAATGAATTTAACATACGCTAAAGATCACTTGGTGCATTGTGATGCATTACCTTTTGCATTGCAATGCATCAATTAGTGCAAGGGCATTTATCCATTTGTGCCTTGCGTTGTATCAGTTTATGTGTCACAATCCATGTTTCGAAATTATGCAATTACTATTTTCATTTCAAATTGATGCATGATTCCAAAATTTGGAAATGTCATTTCTATTTTGTATTGATACATCGCAATTCAATAGTGTACAAGAACCAATTTTTCAATAAGGAAGAAACCAATATACTGGTTCTTCATCTATTTTACATTAAATTAATTAACACGTTATAACTTATATACAGTTCACAGACTACAAAAGTAACGGACTAAAATAATTTTCAACTTAGGATTTGAACTTATGCCCTCTATCTTAAATCATATGCATCATAACCACTAGATGAAATCAATCAATTGTTAATCTTTTTGACATTATAATATATATATACTAAATATAAGGTAGTACCCAAATATTTGGGGCCCTATGACAGTAGCCCCTATTGCCACCCCCAGGGCCGACCCTGATCTTATGTTTGAGATTTATGAGAAAGCAGTTGTGTTGAAGTGTGGCTCTGGAAATTAGTTTTGAACTTTCATGCCTAAAAGCACCTTTGGAAAACTAAAAAAAGGGTAAAGGTTTTGAGATTTTTAGATTTTTAAATTAAACTAGAAATGATATGGTAGGTGGGGTTCAAAAAAAACTTCTCAAACCTCCACCATTGTGGACGATTTTAGCTTGGTTGGTTAGAGCTGTGCAGGTTTGAGACATGCATCAGTCATTCACTATAAAAAGGTGATGCGTCCAAAATCTCCTTGGATGCACTGGATCGGTCCAATCAAGATACCTGGCTTTCAACGTATCTTATACCCTCAAAACCCAAATCTGCAACAAGAGCAGCAAACCGTGAACTAGGCAGGGGCACTCCCTGCAAAAGCCCTCCGGCGCAAGAATCAGCACAATAAAGCTAAATGAGAATGTATTTTAGCAGAGTTTCGGCTAGAGAGAGTAAAAATTGCATACTTTTCCCCTTCATTTTTCGGGGGTTTTATAGTTCTTGGGAGGCGCTTAGCTCTTAATCCACTAATGATTGTGACATGAATGGCGGGCACATTAACTGGCCTGTTAACTCCTCCATTAATTACAACGGTCTGAGTGGAGAGTTTCCCGGACATAACCGTCCCCAACTTAGCTGGAACTCTTGCTCGGACATAACTGTCCTCAACTGATAACAACTCTCATATTAGCGAGCATAGCAAATCATGCTCGCGTCTTGATTCTGCTCGCTGGTTAAGCCCCCAGCTCGCTGACTTCTTAGTTGATAAAGGTCAATACCGTGCTCGCTTGCTCGAATAACGTCTGTTTACCCAGCATGTGACCCATGACTTGGGCCTATTGGGCCGGGTAGTTCAGTAGCCCCTTACTCCTTGTCCACCGAGTATTCATGCTCGTGACGAGGAGAAACTTAGAAATCAAAGTGTATCCCCCCCTAAATAATTGAATCTTTCACTGTATGATTTAAATTGTCGCCGAGTAAGGAATCTCGAATATACGGTGATCCAAAGGGTGTTCAGGAAAGCGTACTAAAAAAGCTTAGCCATCAGCCGCCGCTTATGGAAAAGACAGGCCCATTTCTCTATAACTCGTTAAATGCTGCCTCGTAAAATGAGCCTCGTTATAAGAGCCCAATGATGAGTACCCATCAACCGACGGTTTTGCTGAATATAAAAGACAGAATACCCCTTTCCTTTCGAACTTTCCCGTCCACGAAATCTTCTAAAACCTTGAAAAGAGAACTGTTTTCGCATCTGCAGATTCAAGCTAAGATCAACATCAAGATCCAATCTTTTATAGCTCTCCCAAATTCGTGACCAAGATCCCTCGACAAAAAACAGGTATTCTTCACACTTTCATCTCTGTTCTTTCATTACATTTTTGTCATTTTCATTCTGAAACTAGGGTTCCTGCGTCGTCCGACCCTTTAAATCTTTAACAGATTGCTCAAACTCGTAAATTTATCGGTTCCAACTTCTTCCACCGCCTAATTATTCCAAACCAAATTAAGGGAATCGAGGAATTTATGATCGGGGCCCTGTTCACCGATCTCACAACCACTAATTTTAACTTCATTTATTTCACATCCGGCTTAGATAGGATTTTAACGCACCTTCCTCGATTCCTCTTTCCTGTAGGATGTCTAGCGAAGATACTGTGTCAGAAATTGAAGGTCGGTGCTATGATCATGGGGCTCCCGAAGAAATTCCTTCAAACTCAAGCTCAAGCTCGGAAGAAAACGAGCAGGAAGAAATCCCGCTAATTACCCGACGACATAAACCCCAACCATTCATCGAGCAAGGGACGAGTAGCAACCATCAAGACCTTTCTGTAAATGATCGAGCTGAAAATCCTCCCAGCACGAGCAGTCGACAACTTGGGATAAACGCCAACTCTTCTACTCGTATGGCGCCACACATCCAAACCTCAATCAAGTGGGACGATCTAACTTCCGAGGACGAGGTCAGTGGCTGGTTCTATTCTCTAGGTATGGATCCACAGCACTACCGCGTTCGGGCCTTTGACCTTACTATTGACAAAGAAGGTCATAACTTCCAAGGAGACAACATGGTTTTTTACTTTGATTTCTTTTTAGTTGGGCTTCGTCTTCCTCTCGACCCCTTTGTTGTTGAGTTCTTAAATGAGTCAAACACTCTTCCATGCGACCTAACCTTGACCACAGTAAGATTCTTAATGTCTTTCATAGTAACTGTAGGTTTTCGGGTTCGAACCCGACATGACTTTATTCGCAAATTCTTTCTTTTCTCCACTAGACAAAAGTCGAGGCGTATCAGCCGTAGATCAGAGCCCAACCCCTTATTTCAAACTTCTCAATGAAGGACCAAACAAAGTCGATGGATGGGACTCGAAGGCTCTACTCGTTGAATCGAGTGTCGGCTGGCCCTTCGCCCCTTACCTCACTGACTATGGACTTCCCGAGCATGATAAAAACGCTTACCGGGCTTGCGAACCCCAGATAACTAGAGCTTTCAGGACTTTACTCGGAGCGAAGGAAGGGGCAGCCGGTCGAATTTGGTGCTCGATGGCGGGGATTCTCACTTAGATTCAACCCTTCTTCGCAATTTGGAATCTTGGGTTGCCCATGGAAGGAATCGAGCCGCGAGGTTACTATTGATCTTGAAATTCCACATCCATATTGGGGCCCGTACCACGGAAGAAATTCCCCGATGAATGCGAGTATTGCCGACTGGAACTTCTGGAGACCTTCCTTCTCTACCATTTGGTTTACACTTTGAACTGCCTCTCTTTGTATCAAACTCATAAACTTTGCTTCTTTCTCATTTTCCTTGCTCGTTTTAACTTTTGCAGATATGAAGCGATTAGGCGTCAACAAATTCGCGGTTGCCAAGAAAAGCTCCGACAAGCGAAGCAAACACCTCTCGACCCAACTGCTTTGTCAACCTACCAACCATCCCATCCGGCGCCACTTCTTGCGGCACCAACGCCTTCGGCTGGTAATGACCCCGACAAGCGCCATCCGATTCCCCCACCAAAGGGTTGAAAGCAGTCCCTTCGCTTCATTATTATTGAACCAAGTGAAAGTCCAAGGAGAGCGAGGCAGCAGAGGCGTAAAGGGCGTGGTCGAGGAAGTTACTCCTCCATCCCATCTGGCAAAAGGAGAATTTCCTTATGTTGGATGATCGAGAGAAAACTGCGGCTCTCATTAACGAACTTCGCCCAGATAACCAGATCTTGACAACATAAATATAAACAAACGGGGTGGATTCCAAGCCACTGCAGGCCTCAGATTAATGAAGCGACTCCATCATAGCGAAATCCAGAAGAAGAGCGGCGACCAAACGAACTCTGTTTTGATCGTGGAAATGGGAATGTGTTTGGCGAGGTAAATTTCTCCTAACCTCATGTTCCTTAACATTCTCATACTCTTACTTTCATCTTTTCTTATAGATTGCCCGACAAATCAATATTAATGTACGGCGCAGGTAAGCAATCTCAACACCAATCTTAGGCTCAACCAATGAAAAGAATCGCCTAGAAGAAAGTCAACTCCATTTGAAATTTGAAAACTGAGAAAGCCTCACCAAAGAAGATAACTGAACTCTCCCAACTTGAAGTAGAGAAGACTCGGAATCCCACTTGAACTTTCCAAGAAGTTCGAGCGGCGGATTGAACTACATTC
>CM028379.1:102179548-102331556 GCA_013146195.2 Codonopsis lanceolata
TACAATGTACTTCAGACGGAATCTTCATCACCAAACCAAATATGCAAAGGAACTAATCAAGAAGTTTGGTCTTGATTCAGCCAAAGGATTTGAAACTCCAATGTCCACCGACCGCCATCTTGACAAAGATGAAAAGGGAAAGCAGAAGAGAAACATGACCAAGTATCGAGGAATCATAGGTTCACTTACCTTTACCGCTAGTAGACCGACATTATGTTTGTCGCTTTGTGTTTGTGCTAGATTTCAGTGCGATCCAAAGGAGTCACATTTGCTTGTCGCCAAACGTATCATCAGATATGTTTCAAAAACAACAAATCTAGGTATCCGGTATTCAAAATCCAACAACTTCAATCTAGTTGGATACTGACGCATTACCATTCTCGGCAAAGTGAGTGAAGAAGCACCTGGGACTTGTCAATTTCTTGGAAACAGACTGTCTCATGGTCTTGCAAGAAACAAGGATCTGGCAACTCAACCACGGAAGCGTAATATATTGCTGCAAGTACCATTGTTTCTCAACTACTATGGATGAAGCAACAACTGGACTAACATCAAGATCTAAAACCGCCTAATCATGTGTGACAACACATCGCCTATCTCAGCCTCCAAAAATCCAAAGTGATGCATTCAAAGACAAAGCACATTGATATTCGTTATCATTTTCTCAAAGATCATGTGGAAAAAGGTAACATCGCCTAGAATATGTTCCAAGCGAGCATCAATTGAGACATTCTCCACAAAACCCTTTGGATGCCACGGGTTTGCTTATTTAAGGAGAAATCTTGGTATGATCCCTCTTTGCTTAATTTTAAAATTTTGTTAATGTTTCTTTCAATCAGGTAGACCCATGTTATAGTCTAATCGGAAGGCGTAAGTTCTCCTTTCTAGGAAGACTTAAAAGGTTAGTACTCTTACTTAGTCTATTTTTGCTAAAGAGGTTCTAAAGCAATAAAGGGGTTAGGGACAAAATTTGGTATTAAGAAAATATCTTAAGTTCGCTTTTCAAAGCGATATTTTCTCGCCTTTAAATAGTCCTTGAACGAGTCATTTCCAAACTTTCTGAAACCCTCTGAGCAGAATCTTTTCTCTCTCTCTCTCTCTCTGGTAACTACTTTGCAAATTCAAGTTCTTCTTCTTGTTTCTTCTTCTCATCTTCAACAATGATGCGCTTCTCTCTCTACTCGTAATTTTCTATGTAATCGTTTCTCGCATTTCATTATCAACCTAAAATCCTTTTGGAATTCAAACGGTCATTTTCGAGTTTATACAAGTGATTCGCTTGTTGTTTTTCTTACAAACTTGAATACTAACAAATGCTTTTTGTTTATTCATTGTTCATTCTTATGAAAACTTCATATGCATTTCTCGAGTGTGGTCTCTAAACATTCTAGGGTTTCAAGTTTTTGCTTCGAAAATTTCAATTCTATTTTGGAAAACTTTGAAATTCCTACTTGTTTAGATGTCTAGATGAAAAGCCCTAATTTTATTTTGTTTTTCTTTCTGTAAGAACTTCAAAATCAAAGCGCGACAAAGGGAAGGCTTTTGACCCCGAAAATGTCATTCCTCCCAGTTCAAATATCAACCTTCCAGATATCCCATCTATCCCGCCGCTCATGACATTATTGTCGCTTGGACCCGAAGCTATACATTCCGGCATGTGCATTGACCTTCACCAATCAACTCTATAGCTGCCAAAGCTATGGACGCCTGATTCTCGCCTCTCTCGCCTCAACGACAAAACTACAGATCTTCCCTGGCGTAAGAATTTTATCAACGAATGGAGCTCATGAACCGACTACTCTTCGTGGGTGGATTCGAGGCCGCCCCATCTCTCCACCGCTAAATCTATTTCCACCATCATCGACGGCATTACGAGGAGCTTCTTTCAACAACCATGGCCGAGGCTTTACATGCCTGAAGCCATGAGGGGAGCGACACTCTCCTGAGCCACAAGGAAGATGTTCAAATTTGTTCCTCTTGACGCCTATTGCACCACCCACCTTTAGACAAGAGGCTCCTATTCAAGAGTGGAGCACATGACATGTTTATCGGCCAACAGATCAACCCGACTGTCAGATTTCTACAGCCACGCCTCAACCGGGGCTCATCATTTTCGACGAGCTAAAGCAAGGTGGAGAAAGCTAAGAGCAACCCCACTTGCAAACCATTCGTGCTCATCAATGCCCTATTGAGGATGATGCAAACATCAACTCTTCTTTGAAAGAAGATGAGTTGTATACAATGCCAAGGACAAGCAACTCACGCCTCGCTTTTCAAGAAAATACACCGAATACGAGAACAAGCCCGGATGCGTAAAGGTCTACCGCCGCCTCTCTCGACAAAGTGGCCAAGCCTCGCACCTATCTTGGTCACCCGCTTCAATATGGAAGCACATGTAGCGACAAGCCTACAAAAGGCCTCTCGCTAAATTTGACGATCAAGTGGCCACGACCTCCATCTAAAGGCCAAAGGCCCGGCCGATGAGGCAGTAGCCGCTAAGGTCCGCAATAGCGTATGAGGCAAAGCCAAGAAGACAAGGCCTAAGTGGCACCTCCAACCGAAGAGGAGCAGCCAAATGGATCGAAGGGAGATGAAGGAAGGCCGTAAGAAGGCACCAGCCAATCTAGCCATTCCTCTCCTCCATCTACCCAAGCCAAGCCATCCTCTCACCCACCTACCCAATCCAAACCACCTTCACCAACTCCCGAACCCACTCCCAAACCAAAACGAAGGAGACTTCAGAAACCTCTCGAAGACCAGCCCACCGGTAGTCCCTCCATTCTCTACCGATGAAGCTACCGAGTCTCCTATTCACCACCGAGGAAGAAAAGGAGAGCTACCGGTTCCCAACCCTCTACCGCCCCAACCAACTACCTATACCGACGCCCAACCAACTACCGACGCCCAACCAACTACCGACGCCCAAACCTTACCTGTCAACCCTTCATCTATACCTATCAACCCTTCATCTATTCCTCCCGAGTCATCTACTCGAGGAATTCACCACCTCCTGAGGAGTCTATCCCTCAGAGGAGCCGCCCGAACCCCAACTCCTCCTCCTCCTTCACCCTTTAACTACTCACCCGACCCATCCACACCTTCCTCACCACCCCAATCCCAACCAACTTCTTCAACCACACCACGCCTCTTAGACCCCTCGGCCGCCAAGTTCCTCTTCGAACTTTCGTCAAGAGTGCATCTATTCACCCTTCTCATCAACCTCCTCAACCTTCTCAACCTCCTCAACCTTCCCTTCAAAACCAAAATACCTCTTCTACCCCGCCTTCTTTCTGGTTCTCTACCGAACCCATTCCCCAATCCTCCCATATCAGTGAAAATTCTGACACTGATATGGAACTGGATTCCCCACCAACTCCACCTCCACCCTCCCCTATAACCATTTCCTCTTCCACTAAAACCATACCAACCCAAGACTCATCCTCTTCTCGCCTCCGTAACTCCCTCTACAACAGCCTCTTCAGCAGACTCGCCTCCGCACCATTCACATTGGCCAAGCATCTACTTCCCATCACCACCAATGCCGAAGTTTTGTCCCGCTTAGATGCCATCTACCGGCTAGGCGAGCTCACAAAGATATCTACCGCTATCAAGAAGTAGCCACCGCATGCCAAGGCCAACGACCTGATCGCCACTACTCTTCGACAATTTCAAGAGGATGTCTGACTGCTTTTGGATGATGCGGCACGACTTCACCGATGTCAAGATCAACATCGAAGCTCAACGAGATGAAGGTTGCCGTATCATAGGCTCCATTTTCTACGAGTTATTCCACGCCATCACTCTCCATCTCACCCTACCTGCCGTATTCTATTATGGAACTCAACAACCTCGCCGCAACTCGCTCATGATATTATGAATTCCAATCGAGATCGTGATCCGCCATCACGAGGAGAAGCAAATGAGATCTATCAACGTATGATGATGGAAGAGAACACCGCCTTCGTGAAGAACTGACTACCGCTCGCTCCACCGCACTCCGACCGATGCGTATGACTTAATATCAACGAAGAATGGAAGAGCTAGAGCGAGAAAGAAGATAAAGGAGGTCGCAGACAAAGGCAAAGGGAAAAGACCTTGGTAGCTTTTGTATCTTTTCTTCCCTTTCCTTTGTATTTATCTTATTTTTGAAAACTCGTTGAATGTAAACATCTTGTTTATAAATACGATGATTACTTGCTTTTTCAAAAATTATGGTGTTTAAATTCTTATCGCTTTATTGTTTATCTAAATTAGAATTTAAACATTCAATTTAAATTTATTTAAACTGCTGCTAATCTGTGTGTTGTTCTTTGACTCTCTTATTCTTGTATGCACTTAGATTAGTCCCTTGCATTTGAGGTGTTATTCTGTTCAATAGAGGCATGTCTACCGACTACTTAATATATAAAATTTCTACATGCTATTATCTATTAAATAGTTTGTTTTAAAACCCTCATTTGTAGTAATGATGACCGATATAAATAGGAGGAGATTGTTGATTCTTATGTTAAATTTATATCCGATCAAGACATTACATTAGTTTTATACTGGCTAATCGGCCAGATCGATTAGCGTGGCAACCGTGTATAGAACTTTGCCTTGTATAGTTTTTTGTAGGACTCTTTCAGAACACCTGAAGACCCTTCTCGCCTTCACCTAAGACTCGCCAAAGCCTAAGATCGGTAGACCTCGTGTCCAGCTGATCTGCTTCTACGTGTCCTCTCTAGCAGAAAGCTAGCTGGATTAATTCAAACTTATTTCCATATATTATTTGAATTAATCCAAGTCATTCCCTGACATGTCAAGCGTACCGAAAGCAACTTTCCGAAAAGCAGAAGACCTTTTCGTCCCCGAAAAAGCAAAGCGTAAAAGCATCGCCCCTACTTTCTCGCTTCATCTCTCGATCTCGACACCAAATCGCCCACCTTTTGAAGATCTCGTAAATGATTATCTCGCTCTAGATATGTGAAGACGAAAATCCTTGATCGACAAACCCCATGCATTTAATGCATTTATGAATAGAGTCGTTGAAGTCTTCGCCCTCTCCAACGGATTCTTTTGAAATGCACTCGCTTTAAATACGCCATTGAAGATCTGGAACAAAGAGACAACTGCATGTAATCAATCGAACACTTAAAGAATTGCTCAATCTACACAACTCCAAGTCTTTCACCAAGCATTCAATAGATCCTCAACAGATCTAGAAGTCCTCGTCAACAACAAGAAGTCGCTTCTTCAACATTATTGCTTTTTTCTTTTTGTTGTTAACTTCCCTTAACTTTACTTCTGCACGAATTAAATATCTTGTTTTTACAGATATTTAATTCCCTAGACCCAAACACAAGTCAATATTTTGTACACGATCCATTAAGGATATTCTTTGTAATTGATCTAAGTGGAAAACATAGTGCACAATTTAAATCCAAGGTTGATCGCTTGGTGGTGGACGTAGCACTCATTATAGTGTGAACCATCCCAAAATACTTGTGTTATTTCCTACCGTCTGCCTATTTATTGAACCGCTTAGTTTCATTGTTTATATTATCCATTTCAAGAACTTAAGTAATCAGAAAAGGTCTACCGGTAGTCCTTATCGGCACTGAACAATTTTCTTGAAGGTCTTCCGCTACTTGATTCTTTTCATAGATTGCAAGTAACTTTCAAGGAACTTACTTAAAAGTTTTTAAAGTGTTAATAAGTTATTCAACCCCCCTTCTAGCTTATTATTGTGCTCATTGGGGCCCACATCTGCAATCCCAAGAACTTGCGTCTGGCCGGAGTGCTCTGAACTGCGGTGCTCGGAGTTGAGACTCTGTGCACTTTTGGGCCTGAGGAAACCCATGTTTATTGGGGTGGCTATCATAGGAAGAACTTTCGTGCTGATTGTCTCAAATGCTGAAGACTCGGGCATGATTATACTCATGTCTACTCGACCGCCCCTGGTCGATATCTCACTTTACTTGCTATTTTTCTTCTTGCCTTTGTAATTGTTGTATTAACTCTTCTTTTTTGTTCAATCATGATGGCTCTTAGGTAACTTCAGACGCTCAAGGCAGAGGAGCGTAAGAGAGTGGCCGCTCTAGCGAGCAAGCCACCTCAGGCTGTCCCTACTGTCCCATTCGGCCCTCCGGCCAAAAAACCTGCGGTGGCGAAGAAGACCGCTGAGCTCCCTCCTCCCGCTCGGACAGTTGCATGTGTGACTAATGCTGCTGCTGCTGATGCTGCTACCAAGGCAGCGGGAAAAAGAAAACCGAACTCTCCCCCCCGCTGACCATTCTACTCGTCCCCATGGCACGGGCTCTGAGCGCGTTTCTGCCACACCTTCTCCCACCAAAGACTCTTCGAATCTGTGACTGCTCCCCGGCTTTGAGATGCCGACTACAGTCAGTGCCGCCCAGGCTATTGTGAGCGGGCTCTCTGAGCGCCATAACTTGGGGAATATCGACTTAACCGCTCACAGGATCCCAACAGGGCTACTGGGCAAGGGCAATGTGAAGCGGCTCTTGTAGGAGGGCGTGACACATGACCAGGATACTGCCGGTCATGTCTTGCTTGGACATATTGGGCTCAACTTGGGCGAGGTATACTCTGGTGATATTTTTGTGTTGATAATTTGTACTCGCTGATATATTATGATCGCCTTTTATGTTGGTTCGGCAGAACACCTCTTCTTGGACTAATTTATCTTTATGACCGCTATACTGAAGAGAGGGATTCATGCATGAAGGTTGAGCCTGAGAAGGACGGGCTGCTGAGCTCGGTAAAGCACAAGGGCGAGCAGGTCACCACTCTAGGTACGTCGTTAAAGGAAAGCGAGGCTTTAGTCAAGAGGCTTGAAGTGGATAACCAAGCTCTGGCTGAGGAGAACACTGCCTTTGTCAAGCAGCAAAAGAAGTCCCAGGCAACCGAGAATGCTTTTTGTCTTGCAGGGGACGCAGTTGTAGGTAGAGCTGGACACCCTAAAGTCCTAGGTGGCGAAGGATGCAGCAGCCATGGCCCTGTTTTCAGACTTTGTGGCCTCTCCTGCCTATGCCTTTAGTGTGCGCAAAAATATTTTCCCATATTATGCAGTGGGTACAAACCATACCTTGCGCATGCTCACTGGTACTGGTTCAATTGAGATGCCCATCATGGCGGATTGGGCTCTGTTCGACCCATACTGCCCAGAAGCTCGGAGTTTGCATCACCTGGTCCCTAACACACAGGGTGAGTTTGAGGCCCTTGCTCAGGATGATGCCGATGACGGGCTGGAGCCATGGATTCCTCCTACCGGTCGTCAATGTATGTAGCCTGATCGAGGCGAAGCGGGTGGAGAGGCAGGCCCAGGTAGACAAGGCTGCTGCGCAACTGTAAGTGGAACTGTAGGTCACTCCTAATGCCGAAGCTACTGCTGCTTCAACCCTAGCTCCCCCGGACATAGTTTATATTACCTGCTTTCTGCCCGGCCTATGTGCCAATATTTTTTGATTTCCACTTGTAAATCTTCTGATTTTTCAATGGGAACTTTGCTTTGCTCGATTGTTGTTTCTTTTACTTGCGTTTTTCCTGCAATTTATTAGTGCTAGCATGTATGTATGGGATGTTCTAGCGAGCATAACTAGCATAATACGAACATGACTATTCGAGCATGCAAACTTGTTCAAAAATTAATTTAAGTTTGAGTGTCCGAGAAAGCGTTCTTATTCGGACTGAGTGCTTGGTTCTGGCCTTGGGGCGAGCATCCTGAATACTGCCTAACGGGCATGGCCCAACTCTAAGCGGCGACCAGCTAACCGGGCTTAGCCTTGTCCGACATTTGTACGTCGAAACTGTTGCTAGTATGTCAACTGGGTATAGAGATATACAGTTAACAGTGTTGCTCAGTCACTATAAGAATCCGAGGTAGTTAGCCGCTACCTTATGGGCATGGCCCTTACCGACTTGTGGGCTTCCCAGTAAGTAAACTGGGCAAGGCCCTATCTTGCTCGCTGGGATGACAAGATTTGTTCACTGATACTCGGGTATAGTGGGAGGTTGTTCGGGCGTGGCCCTGCCTGCTCAGCTTGCAAGCAGATTTTGTCAAGCAATCTGAAAGCAGTTTATATATGATAAGCAAAAATATATCAACAATTTAATGAAATAACCTACCTTTTTATTAATTGAAAATGATAATGATCCTCAACAGGGCTGAGGGTCTTGCCCGTTCATACATTTAGATGGTCTGCGCGGGGGGATGTCCAACCTTGCGCGCAGGGATCGTTGGTGTAGGTGAGTTGACTTTATCTTTCTGGGAGATTTTGATTTCTTGCTCGGGAGTTGGGATGATGAGCTTCTGCTTCTTTCTTTGACAGTTGCGAACATATTCCCATATTGCTCCCAGTTTACTGTTAAGCACTCCTACCCCGTCGTCCGAATAAAATTTAGCTTTCTGGTGCGGGATAGAGGCAACCATCTCGAATTTAGCCATGGCCAGAGCACCCAAGATGAAGTTGTAGGGGGACTTGAGGTCTATTACCAGGAGAGTAATAGTTTCTTCCCGGGTTTGAGCTTCATCCCCGATGAAGACTTCTAGGTCGATAGTTCCCTTCACCCCTACTTTGTGGTTGATGAAGCCTTCCAATTTGCTCGAGTATGGCTGCAAGCAGGCATCTGCTAGTTCCAGGCCTTTGAAGCAAGAGTAGTACATTATATCCCTGCACGTTCCTGTATCGATCAGCGCCCTATGAACTTGCCAGTTTACGAGGTTAGAGATCACCAGAGGCTGTTTGGAAGCAAAGGGGGTACTCGTTAACTCACTCCGAACAAAATAAAGGTTTTGCTCCCCTGTTTGCTGAATAGCAGGTGCATTGACTGACTTTTCCAGCAAGTAGATATGTCTGCCGAGTTGAGTGTTCCTCGGCATTTCTACCATGATAACGTTTATAACCCCTTGAATCTGAGGGGCCTAGTTGCCTCTTCTTCTGTTGGGTTGTGCGCGCTGATTGTCTTCGACGTTGTTGCCCGCTCCTTTGTCTTTCTTGAAGCGATCCAGTTTTTTCGCGTTGATCAGCTTCTGAATCTCTCGCTTCAACACATTACAACTCTTTGTATCATGACCGTGATCGTGGTGGTAATCACAGTACTTGGAGTTGTCCTAGGTGTGAGCGAACTCAGGGTCAAGTGGGTATGGGATAGGCAGGACATCTCCGACCTGGAACAGGATGTCTTCCCGAGTCTTGTTCAGGGGAGTAAACTGTGGCTCTCTAAATCTCTACCTGGGAGTGGAGGTTTGATTCCGATCTGGGCGCGGGCAGTTGTTACCCTCTTGACTCTGGTCAGCTAGCGTGGCCAAGCTGTCCTGAGTCTTGTCTTTTCTTTTGGGGTTGTCATCCTTAGTATTTTCTGTCGAGCAGAATAAGTGTGAATTGACCAACAATTCTGCTTTTGAGGCACTGGGGTTCATTGTCACTATGGTTTTCAATAGCCTCGACCTCATGTTGTTCAAATAGCAGAAAGTGATCTCTGGGTCGTTGGTCGTTGTCACTTGCTCGAGCATCTCTTCGAATCGCTTGAGATAGCTGCTGTAGGACTCGTGGTCTCCTTGTTTGATTTTGCCCAAGTCGAACCTTTTCTTGGGAGTGGGTCCTGCCGTACCGAACTCTTCCAAGAAACTTTTCCTGAGGTCTTCCCAGCTACCAATCGATCCACGAGGAACTCTCCCCAGCCATGCTTGTGCCTTGCCTTGGAGATTACCCTCAAAAGCTCTCATCTTAAGTGCCTCGATTTCTGTGACCATTTGGATCTGTGCCTCGAATGACCTGAGCCAATCGTTTGCCCGTGTCTTCTCGAAGTATTTTTCGAACTGTGGGAAGGTAATTCCTTGTGCGGGTGGCGCGTTTTTGATCTCCGGGGTGAAGGGGCTTCCTTCTAGCGGCTTTGTGGTTACGAAACCGAGGTTGGCCACAGTTAACTCGACCATTTTTTCTTTATGGCTTCCATTTCGTCGGCCAACCGCTTCTCGGCATCGATTGTGAGTCTGGAAAAGGTAGTGTGCGATGAGCCCTTTGAACGGATATCCACTGACCGATGACTCTGCCTTCATGTAGATTTCGTTGGATGCATAGCCCTTGCTGAGCGAGACGCTTCAGCGGAATATCTGACCGAGGTAGGATAGTAATTTGGATCATAATATACTTCAACCTGCTGCTCGGCATGAGCTCTGTGTCTTGGTCGCTGCTCCTCTGCCTCAGCGTACTCACGAGCTCTGCGATGATTATCCTTCTCTGCGAGGGCATGATGCTCTTGTCCGTAGTGATGGTGATGACGCGATGGATTCTGGCAGCTGTACCTGCTTTTCGCCTGATCATCTACCCTTTGCTCATGATTCTCTTGATCCAAGGGTATATGAACGATAGAGGGAATTCGTCTACTCGGAGCAGGCAGTTGTTGAGAGGCCTGGCCATCACCAACAATTGCAGGATTGCTGGGAGCAGGCAACGCGAACTCAACATCTGGCACCGAGGCATGGCCCATGGCAAGCAGTTGTTGATTGAGCGCGTACATTTTATTATAGTAGTCTGCTTGCACTTGTAGGGCAGCAGCTTGTTGCTCAGGGGTTAGCCCAGGCAAGGCCGCCTGGCTACCTTAACCATTCTCTCACTGACGGTTTACCTGAACCCTGAGGTCTTGAGCACAATCCCGCTGCTCGTTAACTACTTCATGAGCATCTCGTTGACTCGCTTGATTCTGGCTGGCGTGTTGGGACAATTGTTCCTCAACATACGGAACGTCCTTGCCATAAGCTGCATGCCAAGCAGCCATCCTCTGATTCCTTGTTTGCACTCCCTGATGGGGGTGCCTTCGGTGGTAGATCACCGGGTAGTGGGTTGTTTCCAATCAAATAGCTTCCATCCTGGTGGTTGCTAGCGGTGGCGTGATGCTTGCTACCCTTACCAGCCATTGAAATAATACCGTTTGTCGGAAAACTATCGGAAAGACTGATAAGAAAGCTTTGAAACTTCATTTCCCGACAATGGAACCAAACTGATGTGGTAAAAAATCAGTCTTGTGTCGTCCGATTGAAATGTAGGATATCTGAGCTTGATCTGCTTCCTTGAACATGTCTAAGAACCCGAAATCAACTTAGTGGAAGTGCAAGACTTGGCCTCGTGAAACTACTCTGGCATGAGAGTAAGTATCACGTGAGAGTCAAAAGAGAATTTGACATAGGTTTGAGACTTGTTTGTGGTTTATGGAGGGGTATTTATAGGCCCCCAATGATTTAGAATCCTTGTAGGATTCAGCTTCAATAGTTACCTAGCCAATTTAGGAGGAAACCCCTAAATTGTAGGCATGACAGGCGGTTGGCCGCGAGAATATATGAGCAGATATGGTAAGAGTCATGTTCAGATAAGGAAACCTTTAACCTGTCTTGGAGAGCAAGTTTCTGAGGTTCCATGCTCGATGCTTGGCAGGGTGAGCAAGGCTCTGCCCGGCTATATGATGTAGATCTTGTGAAGACAAGTGTAAATCCCGGGCATGGCCCCTGGTTGGGCAGGCAAGGCCTATGCCCGGCCAGGCTTGGGCGGGATATGTCTGATTCTCTACCTGATGCAAGTGTAGTCCACGGGCATGGCCCCTGGTCGGGCAAGCAAGGCCTATGCTCGGCCAGGTTTAGATAGGAGTTGCATCGTCCATCGCTCGATACCTTGCTAGCTCTACCTGCTAGGCCTGGTAGGTCCAACGTTGACTGACCCTGTGACTAGCATGTGATGGTCGCTCGTGTCGTGCTCGTGACCAGCTTTGGGTCGAGCACATCAGTTTAATACATAACATATTGTACCATGAGAATGTACAACAAGTTCTTAAGAAACTCACCCACACCAGAAACCACGTACTGTGAAAGTGAAACCTCGCTATAGCTATAAACACACCAATGACTGAAATCCTTTGAATTTTGATGTCAAGGAAATGATAATGAACCCAAGTTGAGGCCGGTAACATTTCTTGATTTGTACTGGCAAGTGGCAAGTGGCAAGTGGCAACTGATCCAATGTAATCTATATGTTGATTTGATGCTGAAAAAACAGATAACTGTCGGAATCATCAAATATTGATTGACCATTTTTTTAGATTTTAGGCTACTTCTTCAACACATACACAGCACAGGCTGCCTACCAGTACCAATGTAAATAGCCCAACAAAGACATCTTCAACCTATAATTAAGTAGAAGCAAAGCTTGGAAACACATTTTAGAAATATAGCACGAGGAAAATATATAAATACAAATTACAGAATGTAAGAAACAATTAAAAGTTACTGCTTAGAGTGAACAAGTCTGGAAGTCTGCTGAAATGGCAAGCTTCTTTGAAGTCTGCTAAAATGGCAAGCTTCCTTGAAGTCTGCTAGTGAACTAAGCTTGTGAATGTCTGCTGATGACTAAGCTTGTGAAGGTCTGCTGATAAACCTTTACAAAATTTGCTAGTGAGGCTTTGCGAAATCTGCTAGTGAGCCTTGACTAAGTCTGTTGGTACTTCAATAAAGTCTGCTGTTGTAGAACAGTGGTCTACCTGTAGAACGAAAACACTGTTGGTCCGAGGCCTGTGCCACACATAGTTTCCTTAAAACAGATTCGCCCCTTCCCGCACGTGCTTGGAAGATTTTCTAGATGTATGTCTCCCAGGATACAACGGAGACACCGGAGAGACCTTTAGCACAAAGGTTTCAAGTGAACTGAATATGTGTCTGATTTTATCACCAATAGAAATATAGGAGGCCAAAGGAAACGCTAGTAAAGTGCGAAGTAGAGAGAGTCTGTGGTGATTGTTCTTTATCGTGTGTTTCATTTGTGGATGTAATCTCATTTTATAGGAGAGACACGAGACTGATTAAATAACCACATTGATGATGAAATAATTCCATCATCAATAATATCTCTCATTAAAGCTAGTAATAACAACTCATAAAGTATATTATAAATGTTGGAATTACAAAAAACCAAAAGAAAAATTAATAAAACGTGGGTTGGTCTGAATAGGCAAATTTGGCCCGACATTCGTGTTAGCACTTGCACATGAGTGCAATATCTCAAAGGCTAGACTGGACCATGATTTGCATCCCCCCCACCCCCCACCCCCGCGCAGGCTTGCGAGAGAGAGATTCTATTCTATACAAGCTTACCCTTATTGCAAAAGACACTTGTATATAAACCACTCAAACTTTTGTTAATTTTTTTAATGTGGGATAAACCCACTTCCAACAACCAGACTTTAATCAATCATAACTTATTCATCCAAACACCAATTTGGACAAATAAATATATGATTTCAATGTTCTAACTGAGTAGAATACGATTTCATAATTACCCTTGTCATTACACAAATGACTCGTGAAGAAATACGTGCCAAAAAATTACACTATTTCATTCTTTAAACATAATTTTTCAAACAACACAAACCTTGATCCAACCAAAATTTTGAATCCAGATATTTGATATTGGTACTCCATCTACTCCAAACAAACACTTGTTTAAAAGTTTACTTTTAAAAATTATATATACAATTCGTATCACTTCAACATTATCATTCACATTCCGTATTAACATATTAATTAATTATGCTCAGGCATTAATACAACATACTTCATTCGTTCTGGATAAAGAGTCATCGTTTGAAAGTCTAACTTTTTAAGAAAAAATGGTATTTTTAGTAGATTATTAGTAATAATATGACACATCTATATCTTAATTATTGAAAGTGGATATTTTAAGTAAAACATCTCAAAATGAAATAAAAGACTCTTTGCCTGAAATATTTATATATATGTGTGTGTGTCGGTGTGTGTGTGTGTGTGTGTGTGTGTGTGTGTGTGTGTGTGTGGAGGCTGTTTCAAGATCTTTCGTTTCTAAATCTGGAGATGGACCATGAGAGGACAACACATTTGTGTAAAGAAAAAAAAATCAAAGGTGTGATTTACAGCTGACTTTTTCGATATCAGCAAGACATTCCAAGTTTGTTTAAATTTCTTTTTAATTGTATTTAGAATGGTAAAATATATATTTGACATAATTTAACGGTTAAATTTAACATTCATCCAAAAAATGGATGTGCTTGTATCATAACTAAAGTTTGGTGACCCAAATAACATTTACAAAGTTTCGGTGGCTGAATTGTAAGAAGGTGAAATGACTGCGATACCCTTAACGAGCCTAAGGTGCTCTACGAAAATGCACCGTGATTCAAAAAATTTATACACCGCAATTCAAAAAATTAAAAATGCACCGCGATTCAAAAATATATGCACCACGATTTAAAAATATATGCATTAATTTTTACACCATGGTTCAATAATTTAATTGTATAGTCTAATTGTACCGCGATTCATTAATGTTTGTATCGTGATTCATTAATTTTATTGTATTATTTTTTACACCGCGGTTCAATAGATTAATTGTGTAGTCTAATTATATCGCGATTCATTAATGTTTGTACAACGATTCATCAATTTTATTGCATTATTTTTACATTGCAGTTCAATAGTTTAATTATGTAGTCTAATTGTACCGCGATTTATCAATGTTTGTACTGCAATTCATCAATTTTATTGTATTATTTTTTCACCGCAATTCAAAATAGTTTAACTACCCAATGTAATTGCTACGCGGTTCAAAATCGTAAGGAAACAAACCATATCCTCATTCTTCTTCTTCCTTCTCCTCTGTCATAAGTATTCTTATTCCTCCTCCTTCGCCTTAGTTACTGTTGCGCAACAATGGTGATTTTCGAATGCAAATTATGTTGTCGGAGCTGTTGAAGGAGACGATGACATTTCCATAACAATATTTCAAAAAGTGGTCTTTTGTGGTTGAAAAAAGAATGGTGGACTTTTAGGGTTAAAAACTAAAACAAAAATAGACCGACCAGAATTTTACCCACAATTATAGTATTACGTTTGGGCTATTTTATACTCCCCCCCCCCACTGTGCTAGATCTGCTTTCATGTTTGGTTTGTCCCAATATAAAATTGCATTGTTTGAAATATTTCTTTTTATGACAACATTTTTACAACATTGAACTTATTTTTTCATCATACTTTAATCATGAGTCATATAAACATAGACTTTAAAGAAAATTATACACCAAATCAATATTAATAATCAAGTCAATTATTTTTTCTTTAATCAGTGTATTGGGTATAATAATTTTGGGATGAAGGTGGTATATACTAATATACTGACAATTTTTGTGCAGTTATAGAAGTTTGACTAAGTGCTTATTTGGTGGAGCGTTTTGGTCAAAACGTTGACAAAAAACGTATTATTTTCACTTTAAACGTGTTTCAATACAGCGTTTTAAAAATGTACATCATTTTAAAACGCTCCAATTTGGAGTGTTTTAAAAATATATTATGCGTTTACAACTACTATGTTTATGAAAAATAGCTTTTTGAAATAGTTTTTCAAACGTGTTTACAAAAATACAACTACGTTTTCAAAACGTTGCACCAAACGAGGCATAAGATTTATATTAAAGATACACTAGAGTATGTGTCCGTGCCTATGACATGACGTTAGTACTTGAACATATTATTGTAGGCTCGTGTTTAACGTATCCTAAATGAAATTCAACAAAAATATTGAGAAATATGAGGAGTTGGGGAGTTGGAGAGAGAGATGGTTAGTTGCACAACTACCTTCACACATGTGAAGGTAGGTTTTAATCGTGACCGAAAGATTTGATAAAAAAAATAAATTTCAACCTTTAGATAATTGTAATCAATTATACAAGTGGGAACATGAGCTCTATTGTATTATAAATTTTTAAAAACAATATTTATAAGTTTCGTCAACCACTCACAAATTTAAAAAATAAGTTTTGTGCAGTTATAGAAGTTTGACTAAGTGCTTATTTGGTGGAGCGTTTTAGTCAAAACGCTGACAAAAAACGTATTATTTTCACTTTAAACGTGTTTCAATACAGCGTTTTAAAAATGTGCATCATTTTAAAACGCTTCAATTTGGAGTGTTTTAAAAATATATTATGCGTTTACAACTACTATGTTTATGAAAAATAGTTTTTTGAAATAGTTTTTCAAACGTGTTTACAAAAATACAACTACGTTTTCAAAACGTTGCACCAAACGAGGCATAAGATTTATATTAAAGATACACTAGAGTATGTGTCCGTGCCTATGACATGACGTTAGTACTTGAACATATTATTGTAGGCTCGTGTTTAACGTATCCTAAATGAAATTCAACAAAAATATTGAGAAATATGAGGAGTTGGGGAGTTGGAGAGAGAGATGGTTAGTTGCACAACTACTTTCGCACATGTGAAGGTAGGTTTTAATCGTGACCGAAAGATTTGATAAAAAAATAAATTTCAACCTTTAGATAATTGTAATCAATTATACAAGTGGGAACATGAGCTCTATTGTATTATAAATTTTTAAAAACAATATTTATAAGTTTTGTCAACCACTCACAAATTTAAAAAATAAACACTTAATTTGTTTCTTCCATTGCTTTCGGAGGAAGACAAAATTAGAAGTAAAATGCACAACCCCCTTATGTGAGCACAAATAAAAAAACAAAAATGAAATTATTTTATACATCTAGCCATTTAGATTTCTAGACAATTAAGAATCACAAAAAAAAAAAAAAAAAAAAAAAAAGAGTGAAAAACAATAGCTTAGCTCGAAATGTTCGCATCTCCCATACGCTAGTGTCAACACAGATTCTTGTTATCGTATATATTAATCTCACATTATGGAAACGTTTTAATTGCCAACTCCTTCAATGATCGTTCTAACACCAGAGTGCCCACGCTCTGCAACATTGCACTAATCATCCAAAAACATGAGACCAACACGTTTCCATGGCGGACCAATTCACAAATCTCTGAGCCTGCGCCCCCGCCACATCGATAGAACCATCACATCTGCTTCTTATTCTTATTCGTCTCAAACTCAAACCCCTTCAAGCCAACAAACACCTCCACTTCACAAAACTTTCTTCAAAGCCCACAACAGAGACCACCGTATAAAAGACTTGAGCTACGATATCAAATTCGAACAAACTATCAATAATCTATGTAAAGAAAATTGTTTAAACGAAGCAATTGACACTCTAGGTTTTATTGAACGTCCCTCTGAGTCTATATATTCGATGCTCTTACAACTATGTATTCAACAAAGAGCTCTTGAGCAGGCCAAACGGGTCCATTCCCACACCAAGAGGTCGGGGTCTATGCTTGGGGTTTCACTTTCCAATCGCCTTCTTCGTTTCTACTGTAAATGCGGAAGCTTAGTAGATGCTCGGAAGGTGTTTGATGAAATGAATGATAGGGACTTAATCTCATGGAATGTTATTATAGCTGGATGTGTGAGAGCAAGACAGCTTGATGAGGCCAGGAGCTTATTTGATTTAATGCCCGAAAGAGATCATTTTTCATGGAACAATATTATTTCTTGTTATATTCAGCACGGCCGTGTTAATGATGCTCGAGAGTTGTTTGATCAAATGAAGGAGAGGGACACGTGTTCGTGGAATGTAATGGTTAGTGGGTATACAAAAAAGGGAAGGCTCGGGGAGGCGAGGAGTTTATTTGATGAAATGCCTGAAAAGGATGATTTCTCGTGGACTGTCATCATTTCTGGTTATGTTAAGCATGACCGACCTAATGATGCAATTGAATTATACAGAATAATGCAGAGAAGTTATCACTTTAAGGGAAATCAGTTTACAGTCACTAGTGCTCTCGCTGCTACGGCTAATATTCAGTGTTTGGGTCTCGGGAAGGAAATTCATGGTCATATTTTGCGAACGGGGTTAGATACTGATGCAGTTGTTTCGCGTACCTTATCTGATATGTATGGAAAATGTGGGTGTTTAGTTGAAGCTAAACATATATTTGATAGTAGAACGGACAAAGATGTTATATCATGGACCGCAATGATTGATAAGTACTTTGAGAGTGAGAAATGGGAAGAGGGATATATGTTGTTCTTGAACTTATTGAGATCTGGGATTAGACCTAACGACTTTACTTTGGCTAGAATTCTGAATGCATGTGCTCAACAATGTACAGAGGATTTGGGTACACAAGTTCATGGGTACATAATGCGAATTGGGTTTAACCAATTTTCCTTTGCAGCAAGTGCTCTTGTTAGTATGTATTGCAAATGTGGAAATATTGAGATTGCAAGCAGGGTATTTAAATGGATACCCAATCCAGATTTGTATTCATGGACTTCTTTGATTAGTGGTTATGCTCAGAATGGCCAACCTCATGAAGCTCTGACGTTATTTGAATCACTTCTTGATTCTGGAACTAAGCCTGATTACATTACGTTTGTTGGGGTTCTTTCTGCTTGTACTCATGCTGGCTTAGTTGATAAAGGACTTGAATATTTTAACTCCATAGAGGAGAAACACGGACTAGCCCATACAGCAGAACACTATGCTTGTGTGGTTGATCTCCTAAGTCGAACTGGCAGACTAAGTGAAGCTGAAGAAATGCTTAGTAGAATGGTCATAAAACCTAACAAGTTCATGTGGGCTTCACTACTCCGTGGTTGCAGAGTTCATGGAAACCTTGAGTTGGCAAAACGAGCAGCGGAAGCATTATTTGAAATTGAGCCTGAGAATCCAGCTACATATGTAACCCTTGCCAATATGTATGCTGCTGTTGGTAAGTGGGATGAAGTGGTGAAAATCAGAAAGATGATGGATACAAAAGGAGTAGTAAAAAATCCAGGAGTAAGTTGGACCGAGATCAAGAGGAAAGTCTATGTGTTCTTCGTGGGAGATACATCCAACCCAAAATATAAGGAAATACAAGAATTGTTGGGGGAACTGCTGAAAAAAATGAGGCAAGAAGGGTATACCCCTGGGACAGATAATGTGCTGCATGACGTAGAAGAGGAGCAGAAGGAGCAAAATCTGTCATATCACAGTGAGAAGCTTGCCGTTGGATTTGCAATTATTGCTACCCCACCAGGAATGCCAATAAAGGTTTTCAAGAACTTAAGAACTTGTGTTGACTGTCATACGGCCTTTAAATTTATCTCAAAAATTGTTGATAGAAAAATAACCATAAGAGATTCAAGTAGATTCCATTGTTTTGAGGGTGGAGGTTGTTCATGCAAAGACTTTTGGTGACACCAGTTTCTTTAATTTTGCCTTGTTGATTTGAAGTCGGTTATAGGCCAAAAGTATTGAGACGAGGCACTTCCATAATTTTACGCCAAATAGTTTGCTTTACTCCCTCAATCCCAAAATATACGACGTTTTGTGAGAGTATTTTTTGTTCCAAAATAGTTAACATTTTGTAATTTTTAAGAAACTTTTTCCTCTTTTTCCAATTCTATCCATATTTATCGACTCTGTAACTCGTGTTTGATTCTTTGGACAAAAATATCAAGACACCTCATTAATGTTCAGATATGGACAGTTTAATTTTTACAATATATTTCTTTGGTTTATATAAAAAAAAACTCAAAAACGTCGTATATTTTGGAACTGAGTAAGGGTTTTCTCTGTTTTTTTGGTCACATTGTGGTTGACAATCTCCTTTTAAAATAGGTACCACAGGCATTGAAGGTTTTCTGAAAAGAGTAGTTATCGAAGTGTTTTTCCAAGTCCATCCAGAAAATCATGGAATATGTGTTTAGAAGACCAACAAGCTGCTTTGCAGCAATCCTGCGAGTACAGGGAAACTATGTCATGGGCCTTATGGCTAGTAATAGAACTTTGTGCCCGTGCCAATGGGTTGACAATATATCTTAGAGGTATATTTAATACAGTATCTATAAAATATTTAATAAAATATTTTTAAAAAATATTTGACCAAAATATCTTTTATATAATTTATTTTTTTCTTTTTTTTATTAAATTTAATTTAACAAATTTTAAATTTAAAAATATTTTAAACACAATTAATTTATTAATTAATTTGATTTAGCTACTAAACACAATTTAATTACTAATTAATTTGATTTAGTTATACTAAGTGAAAAATTATCTTTGAGTTAGGTTTAAATTTAAAAAAAATTTAATTTGATTTGAATTAGGTTTAAATTAAAAAAAAACAAGTTTTGGGTAATTTAATTTTTTTGTTTTTTTAATTAAATTTAAATTAGCTAAAATTTAATTTTTTGTTTTTTATTAAATTTAAATTAGCTAATTTAAAATTTAATAATTAGTTTGATTAGAATTAGGTTTAAATTAAAAAAAAAACAAGTATTATGTTTAGGGACCGGTTTTGTACCAGTCCAAATGGTGAGATGGGCTAGGGATCGGTCTGGTTGCAGTCCAAAATGGGGGGGATGGGTTTGGGCCTGGTTGGGTGGCAGTCCAAAAGGGGGGATGGGTTAAGGGTTGGTCTGGTAGCAGGCGCTGGGCTTGTGGGGGGAAAAGAATAGGTTTGGGACTGACTTCAATCCGGTCATTAAACCCAAAAGTTTTTTTTTATTTAAACATAATTCAAATCAAATTAATTATTAAATTTTAAATTAGCTAATTTAAATTTAATACAAAAACAAAAAATTAAATTGTAGCTAATTTAAATTTAATTAAAAACAAAAAAATTAAATTACCCAAAAAATGTTTTTTTATCCCAAAACTTTTAAAAAAATTAAACCTAATTCAAATAAAATTAATTATTAAATTTTAAATTAGCTAATTTAAATTTAATAAAAAAACAAAAAAATAAATTTTAGTTAATTTAAATTTAATTAAAAAACAAAAAAAATTAAATTACGTAAAGGGTATTTTGATAAAACATTTTTTAAAAGTGTTGTATTAAGCATTTTATAAGTGTTATATTAAGTATCTATGTATATCTTAAGGTCTTAATATATATTATAATAAAAATAATACGTAAAAATTAAGAGGATATATTATTTCAAATGATAATTAAAAGATGCATTCTGAACTCAACCTATAGTTAAAAGGAGTTATTTGTAAGACCCATAACCGATCCGACCATGGATAGCCTGGTCAATAGACCGAGTTGTACCATCATAGCTAGTATTTGGTAAAGAATCGATTAGAAGGACCTAAGAGCATCATCAATGTGTATATTCTTAATACAACTTCTTAACTGGGTCTCACTGCCACCTACACATTTTTCTCTTCTTACATACTTAAGAATAAATCTTCCCATTATATACTATTCTTACACAACTTCTTACACAAAAAATATTAAATTTAACACCATTCAAAATAAAATAAAAAAAACCCTCCCCTTCCCCCCACACACACAACCCAATTGACCAGCATCCTTAAACAAGGAATCAGACCGAGACGTAGTTCACTCAGCTGGGGACTAAATGTTGCGGTGTAAGTGTTGCGATGCAAGTGCGGCAATACTAAATGAGCAAGTGCGGCAAAGCTTTTATCAAATGAGTGCGGCAAAGGTAAATATGTGATGTGATGGTCGCGTCTACCGCAATAGACTGCCTACGTATCCTTAGTCAAGTAATCAGACCAAACGTAGTTCGTCTTGTGGCTATGCGGAGTGAATTGTTTCTAGGAACTCGGCCTCTCTTGGAGAACAAGACATTTCCCTATAAATTCCCCCCCTTAAAGGAAAGTTTCCCACACAGCCAAAATGCATGGACTGTATTGCCTCCTCAAGAACTCAGTCTTCAACGGAGAACAAAATCTTTCCCTATCAATCCGGGGCTGTTTACCTCTTAAAGGAAAGTTTCCAAACATCAAACAAATGCATTGTTAAAAAGGAAAATACCTTCCTTTCCTTTACCTTTGTCGTGTTCATGCAGCAAATTGCGGCTGATGTTGCTTTGTTGCCACGCTTTCTGTTGTATTTTGCACTTTGGGGATTTTTCTTTTTATCCTTGTTCGGCCTTATTTGGAAAATCCTTTCCCCTGTCCCGCTTTGTTTTCGGCTTTAGCTGGAAAATTTTTCTTGATGCTGCTGCATTTGTTCTTGTTGCTCCTTCTAACCTTGGTCAGAAGCTTCTTTTCCTCGCTGCAGCATCTCTTGGTATCAGCTGATATCATCTTTTCTTTGCTGTTGTTTTCTTTTCGCTCCATTCTCTAGCTTTAGCCGAAAATTTTTTCTTCTGCCGCCGCATTTTCTCTTGTTGCATGTACTTAAAAAAATTTCTTCCTTGTACATGCATTTTTCCTTCTCCCGATTTTTTTTTGTTTTTTGTTGTTTTTTTTTCTGTATGCCTGCCATTTCTCTTTATTTGCATGCTTATTACCTTTTTTTTCTCTCTCTCTTTTTTTTTATTTGGTCCGCCTGGAAATACTTCTGATCTGCTAGATTTTGGTATTGTTTGGCCCTTTTGAAGCATTTCTGACTTTATTAATGATGTTTATGCATGTCCTATTTATGTCTAAATGATGCAATTAAGTGATGATGCATGCAATTTATTTTTTACAGTGCATGATTAAGCTAGTGGTCACTATTTGACCCTACCATGCATGATTTATACTATAAATGCAAATGGGGCTAAATGATGCATGCTTATGCTGCAGGGACATAGTAAATGCCATGTGGATATTTATTTTTATGATTGGTGGCATGTTATTTTCTTTTTAGCGCACCCCGATTGCAGCTTATTGGATAATAAATGCACATGATGAATGTATGTACTACTTTATTTAATGCAAATGTGATGCCTAAAAATTATAGGATGCCTATTAACATGATGCATGGATATTTTCCTATTTTATCATACATGCAACAATGCAAAATGTAGTATATATCTTTAAAATGCAAAATGCGTTTTTTATCATGCCTATAATGCAAAAACATTTATCTAGATGCAAAATAATACATAAAAAAAATTTGTTTTGTTTTTTTTATTCTTCTTTTTGTTTTTTTTTGTTTTTTGTTTTTTTGTTTTTTTGTTTTGTTTTTTTTTTGAAAACATGTACAAATATTTACAATGCAATATAATTTATATGATGCAAAATAAATAAACACATGCAGACTCGAGACAAACGCACAAAACAAAGCTATACCAACCTAATGGGTAATGGCACGCTGTATCCCCAAGATGGATTTTAAAGGAATATACCTTCGGGTTTGAGCAAGCTTCCCTTTCTTTCTTTTTTTTTTTTTTTTTTTTTTGTGATACGCGGGGAAAGAAAAAGGCAGTCACTTCCTTCTGTTTTTGGCCATACCATTGTTGCAGGGTTATACTTGGCATAAGGCTATTCTCCTAGCCCCTGCATTTTTCTTCATAATCAGACAGGGCAACAGTGAATGATCGGAGTCCGAGTCGTCTGGCTGTTTCAGGACAATGGCCACGCAGCTGATGAATAGGACGAGGACACTTCTGGCGCTTCTCATTCTGATGAGACTGAGCCTTTCTATGCCTTGCAGAAGAAGTATATGTGACCGGCCAGGCGGATGCCACAGGCACTGATGGACTGCTCTGGGGCTTAAGCTGCAAATGAAGGATAGTTTTGGGGGAAACAAAGGGGGTATAGACAATAATTGATATGTACAGGCAATTAATGTATAATCTAAATTTCTTTAGCACTTATTCCTAAGTTGCACCTTAGGACCTAAATTTTTTATATTTTAGTGTTTTATTTGCGAGCTTCATGTCGTGGTTTTTCTTTTTCTTCTGTCAGTCGAGCTCCCTTGCATGCTAAAGACTAGAGGTAAGATGCCGAGGTTTCAAATAATGCCTTCCCTCTCCTTTTTATCTCCTTATTATTATTTTTTATTTGGCTCTAACTTTTGCCTAGGCCGCCCTTTCGGGTTTTCAGGCTAGCGGGCTGGAGAGGGAAGCACTTGTCGGATAGGGTGGTTCGAGCATAATATCTTTTGAGCTCGTTAAGATTGGAGGGCTGAACAAGGTCTTCTTTTCTGGCTTGTGAGGAGTACGACATCTCCTGACCGGATCTTTTTGACAATATACGCCACATCGTGGAAGAGAGTAATAGTAACCTTTTGATAAGTAGCCCCAGCATCTTTCTAGCCCAGATGGCATGACATGATAGCAGTAGGTCTCCCCAAGGGGTGGTGAATGAGGTCTTTTCTTGGTCTCCTGCTGCCTTTGATTTGACTATAGCCCAGCATGCCGTTGATAAAAAAAAACTTGTTGGGCTTGGGAACGGTCACTACATTGGACAGCCATATCGGGTATTTTCTTTCTTTTTTTTCTTTTCTTTTTTTTTACTTTTACTCTTTTTTACTTCTTTTTTTCTACTTTTTTTTCTTGTGCTTTTTTTTTTAACCCGAATGAAGTTGACGTACGACTGTTTCATGCTTTCTTTTTAAACTTGTAGTGACCATTCTGGCTTGATGCGGTGGGGCTTTTGTCTGATTGACCGAGCATCCGAACATGTGGGGATTCGGTGTTCGACTATGGCTGGATCTGGCCCCGACACCTCTTCATAGGGCCAGGCAAATGTGTCCACGAACTATTTGAGAAGATCCATGAGTGTTACCTTTTCAGAACCTTGCAGGTAGTTGCCGATTTTGATTTCTTTGATTTCCTTGTCCAACCCCAGATTGATAGTGGATCAGTCTTCAGTTGTTGTTGGTGAATGATGTTGTTCCTGGTGCTCGACTGACTTTACAGGCTCAAGCAAATAATTTTTTTATCTTTTGGGTCATTTTAAATGACTCATTATTATAATGGTTTAATGCGTCTTTTAATGTAGGTGCAACTAAGAAATAAGCAAAGACGTTTAGATTATTATTAAAAGCAAACCGTACAGGGTTTAATACATTATTGAGGACCTGGGGTTTGGGATCCTCAATTTTAGGAGCGGATCGGTAGATGACCAATCCGTAAGGCTAGGGAAACGAATAGGGGTAATATATCCGAAGTGGTCCATCAGATCTACGGATGTAAAAAGTGGACCGGTCGTAGTATACTAGTTCTGCAGAGGTTTATTAGAAACAGGCTCAAACTCAGCAGGGAGCTTCTCGTAATCAGTACCTCGGCCTATCATGCCCAGGAAGCTGTCATCAACCTCAATCATGTTGATTTGAGGTAGAGGGTTATTGATTATATTTGGTCTGGGAGTGGGCTTTTCAATAACCTTATCATCTATAAGATCTTGAATAGCATTTTTGAGCAGATAATATTTATCGGTGAGGTGACCACTTTGCGGCGATGATATTCACGATCTTGGGCATGATTCCGTGTCCCGGGCGGGGTCAGTGGCTTATAATTTTCCATAGGCTTTAACACTCCTTGTGCCATTAGCCCCTGCAGGATTACAGACTGGGAGGCTTGCAACTCATCATAATGCCGGTTCTGATTTCTGAAATTTCTGTTCGGGCCATTATTTCCTCCGACGGTGTTGACAGACCTATCCGCTCCATAAGACCATGGAACAGTGCCATAACTTTAGGTAGGAAAAGTGGCTGATGCATTTCCTACCACATTGATTGGGCGGGTGTGGGCATGGTGTCTTCCACTTTAGAGTAACGGAAAGAGGTAGGAGGCGTATTGGCTTGTAATTGCCCCTGTTCAGTATATCATCATCAATACGGGCTCCTATCTCTACTATTTCTTTAAAATTGGTGTAGGGAAGGTACCGCATATATGTTCCGTAAATGGCCGGAGGTTTTTGATGAACATTCGGCATGACTCGGCTGGATCGGGTCTATCAAAGGTTTGAGCCAACTTTCTTTTCCATCTGACCGCGAACTCAGCACAGGTTTCTTTTTCCCTCTGGGTGCACGACTCAAGGTCTCTTATATTTTCAGGACTAGTGTTGTCTTTGTACTTTGTACTTTTCGAGAACGCTATTTGGTCCCACGTATTCATAGTCTTTGCTATTAGACAACATTAGCCATTGTTTGGCGACCCCTATTAGGGTGAGGTGAAAATTGGAAGCCATAGCCTCAAAGCTAGCTCCCCTTATTGCATGCCGGTGGAATAAGATTTTAAGTGGGATATAGGGCATCGGTCCATCAAATCTTTCTATGTCGGGCATTTTGAATTTGAAAGGCAATCGCGCGCAGTTAATGTAATGTCGGTGCGCGTAGAAAATTCCCCTTTGTTGAGAAGTTTGAGTACCATAGCTTTTATATTTTCCACGTCGGCATCTATTTTGGTGGCTTGGGGAGTTGGTTTTTGGTATATCTTATTTGGATTAGGGAAGGGGGTTGATTTATGTGTCCGGTAAGGGTTTTGGGCTGGATATGGATATTGGGCTGGTGGATTTTGGGTAGGATACGGATTTTGGGCTGGATAAGGATTCTGGGCTGGTGGATTTTGGATGGTTTCGGTTGGGCGGCCAGGATCATTATAAGGTAAATAAGTGGTAACTTGGCCTGGTGATGTGGTGGATTTTATGATATGTAATTCCCTAATTTTCTAGACATTTTTAGTATTATTTTAATGTATTTTAGTTTAGTTTGATGTAATTTTGAGTAGTTTATGATTTGGTAAGTTTTTGGGTAACTTTTGTAATTTTGAGACTTTTTGTTAGTATTTTGTGATGTCCCCGCAAAAGTTCATTATTGTGGAAGATAAAATTCTTTGGTATCGAAGTGCGAGGACCAAGCTGTCAAAAGCTGAAAGTTCAAGGATCGGATGTCAAAAGCGGCGAGTTCAAGTGTCGGAGGAGAAAGGTTGAAGGTTTAGGGATCAAAGTGAAAGAAGGAGGATTTGGAAACTATTTATTTTTGGTAATAGATGGTAGGAGGATTTGTCTACCTTTTATTAAATATTCTCTTTCCTTTTTCTTTTAAGAATTTCCTTTTTAGTTTAGGATTAGGTTTTGGGAAACAAGTATATATACTTGTTTTGACTTCATAATTTTCTTCTTCTTCTCCTACGAATTTTCTCTAGAGATTTTAGCTACTTTCATGGAAGCTTAATTATATTGCTTTGGGTTTGAATCCTGAACCGTTTGTTTATTCCAATTGAGGTATTAATTTCTTTACTTCTGAATCCCTATTCATAGTTTTACTTGATTGAATTGCTAGATTGATTCTTAGGGTTTTGAGATTTGATCACCCTCTTCTCCCTTGCAATTGATTTAATGCTAGTTTAATCTTAAGTCTGTGTCAGATTATGATTTTACACAAGTAGCAACTTTGAGATTTATGCATGTATCATGGTAAATTGAAAAGGGGTAAAAACTAGATTTCTTTCTATTTGCAATAGAATAGAGAAATCCTTGATCTTAATTTCTCTTGATTTTATCAATTGTTATTGTGAACCTAGACTGTGTCAGTTAGGTTTAGGTAATGATTAGGGAAATAAGTGAGTGTGTCACTACTTATAACCATTAAAAAGGAAGAAATAGGGATTGAAATACATCTCGGATCAAGTGAATAGGGAGGAAGAGAGAGGAATTATACCGATGAAATTGGATTGATAAACGGGGACGGAGACAAACCTGAAGTGTTAGTCCTACTTGTTTATAACTTAGTTTTAATTCCTGTCGTTAGTAGTTAATTAATCATTAATCAGACCCCCAATCTTGTCAAGTGACAATTGTGCAACCAAATAACCGTTCTTCGGTGGATCGACCACGGACTTGTCTAGCCGCAGCTTACGTAGCCGAGTCTTGTCTTGGTAATTAATTTGTAGGCGTGCGACTTTAGCCTGTCACCTGGCGGGTTATAATTTTGTGGGTCCATATTTGGGTTGTTTTGGAGTGGGTTGGTTATAGGAATAGGGAGGTCAATTGGGTTTTGAGGAACTTTGGTGCTTGGGGAAGGATATGGTGGATAGGACGGGTAAGGGCTGATATTTGGATAGTAGGGACTTGGTGGAGGATTGGGATTTGGGGTAGTGGCCATATTTGGTGGGTTAGTGTTTGGTTGAGGAGTTGGGTTTGGAGGCACGTGGGATGTTGATGCTTCTTGGGGGATTGTAGGGGAAGAGTTCACCTCACCACTGGGCTTTGGACCTTGTATAAGACTTGCTATTTGGCTTAGCAAGCGTTCATGTCGTGCATCCAGATTCTGGTCTAGCCAGCTGCATTCTTGGGAGTCGGGCGTACCTTGGAGCCCCTAAATCTGTACCCATATCGGTTGCTCATCTGTTGCCATCTTGCTTTCGGATCTGTTCTTTCATGCGATTATGTCCTTGTCGATCGATGATACCTTACGTTACGATTTACGTGCTTATTTCCGTATCAACCGGCGATACTATCTACGCCTTTCCAAATTCGGGCCGGGTTTAGAGGAAAATGGGTTATGGAGGATCGAAGGTTGAAGGCTTTACGGGTTTAGTGCAGCGTGCCTTTATTAGTGTATTTTATTATTGTTTGTTTTTGTTCCCTACAATTGATCGGATAAGTACTTGTTTTATTTTGACGGTCTCAGGACTTTTCCTGGAACAGCAGATTCTTTCTCCAGAGTATAGGACTAACGTATTCCTCATGCCTTTCGACTCCCAGGGCTGGGCTGGTCTCGAGGCGAGTAACAAGCATATACTCTTTCCAGGATCCACCATTCGAAATGGTCTAGGTCGAGCATCAGAGAATAATAAATCAGCCCCTGCTTATTATCTTTCTTTTTTTTTGTTGCGCAGCTATTTTTTTCATTCATTTTTTTAAAACTTGCGCATTATATATATATATATATATATATATATATATATATATATATATATATATATATATATATATATTTATTTTTTCTTTTTCTTTTTTTAATTTTATTTTCATATATCATTTTTTTTTTTTGCATGGGCGACTCACAATTCGGAGATGCAAAAACCGGTCGGTCAATGAAGTGTCACGAGAATATATATGCATTCTAACGTTGGCTCATGCAGGGTAGGCCATGGTGTAGGAGTAGATTCGAATATAGCTATATGCATGTGCGT
This sequence comes from Codonopsis lanceolata, assembly GCA_013146195.2. NCBI lineage: Eukaryota > Viridiplantae > Streptophyta > Magnoliopsida > Asterales > Campanulaceae > Codonopsis > Codonopsis lanceolata. Next base: position 102,208,302 of record CM028379.1, read on the forward strand.
GTGTGTGGTGTCTGAAGCAAGATAAAATCTTTATTTATTTATAGATATATAAACAGAAAAATAAAACATATATGGTATGTCTTGTTGTTTGTGTGGATTTTCTCGGCTTTTTAGTTTGAACGCAAGCAAGCAAGCACACCACATTTTAAGAAATAGAAAGAAAAGCGGGGAAAATATCTATCCCTATTAATTACAAATTTTGGTCTTATGTCCCAGAAATAAAATGACATAATGAATGCAAATATGTACAAATGTATAGAATAATTTAAAAAAAAAGGAAAAATGATGAGAAAGAAATAATAGTCTGAGAGCGAGAATAAAGCAATAATGAAAATAAAGCCCGGCCTCTTTTTTATTGTGCTGCCCGGAATATTATTGCAACATATATATAAAAAAAAATTTGATTTTTTGCTTTTTCGGATTTTTTTTAATTTTCGAATTTTTTTGATTTTTTATATAATATTGTTAAATACACCTGTAACAGTTATCGAAACGAAACTACTGCAAGATGGAGGATCATATTTACAAATATAGACACGGATATATAGGAACACAATATTCAAATGCATAAATTAATATAACAAGCATACTTTAGCCAGAAACAAATAAAAACAAAAAAAGTTTTATTTTATGAGTCTAGCCTCCATTTATTTAAAATAAAACAACTCTCCCCCACAGCAGTCGCCAGCGTGAGGTTCAGGGTCGCGACCGCGCCGCGCGCTCGATGGATAGGGGTGCGCATGCGTCGTGGATGCGGACACCACGCTTCCTCGTTCCACCCTCCCTTGTTTAGGGGAAGAAGCGAAATCAAAAGTGCGAGAGGAGTCTTGTATGTTTAGCACGTTGGAATGTGTCTCGGTTGCTTTTAGTGGATTTTGTATCCAATATGAGAACTTATGGTTTCCCGCATCAAGTTATCTCTTTTTTAGGGGATACCAGGATATGGGAATGCATTACCCTTTCATTCTCATTTTCCTTTTTTTAGGGGAAAACAGAAAAGTGCAAAAAAAGATATTGCGACGCCCCCACTATGGATTTTATTAAAAATAGTCTTATGGTCTGTTTCAGATTACTATGGGAGCTGTGGGTTTCCCGCATCAAGTTATCCCTTTTTTAGGGGATACCAGGATATGGGAATACATCACCCTTCCATTCTCATTCTCCTTTTTTTAGGGGAAAACGGAAAAGTGAAAAGAAAGAGTGTTGCGAGGCCCCACTGAATCTGAAAGTTTTAGAATCGCCATCTTTATTTTAAGGCAAAAATAAAGAAAAACCAGAAAAAGCAAACCAGAGATAAAAAGCGGGTTCGGAGGCTAAGTTACGAGTTGGGAAGGTGCTAGGCACCCAACTCGTCCTTTCGGTCTCAAAATAGTTTTTGGCTAAAGTATGTTTAGTGTTATATTTATTTAGCAGATAAATAAAGCATTAAAAGACAAGAAAAAAACAAATACATCCGTGACTACATTATTTTTGGACTTGCAGTCATTTCCTTACAATAATTACAAATGCACTTAAAAATATTTGGCCATTATAACAGCTCTTTTACATACTATTTCCTAATTTAATCCGGGCAGCACAACGACTTATATTGACTACATTGTGCCGGATTTAAATATCAACTTTAAAATAATAAATAGACAGAAAAGTAAATAAATATAATAAATAATGTCCTTAAAGGCTTTACCTTTTAGAGCGGTGGTGTGCTCGCTCTGTTCTTCAGGGAGAGGGAGTCTTTTTTGTTGTTTGTTGTGTGGTTGTTGTTTTGATTTGAGCAGAGTGACTGCTTATTTCGGAGACTTTGGGCTTGTCAACTCGAGCAGAGTGACAACTTATTTTGGTAGGTTTTGACCTTTTTGGTTTGGCGGAATAACGGCTTAGTTTTTTTTGTTTTTCGGCTCATTAATCGGGCAGAGTAATGGCTTACTTTGGGATTTTTGGGCCGGGGAAGTGAGGTGGATACCTAACAACTAGGCTAAGGATCACTTATAACCTATGGATATTTATTTTGGCGGAGTTTGGACGGGGTTTGGAGATTTTAGGGGCTTCCACTCACCTATCTAGCACCTCTCGTACTAATATTATCGAAAGAACGAAGAGGCAGAATTTCGTTGCGATTCTTGATCGCGGAACTGAGCAACTGAAATGAGGAGGCCGAGGCTTCTATTTATAGTGAGAATTAGGGACTCGACTGGAATTTTTCGATTTGTTCAGCAGCTTCAATGAGTTGTACCATGAGCTTCAAGAGTTGTACCATTTCCTTTCTGAGAGAGCTACAGTGGAAGGCTTGGTGCGGCCAAGGCATCCCTTGGTGCGGCACCAAGGGGCCTTGGTGCGGCACCAATGCTACTATTCCAGTTTGATTTTTTGCACTTTCACCCCCTGTAGTTCACTATTTCGCGCATCCTGCTTTTCTTTTCGCATTTTTAACTCCTGTAACTTGACATTTGTTAAGTTTTGACAGTTCTTGATATTTTATGTCAGTCACATACCAGGGGTACAAAATTGGGGTGTCTACACTTTGATCAATTTTCATTTGCTGAGGGAACTATTAAGTGCGAAATTAAATATATAACATGTAACTAGTAGTAGTACATAGATATTGTTGTATCGAAATAGACCGAAATTAATCGACTTTCTTCAGTGCTCCTACAGTCCTGTTCTTCAATTTCTGAATCACCTTGTCATCCAACATGCTGTATAATCTCTTCCCCTGCATCTTCAATCTCTCCCAATACTCTTTAATCTTGTAGTCATATCTTACATAAACTGCTGGCACAATCATCCCCACCAAATTCCCTGCAAAGAAAGTCTCTCATTAGTCAGTACAAAACACAGATGGAGCTAGGAAACTTAATTCTGACCGTGCATGCATACCAAAGTAGACAAGGGTAAGCAGGTTAGAGCAGCTTCCAATCACGGAAAGCAACCACAAAGCAGCCACAGTTGCAGCAAACACAAACCACTCTTTCTCAGCACCAATCCTAAACATCCACCTCGCCCCCTCTTCGCTCCATTCCTTTATGGTATTCGCCACCTCCATAGCTGTCTGCTCCTCTACTCCCCGTAGCCTCCACATATCTGCTTCATCTCTACGTACAGTTCACACACACACACAATATATATATATATATATATATATATATATATAGTATACAGTATTCTGGTCAGACGTAACGAAGAAATTAATTCAAAATTTTAAAAAATAACACTTTTAATAATTCATCACTAATAAAACAACATTTTTAATTCTTAATTTTTTAAAATGGAGGCTATAAGTGATATATTTCAAAATAAAACAGTGAATTTTTTACCCGGCCAGAATGGAAGGAGAAATTAGCAGGCACACACGTCCTCGTGCATGTTGTGTGTGTGTTTGATGTGTATAATATATATATATATATATATATATATATATATATATATATACATAGAAAGCTAGCTAGGCTATATGTAAATTAATTACTTTCGGAGGAGGCGAAGAATGTTGCCCCATATGAACAAGGAAGAAACGATGACGATGGCCAACCAAGAAGCGACAGTGAGGAAATTGAACTGATAAACTTGCATAACCACCCATGTTGCCGTAGTTACTAGCACAACAGTTGCACTAAGTTTCCATCTCCTCCATAGATATACCTCTCTCACTATATCTGCACCACAATTACAACAATGATCACCAGAGAATTACGTAAACACCCACACCACACACGCAGCATGAGTGATCAAAGAGAGAGTAGGTATATAACCTCTTCGTGCCGAGGACTCTGTCGGGTCAACTCTCGGAGTTGCAGATTCTGATGCTGTAGACATGCTGGACAATGAAGAAGAAAATGGGTTCAGTACCTCATTTCGTTTTTTTGAAGTTGTTATTTCTTAGAACGTTAAAGAGCTGAAATAATTTAGCGAGATCGGTTTGAGAGGGAGAAAGGCCAGGAATATAGGTGTCAAGTTAAGAGGTAGGTCGGTTTGGAGGTCTACGCGTGTAACATGTAGCACCAGACGTGGATGCCATGCAGCTCTCTCTCTCTATCTCTATTTGACAAGGCTTGACGCTGAAGAAAATGTCACCAATGATGAGACTACTCCTCAAACTGTTATATCACATATCTTCTTTACATAATATGATATTTGTCCGAAATTAGCGTCTCAAACTTCTTGGATAATTAAGATCGAAAATTCTAATTGTGGTTTGAAGTTATTAGATAGTTCTACGTGTATTAGATATTAGGGCATCCACGGTCATAAACCTTTCAAAAGGTTTATTACTCCTATATGTTATTTTACGTCATCAGCTTATAAATTTTTTTTATAAAGCATATTCTCATTATACATCAACTCATAAAAGCTTTATATCATGGACCAACAATTAACTATTTAATTCTTTCTCAATATACATTTATTTTCAAAAATAAATACATTATTTTAAAACATAAATATTTATAGAACAAATATAATACGTCCAAAAAATAATTTATATATTTTTAAATTTTATCTTTGAAAAATACATTTTTATTCATAAATATTTATTAGTAATTCAAAATACCGATGTAACAATATAGACTTTATTGAACTAAATCAATATAAAATCATACAAATTATAATTAAAGTTATATAATACAATGGGAAAACAAAGTAATTTACTAATAAGAAACAACTTAATTTTCATTGTTATTGTCTCCAAAGCGTTCCCAAATATGTTCGACCAAATCAGATCGAAGTTTTTGATGTACTTCCCGATCACATAGTTCCGTATACCTTTGAATGTATTGTTGAAATTCTTGAATAAATCCATGTGATGCGGCTACCGTTGGATCTACTTCTTCATCGCTCCAGTTACTTATTGCATTACCTTCATTCTCCACAATCATATTGTGTAATATGATGCACGCGTACATTATATCTTTCAAAACCTCCTTTGTGCCATAATCGAGCCGCACCTCGTACTATTGCCCAACGAGACTGGAGGACTCCGAATGCTCACTCAACGTCATTTCTTGCAACCTCTTGCATTTGTTTGAATTTTATCCTTTTAGGATCTTCTAGATATGTAAAACTTTTGACAGATGAAGCCCACTCCGGGTAGATATCATCTGCTAGATAATATCATTTCATATATTGTGTGTCATTTACCATAAATTGAACTTGAGGTGAGTGTCCTTGCAATACATCGTTGAACAATGGAGATTGGTTGAGTACATTAATATCGTTGTTATAACCTACAACGCCGAAGAATGCATGTCATATCCAAAGGTCTTGAGAAGCAACCACTTCTAGCATTATTGTTGGAACTCCTTGATCTCCTCGGGTAAATTGACCTTTTCATGCAACTGGACAATTTTTCCATGGTCAATCCATGCAGTCAATGCTTCATAACATACCGGGTAAACCATGGACCTCATAATGTAGTTGAAGTAAGCGTTGGACGTCATGAGCATTGGGTCTTCTCAAGTATATGTTTCCAAATACCTCAATCACAGATCGACAAAATTTCATTAGACAATCAATTGCAGTGTTTTCACCAATTCGTACATACTCATAATGATCGACAGGCGTGCCATATGCCAACTGACAAATAGCAGCAGTGCATTTTTGCAAGGGGGAAAGTCCCTTTCTACCAGTTGGGTCAATCCTCATCTGAAAATACTCTGTATGATTTAAAAGAGCTTCTACAATTCGAAGGAATAACTCCTTACTCATTCGATACCTTCTTCTGAAAATTTGATCTATGTAAACTGGCTCATTGGAGTAATAGTCGTTGAAAAGTCTTTCATATCCAACTTCACGTTCTCGATTTATGTACTTTCGACTGCGTTTACGAGCATAGGAGACTTCTGCTTCTTCTTCATTTATTTTCATTTCCATAATCATCATCATCATTTTTTCACTTGAATCGTCAGTCAATTCATCGTGCACGAATTGTAGAAGTGCATTTCTATAGGAATGATTGGGATCTTGAGACATTTTTTAGTGTGGAGATTGGTGTATCTGTAGGTATTTGTGTAAGAGGTTGTGGTTGGAGAAAATATAGAGTCTCAAGCCTCTTATATATAGACCTCTTATAACGGCTAGTTTTTGCAACGACTAGTTTTTGCAACGACTAGTTTTTACAACGGCTAGTTTTCATAATGACTAGTTTCCTTCACACAATTAAAAATTACATAACATAAAATAAAATATTACACATGAGTTACAAGAAAAAAAAATACATTAATTAAAATATTACATAAACTTATAATACAACAATTAGAAACTTCATAAATTAAAATTAGCCACACATAAACTACCGAATATTATATTTGACCTTGATCGAGTCACAAATGTGTTTATGCATTTGCAGTTGTTCATTCGTCATACCAATAGTATGTTTAAAGGAGGATTTCATAATTTAACGCAGTTGTCACTCTCTCGAGTGGTAAAACCTTTCTTTCTTCAATTTCACGATGCTTATCCCATAAATCAACACTTTTGACTTCATTTTTCTTGGCGATTTTTTCTTTCCCTTTCTTCTTTGTCGCCTTTCGACCAATCGGGCGGACTTTGATTTCATTGTCTTCGATATTGATGCTCGTATGTGTATCAGATGATGAAGTGAATGTCCCCGATTCAGATATCTTTGTCCTTTTAAAGGAATGTTCACTTGATTTCCCACATTTCCACTTTGGTTCATCTTTCAACATTAGCCACACATGCTCGTATTTGAAATACTTTTTACTTACCGAGTGATAAAGACCACGTGCAGTTTCCTTCACTTGATCATCAGACCACCCACTACGATGTTGATCTCTAACTTGGATGAAAAATTGGTTAAATTGATTAACCATTGGAATAATTGTGTACCAATGCGACTTCAAGAAGTTAAACTTACTTCGAATTCTCATCTTTCGGTTGTTGTTGTAGTACTCAGTGATTTGTTTCCAAAACTCCTTATCATGTTGAGAGTTCACATTCACGCTATCTGTTGAAATAACGAGTCAATCACTTACAAGCATTTTATCATCTTCAATGATCCACTTTGTTTTCTGCTTGTCTTTTATTTCTTTGTCCACTTCATCATCAAGAATAATGTTTTCCAACCCTTATTGGGGAGAAAATGGTAGAATTACAGACTCACCGACACTATCCCTTCTTGTATCAACTGGCGTTGTTGGATTTCCAATGCCCATAGTCAGTTTATTAGAACCGGATGTATATTGATTTGCTATATCCGGGTTAAAATATTCATGTTGCGAATATATGGGAAATTGAGAATACGAAGGATATGAAAAATTTGAAACACTTGAAATACCTTGAAAATTTGGATAGTATGAAAATTTGGATAAACTTGAAAATTTGGTGGAGCTTGAAAATTTGCCGGAACTTGAAGATTTGGTGGAGCTTGAAAATTTGTCGGAGATTGAGCATTTGGTGGAACTTGAATATTCGGTGAAGTTGGAAAATTTGGCGAAACTTGAAAATTTGGCAGAATTGAAAAATTTGGCGGACCTTGAAAATTTGGAATAGTTTCCGCATTTGCAGAATTTTCGTCATTAGAAGAGTTCAATAAATTTGTAAAAAAAATTGTTATCCATAACAAAAGAAGTGAGAAGAAGAATTTGTGTAGTTTAATGAGAATAAGATAGTATAGAAGTAATGTAAGTTTGAAAAAATGTAATGATTTTTTTTTTTGCAAACCTATTTATAGGAGAATTTATAGAATAAATTTGAAAAAAAAAATCAGAAAATGGTTTAAAAAAAACTGTCAAAAAATAACAACTATATTGTAAAGCAAAATGATTAAAGTGCAACGGCATTGTTGTTGTAAACCAAAAGAAAACAAATCTGCCACGTTGACTATGTCAACCGGTTGTAAATTTACAACCGGTTGATCATGCCCCGTCATCATGCATAATGCTAACAATTTTCTTCAACCGGTTGATACATGTGAATAAAGCTTTTGCAGCCTCTCATTGAAGCTGCTCTTAGGATTGGAGTTGGATTTAGCCCCATCAGTTTCCCAGCGGTTTTGAATTTGTCAAGCTCCTATATAAAAACACGATACATCTCCACTTGCTACTAGACCTGTCAATTACAATACAAAACTCGTTAAGTCGACTTGAAAATTATTTGACCCGTTATTTTTTTAGGTCAAAATAGGTTACTCATTTTGACCCAAAAAAATTAACGGGTCAATTTGGGTTGAGTTAAATTGGTCGGACCATTTACCCATTTCGACCGGTTAAAGTTTTGCTATATAGATATAGTTTTTTGATGGAAAATATGGGTCAAAACAGGCAACCCATTTATTTTTGGGTTATAACGAGTCACGATCCGACTCACCCAATCCCTAGCCCTACATACTACGAAGAAAAACAAAAAATAATGATTGTGGCTTAATACATTTTGGAAAGTTTCTAATAACTTCAGTATCTTTTTTTTAACGAGACAAAGACAAATTCTTAAAACCTTTTCTCAACAGCCCCCGTAACACCCTAGTAACACCCCAGTAACACGTTCATTCATTCATTGAACATTCGAGATAGCTTGAGCTATAAAGCCTATAATGGTGATTGTTGTTTGATTGTTAATTCCTTAAAAACATATTTTAGTGAAATCTTCTTTCCCTACCAATGCGATTTCCTTCCATCAAACGACTTCTTTCTTAATCTTTTATGTTTTATTATTGTATTTAATTTTTTGCAAATCACAATTGTTAGGGTAACAAAATAGGGATCGACTTGTCCCTAAGTCAATATTTAAAGGATATGTGATTGTACGTTTTTTGAATGATCTATGATGATTTTGTATATTTAATTGTAATGCATTTTACAGATTTGTTATGTTACTCAATATTTATCCTTTGAATATTTAATAGTCACCCTTTGTATATGTATATAAACTGTTTGATGAAATATTCGAATAAGAATACATCATTTTTGAGTTGCGATGGATCGAACATCGATCATAAATCGCGATGCATCGCTAAGAAATAGAAATAACAATTGCACAATTTGGAATCATGCATCACGATTCATAAGCATGCATCGCGATGCACAAATCATGTATGACGATGGACATAATAATGCATCGCTATTAAATTTCGTGCATAACAATGTATGATTTTGTGTATCGCGATGCATGAATTGATGCTTAGTGCGCACGTGTTCAGTTCATTAAAGGTATAGTTGTCCTTTCGCATAAAAGTGGCTTTTACCTGTTAAAAATAAGTAGGAGAAATTACTGGCCAATACATTTTCTCAAGTTTTTAACGGTTCCAATCCTTATTTTAACTGATAAAAGACACTTTTGAAATATCGTTCCTAAAATGCCTAGATTGTTTCTTTCTACAGCTCCAACCAACATTTTTTCCACATCTCCAGCGTATTCTTCCTAAATTGTTCGAAAATCACAATTGTTCGGCCAACAAAATGAGAATCAACTTGCCCGGTCAGGTCGCAGGGATCGAGGGGCAGCACCCCCAAAAGGTAAACGGTTTTTTCAATTCATTAATAATGAAATTGGAATGGAGATTCTTATTTATTGGTTGTGTTAGAGGATTACGTATTGACGGAAGAAGAAGAAAAAGGCGTAAGATGCAGATTAAACTAGTTTGAATCACGATGCATCACTATGAAATAGAAATGACAATTGAATTCGCGATGCGCAAATTTGATTTGCAATGCAAAAATTCAATTCATGATACAGAAATTGGATTCACGATGCACAAATTGGATTAGAGCTGCAAAATTGGGTTCACAATGCAAATAATATAATGTACAAACTAGGTCCGTGATGCTCAAAGTGTGCATCGCGATGCTCAAATGTTGTTAATGCTTAACACGCCTCAGGTTCATTAAGGGTATCGTAATTTTTTCGCTTCAAAAAGTATTTTTTTTTTTAGATGAAAAGAAAAGTAGGACACTATAGCGATTAAAAACTTATCATAGAACCTAAATTCACCCAAAAAAAGTAGGGTGAAATTTGGGCTGGTCCCCTTTCAACAATTGCAACTGCTCCAGTACCCTATACACTTTTTAACCGGAAAAAGACACTTTCGGGGGCGAAAAGTCTATGTTACCCTAAATAATCTGAACACACATGCAAAGTATCATTTCATACTTCACAATGCACAAATCAAAATCAAATTTCTGCATCGCGAATCCAATTTGTGCATCGAGAATTCAATTTCTGCATCGTGATTTTCTGCATCGCAAAATCCATGTTGTGTATTGCAATTCAAATTGATGCATCATGATGACCAAATTGATGTATCACGATGGAAAATTGATGCATTACGGTGTGTTGGGTAAGTAATCATTAACGTGCCTCCGACTCATTAATGACATAGTTGTCTTTTCGCTCCAAAAGTATTTTTTTTCCGGTTACAAAAACCATAGGGGACTTAAGCGATTAATACCTTATGAAAGGAAACTGATCCAAAATTTCTCAAAAAGAAAAAAACGATTAGGTTTTTACAAAGAGGGAAAGAAAGAGGAAAGCGATACAATTGGGCTCTGTATATAAATGATAAACAAGCCAAACGGGCCCTCTTCTGAGTTGTGACCAAACTTGCTCGATCTCTAATTGTGTGTCACCGTCATAGCAAGGACAATGGGGGCTCTTCCCTAAATCTAATTCAAATCTTCCCTCTCAATGGTGAATCTTAAAGTATTTCTCTCAAATCAATCGGTGATATATAAAAAAATAATCACCGGATGAACCCAAGAGTCTCTAAATCCAAGGTCCCTTTTCTACGTGTCATGATTTGTGTGGACAATATTTTATTTTCCCCCATTGTCTTTCTTGACCAATTTATAGTCAAAAATTTTATTTTTAAAATTTTTTTTCCAGAATTAAAGTACACAGTTTTATCTATAAATAGAGATTTGGGACATTAGAAAAAATTTCTATGAATTTTTCAAGTTTCAAGTCATTATTAATGGAGATAAAGATTATGCGTTATGTAAATATGTTGGATTTAGTGCCACAATTGGGAAGATTTTTTTTGTTTTTAATCAAATGAGTATCTAATGGATTATTTAATTATTTTTTAGTGTGAAATTCAGGCCAGTTCACTTTTTGAAGTTTAAAACCCATCCAGTCCAGTATTGTTTTTTTCAAGCGGAAAAAGTCACTTTTGATGGTAAAATGACTACGATACCCTTAATGAATCGAAAAAGCGCTCGAATATCACTTATAAGTGAACCGCGATACATCAATATTTTCACCGCTATTCATCAATTTTATTGCATTAATTTTTGCACCGCGGTTTAATAGTGCAATTTCATAATCTACTTGCACTACGATTCATCAATTTTATTGCATTAATTTTTGCACCGCGGTTCAATAGTTTAATTTCCTAGTCTAATTGCACCGCGGTTCATCAATTTTATTGTATTAATTTTTGTACCACGATTCAATAGTTTAATTTCCTAGTATAATTGCACCGTGGTTCATTAATTTAATCTGATATTTTTGCACCACGATACAAAAACGTAATGAACCAGACCATGTCCTCCACAATCGTGATTTTTGAACTCATCGGAGTTGTGGAAAAAGATGATCTGGGAATTTTAGTAACAATTTTTCAAAAATGGACTTTAGCGGTTAATGAAAAATAAATATGGATTTGAGGGGTTATAAACTTCAAAAAGGAGATCGTCCCGCAATTTCACCTAACTTTTAATGAGTTGTGTTTGATTTGGCAAAACCATTGTTAATGCTCTCAGGGGTCATTGTTTTCCATCGGCCATGGGCATAGAAAGCATTCTTTCAAAAGCCCCAAAGACGTATTCTAAGCTGCCTTATGCTACAAATCAAACAACATAAATCAAATGGGGAATTGTTAAAGCTAGTAGTAAGAAAGCGAGCGGCACACTTACTCTTGAAAACCTAATAGGTAACAACGGACTCTTTATTTTTGATACAAAGTGTTTTTATAATTATAATAATAGAAGTGTGCATTAACTAGTGGTGATGGCAAATCAAATCTAATAGACAATTGTATTACGTATACAGGGTCAGCCCTATGAAATTGGGGGCCTAAGGTCGATCATCTTGAATGGGGCTTCCTTTGTAGCAATTTTTTTTCTATTTTTCGAAAAACTAAAGAAACAATCAAACAAACATAAAAGATAATTAAAAAAATACTTCATTTCAAAGTCATGGACATAACGCAAGACATATTTACAAAGTACTTCTTAAATGTCGCTCTTCTAGCACATTTAGAAGTAAAATTAATAATCAAAGTAGAATAATCAATTTTTTTAGTCATGTTCTTCTCAATAACTATCATAGCTAGCTCATTCAAGCGTTCTTGAGACATTGTGCTCTCAAGATAGTTTCTTTATCAGCTTCAACTTCGAAAAACTTATTTCCCCAAATGCAACTGTAGTCGTAATAGTCAACCGGATTCGGTATGCAATTTCCGTGTTTGGAAAACAACCATTATTTTGTTTCAAATAATCCAATACTTGGATAGGTCCTCCTATTTCTAATGGAAAAATATGCTTAACAAGTTTCAACTCCATAAACAAATCATCCTCGTCCACATCAACTTGTCCATTATCTCTTTATCTCTCTGCATATAAAAGTCAAGTTTGTTTCTTACAAATTAATAGATGGACTAACAAAAAAAACCTTCACCAAATAAACCCCCCACCATTTAATTAAGGATAAAACAAGTAAATTTACCATGACAAAAATAATGTTTTGACAAAAATAGCCTCAAATATAATAAATCACTCACCATTAATTAAGGTCAAACAAGTAAATTTGTCATAGACTAATTAATTCCATTAATAATCAAATAAAATTTGATTTCTTGACTTATACCTATTATAAAGTTAGGTAGTACAGTTTAGAATTATATTTATTTTGTCTTGTATTTTTATTTTCTTATCATTTTCTCCCTCCAACCATTATCGTTAAAATGCGTCCAATATTTTCTAAAATTGTAAAAATACCCTAACTCAGTTGATAGACTAAAACTTTATTTGAAACTAAAAAATAATATGATTTTACTTTCATAAATATGTTCAGTAAAGGCATTATAGATGTATAAGAAAAATTGTTACAATAATAATAGATTTGTTGTTGAGTATCGAGATATTGAGAAAATATGTAGTGTGTTTAGTTATTACCGTTGAATAAGTTAAGATAAATGAGTTAAGAAAATGTGTCATAATGTCAATAAGATGAAGAAAATAAAAAACCAATTGATGAATGTGTGCGTTTTGTTACAAAAGAAAGTTAAAATCTACAATTTACTTATTTGAATTTTCAAACTACTACAAGCGACCTTAAAAACTATCATATTGATCCTAAGTTATAGATATTACAAACAAAACCACAATTAGTACTCACAAATAACTGAGTTCAAAATATTTTACTCCTTTCCATAATTGAGTTCCAAACCTTTAACATTTTTTTGTCTTAACTTGCTTGCTCTTCTTCATAAAACCCGAGGTACTTACGTGTGAGAATCTCTCTATATCCCCTTCCATGGCTATCGATTTTATTCTACCACAACTCTCCTTTAATTGAAAGAGACTGTCACCAATTGACATTCTTTCAAGTAGTCTCATCCTAAATTAGATTTTCTTCTTGCTTAGTACTTTGACACCAAAAGTGGATAAGAACTAAGAAATGAGAGACGTTCGATGAAAGAAGTTCGATTAATCAGAGGCTAAAGAGATTCTCTGTCTCCATTTGAACAATAAGAGGTGAATGCGTTTCTTGGTGATGGTGATGGCGGTGCTAACGACCGCAGGGATGGTGGTGTTAGGGGCGGTGGTGGCAATGATTATATGGATGACAATGGTGGTTTAGATGAAATATAACGTTATGAGATTTCTAAATCATCAAATTTTCAAATATCCATATGGGTTTCAATTTCATTTTAAATTTTTAAAAATTCAAAAAAATTGAATTTGAGTTTGTAAAAAGTGAAATTTAAGATTGTGGTGGTGGTGCGTATAATTGATGAGTTTTTAAAATAGGTTACTTCGAAGGAAAGGAGTCAGGAATTAGAAAAAGAAATCAAATCAAATCAAAAATTAACTTTTGGACTAATGGTCAAATTTGAAGTGGTAGTGGTGGTGGTGGTGGTGGTGAGTATATGAATGATGAAGTTGACGAAAGAAAGTGAATGATATAAAATTGATTAAATAAAATTGGGATAATTGCATAAAAAATCCTGGCCTATTTTAGGTTTTGCAAATTGAACCATAACAATTGTTTATAGGCATATTGAACCTCAGACTATTATTTTCAGTTCAATTCAAACCCTCCGTCTATTTCATACGTTAACTTCTAACGGGAAGGTGAGTAGGATGCCAACGTGGCATCCTACGTGGCCAATTTTATTTCTTATAAACCTTGTACAAATTTTGTAATTTCATAAAAAACCCTAAAATTTATTTTCACCAAATAAAGCCTTAAAATTTAAAATAAATAGTTATTTATATACCAATTTCATTTTAAAAAAATAAAGTTATTTTTTTTAGAAAATAGGGCTCAAAATATGATGCAAGTTTCAATGAGTATTTAATATTTAATACACATCCGATCCTAAATAATCATCATGTTTGATTTCGTACACAAATTAAGAAAAACAAATTATCTCTATTATAATATTGGTATAATTTGTATAAAGTATTTATTTAATATGTAATATTTTAATAAAAATTAAAAATTAATATATTTGTTTTAAAATTTATTTGTAACATTTAATATTATGTTTAAAACTATAATTTTAAATTATAAATTTTCTTAAAGAAGTTAAAAACTAATTAAAGTAAAATTTGTTACCCATTTGATATTTTAGAAAATTTTAAATTATAGTTGTTTAAAAAATGATTAAATAATTATTTGGTTGACCAGTTTAAGAAAACCTATTTGACTGGATTATTAATATTGGTATTTGTGTGAATTTCCAATTTTACCCCTATGAATAAAAGAGAAATGACAGATGATGTCCATCACATCACAACCAAAATTGGATGATTTCAGTGAAGGAGTTGGAAGCAGTAGACATGGTGGTTGGGTATTGAGCGGTAGGAGGCGATTTGCGATTTGGCCGGAGGAGAGTCGAGATGAAGATGATGGACGCCAAGAATGGTGAGGATGGCGGTTGATGCTTGAGCATATGGAGCGGAGCAGAGGAGCAGGGTTTTTTTAGGATGGGGAGCAGGCTGGAAGAGGGTCTGAATGGGAATTGGGTTCTTTGGGTGTCGAATGGGGGAGATGAAGGGACCTATTTGGAGGGAGTGAGATGAATGGGGAGATGAAACACGGGGGAGATGGGTGGGGGACATGGAGATTATTGGGAAAAGATAGAGGCTGGTCTAAATAGAAATAGAGTCGACTTGGGAGATGAAGAGGCGGCAAATATGGGAGAAGGGGTGACGCCGGCGGCTATGGTGGGCATGGGAGGTATCGGCACTTGGAGAAGGAGCCGGGTGAAGCTTCGCTGGAGAGGAAGAAGGAGTTCGCCGAATAAGAAGAGATGAAGGGGCGGCTGGGTTTGAAGAGATTTGTGGGAGGAAATGGAGGGATTCCGACGGAGATGAAATCGGGATGGAGAGGGCTAGAATGGTGGTATGAACTGGCTAGAGAGAGAAAGATGGAGAGAGATGAAGGCGGGTTTGCTTATGTAGTAGAATTTTTGCTTATGCATTTTTAGAATAGTTTTTAATGTATAATTTAAAAATATCTAAAATATCAAATGGGTAACAAATTTTACTTTAATTAGTTTTTAACTTCTTTAAGAAAATTTATAATTTAAAATTATAGTTTTAAACATAATATTAAATGTTACAAATAAATTTTAAAACAAATATATTAATTTTTAATTTTTATTAAAATATTACATATTAAATAAATACTTTATACAAATTATACCAATATTATAATAGAGATAATTTGTTTTTCTTAATTTGTGTACGAAATCAAACATGATGATTATTTAGGATCGGATGTATTAAATATTAAATACTCATTGAAACTTGCATCATATTTTGAGCCCTATTTTCTAAAAAAAATAACTTTATTTTTTTAAAATGAAATTGGTATATAAATAACTATTTATTTTAAATTTTAAGGCTTTATTTGGTGAAAATAAATTTTAGGGTTTTTTATGAAATTACAAAATGTGTACAAGGTTTATAAGAAATAAAATTGGCCACGTAGGATGCCACGTTGGCATCCTACTCACCTTCCCGTTAGAAGTTAACGTATGAAATAGACGGAGGGTTTGAATTGAACTGAAAATAATAGTCTGGGGTTCAATATGCATATAAACAATTGTCAGGGTTCAATTTGCAAAACCTAAAATAGGCCAGGGTTTTTTATGCAATTATCCCAATAAAATTTAAATTTCATTGTTTGGACTAATGCATTTTTAAACTTTTAATTTAAATATAAGTCAAAGTATAACTAATTTTGGATTATTAACATAATTATATTTTTTTACTTTGAAAAAATATTTTAAATACCAAATGACAAACTAAATGATGAAATTATAATCAAATCTCACTTTGTGTCACAATCATAATGACCAAAATAATCCTCATATACATGATTTTTCATCACTATTTTTAACGCTCGTGGACGAGAGAGGACAAAGTGGGACAACTAAAAAATCGTGTATGAAAGTGAAACATCATTGGTTGGGAAAGACATTATTAAAGATATATGAAAATTTGTAATTATAATAATACATTTATTTTTGAGTATCGAGATATTAAGCAAATTTGTAGCGTGCTTAGTAATTATGTGTAAATAAGCTAAGAGAAATGTGCTAATAAATAGGTGCTATAATTGTCAAGAAGATAAAGAAAAATAGAGAACTTAGTTAATAAATCTGTGTGTTTTGTTAGTGTAGAAATTAAGTTAGAATCTATAGGAGAGGCATTTGAAGAAAATAATTTGACTTAATGGAAGCTAAAGATATTTTATTTTTTCGTTTTAGCAAAGCAAAGTGAATTCGTTTCTTTGTCGCGATGACAGCTGTGGCGGCGATTGCAGGGATGCTGGTGGTGGTAATTAGGGGTGGTGGTGGGGGCAATTGTAAGCATGACAATATAGTGATCATTTAGGTGGAATAGAGCATTGAACAAAAGAGTAAAAAATTAGACAAAGAAATAAGATAAAATCAAAAATTGATTTTTGGGCTAATGGTGTTATTTGAGGTGGTAATGGTGGTAGGTCTATGAATGATGGGGTTGATGGAAGAAAGTGAAAGATAACAAAACAAATTAAATATATTCTAAATTTAATTATGAGACAAATCATAATGACAACATTGCTAGCCTTACAACTAATTTATAATTCCTTACAACTAATAATTCAAGGGCAAAAATGTCTTTGTCTACACCAACTTTGTGCTTCTTCAAAGTTTAGTTGTAAGGAAAGTAGTATAATTAGTTATAAGGATATCATTTCCTTACCATTTCTCTTCATTTAAGTCGTCTCTCTTTATGATGAATTCATTGATAAGGGTTTTGAGTTTTCTGTTAATCGCATATTTTTACAAGGATTTTTAGTAAGTATAGACTATAGCATCATATTTCTACTTTAGGTGCGACTTTTGCAAGGGAAAGAATGAGGAAGATCAGAGATGGAATTTGGCTAGAAACTAAGGAAGACAGCGCCAAAGATGTGATAGGCATGACCGAAGTGAGAAGGGTTTATGCTGGAGATGGCAGCTATTATGGTGAAGCAAGAGATGAGAACTTGCACCGAGAGAAAAGGGAAGGAGAGTGTGTGAGATTATAGTTTTTACTTTTAATACGCATTGCCCCCTAAGGTATCCATCAAATCCAATTTGACCCTCAATGTAATTTTTAGCATTTTCATATTTCATATCAAATTTGGTGATTAGGATGTCACGTGTGGTAATCGTAGTGATAGAAATGGTAGCGAATAATATTTAAGATCGAGAATTTTTTTCTAATCAAACCATAAACCCTATCAGCAATGCCAAGGAGAAATTTGTTGGAGTTTAAGCTAGAGACGATGAAGATGGATTAAACCATGATGTGCCTCATCATTATCGTATACATCTATGATGGATTCAAATATGTGTTTTGAAATTCTGGGTGTATGCTTATGCATTACGTTGTACAAGAGAGATAGGGATAAATGAGTTGTGGTTTGATCATTTAATATTAGCAGCTGTGACGGGTTTAATTTTTTTGTGGGTTCTTATTCATGGCGGCCTTGACACTTGAGTGCGATTATCTGATCTTGAGTTCTATCTCTCTAATCTCTAATATGATTCTACACTATTTTTTATTTATTTTTCTATATAAAAATTTGAATAAAAGATTTATACACTCTTGAGTTTTATCTCATTTAAAATTTAAATAAGAGGTCATTGTTGGAAAAGAAGCAGAGAAAGCGTTGTCAGAGAATTAAAAAAATGAAGTTTCTCTTTGGATAATAAAAGCAGACAAAACATTGCCAAAAAATGACTAAAATGCTTTATACGTGAAATACCATGTGCACCTTAACTCAGATTGGTTACATTAGTAGTGGCTAGGGGGCAAACTAGAAAAAAAATTATAAAATGAGATATGAAAATGACAAAAAACTTAGGTTGGGTGATAAAATGAGACTTTATAGATATACGTTGGGGGAATTTTGTATTTTAGAGTGTAAGTACATACTTTGGGGTTGTGAGTTTGATTTCTATAACACAATTTATTATTTTCTAAAGAGAGTAATACATTCCAGAAATGTCATAAACAAAGTCTTTAATAACAATGTGCTTATCTAAGATAGTAAGTTTAAATTGTTTTCAATTTAGACACCGATAAAATGGAATGAATTCATGTTTCACATTAAAAAAATAGATTTAAAAATAACAAAAAAAATACAAATGTGTAGGATACATTTCTATACAATAGCTAAAAGTATACATTATAAATGACTGAAAAACAAAGTATCGAAAAATCATACAACAACACAATTTATAAGTTTAAAAAACTATAAATATTAAAATACAAAAAAAAATATAATAATTAAAAGTAAGCAGAAAAGGGTAGGGATTAATAAATTACTTTAAAAAACCATTAACATCACGTGCGTTCACCACGTGCAACGCACGTGAACCTTACTTGTGTATCAAAATGTTTGAAAGATTTTTGCAAGAACTTTTCAAACTTGAATCATCAGTCCACTTCTTCAAATCAAATAAGAAACCAAAAAAAATTTTCATACTCGCGAAATTGCTTGAATGTTTCATCAAGTAAGGTGAGAGTTTGGTCAACAATAAACAAGAAGTACTCTAATATGAAACTCTCTTGTGGAGAAAAAATGGCCTCTTCATTAGAAGTTTCATCAAAACGTCTTTTTCTATGAATCTGCCTTCTTTCAC
Source organism: Codonopsis lanceolata (assembly GCA_013146195.2). Lineage (NCBI taxonomy): Eukaryota > Viridiplantae > Streptophyta > Magnoliopsida > Asterales > Campanulaceae > Codonopsis > Codonopsis lanceolata. The sequence continues at coordinate 102,227,659 of CM028379.1, forward strand.
GAAAAATCGGCTCAATATCCATTTCCCGAGCAAAGTTCTTGTGCTTTTATTAAAGCATCCTTGAAACCATGCTATCTGTATTTACGAAAACGAGCAATAAGGCCCTTCAATTGATCTATCGCAATATAGATATGCATGTCTTTACTTTGAAAAATTTTACTCACAATATTGACAGCATAGAGAATTTCGTACCAAATCATCGTGCTAACCAAGAACTCAAAGCTTTCAACTTTATGTACGGCTAATGAATCTGTTTCACTAGATGTTTTAGGATCTTCACTAGAACTTCCTAAATCAAACAAAACATCCCTGATTTTTAAGGCATCATAATTGATTGGTTTAACACTTTCAATGTGGTTCTCCCAACGAGTTTGAGATGAAGGTTTAAGGGTAAGACCATTCACATGCCTCTTCAATATGTCCCACCGTTTTGTTGAAGATGGAAAAAGTGTATAAAGACGTTGAACCACGTGGTTCAAGAAAAAGGTCTTTTTGGGACCATGTTTTTTGGGAGGGCTCTACAACAGTCCCAAATACTATTTTTTTGGCACCGTTATGGCACCCGTCCCAAATACGTAGCTTTTGGCACCATTCCGTAATAACCTACCCAAATACGAGTGCTTTTAGGACACTTGTGTAAATACCGTACTAAATTCCTTTAACCTTTTGCACTTTACGAAATTAAAAAGGTCTCAACATGTATAATATATTTAACCAAAACCTTTCTCAAGGCATCACTTTCCCGCATTCCTCTCCCGCCAAGGTTTTCCCCAAATTTTCTTCATATAGGTTTTCCCCAAATTTTCGTCATATAGGTTTTCTTAAAATTCCCTGGACGCATTCCTCTCCCGCCAAGTTTTCCCCAAATTTTCGTCATATAGGTTTTCTTAAAATTCCTTGGACAACAGCTAATCGCAGAAGCAATTCCATCGATAGAGCGGCACCGCTAATTGCAGTACACTCAGTAACTCTCTCTTGCTCTCGCTTTTGCTCTCCCTCTCTCTCTCTCTCTCTCACACTCTCATTCTATTTCTCTTGGCATTACTAACTAATCTCTATTTTTCTCTCTTTTTATTTCAGTAGCCCTTCAATTTGTGATCTTCTTTTACATCCGACCGCACAAAATCTCCTTCTCTCACTAGATGCCTCTCTTCTCCCATCCTATCATGTGTGTATGTGTCTTTGTTGTATTATTCTATATGTTTACTGAGTGATTATATTATATTTGGGCAATTATTTTTAATTTGTTCGACTCTGCATTTTAATTTGCTGGTAGAACTTTTGGATTTTAGGTCAAGTTAGGATCTCTTTAACTTTAGTGCACTCATGTTGGAAACAAGATGAATAACACTCATAATGGGAAAACACATGTATTATAATCCTCCAACGATGACCTTCCATCGCCAGTTTTGTAAGTCAAACCCACACGAGCCCAATGTTCTTCTTTTGAATATATAACCAAATTACAGTGCACAAGTGATACGGCGCCAAAACTCTGGACTAGTAACCTGATTCTGCTCCCTTAATTCAGCCCCAAACCCGACTCAAACCTGCCCAAAACCCCTTCCGAACAGACCTGAATATATCCTTGCAACACCAATTTTTTTAACGGCCGAAAACCCGTTCGGACTACACGAGCAAGCTGTTCGAACACGAGCCTAAAAATGCCCGCAATGCCCCGAAAACACGCACAATACAGTACCAAATGAGTAGATCTATCTCGCAATTTTGCACCGCTCTTAGGCCTGTTCAGACTACACGAGCAGGCTGTTCCCCTTGCATGCTTTACACTCGGAAAAGATGAGAAAGACAAGTTTTTGAAATTATTGAAGGATGTGAAAGTGCCTGATGGTTATGCTTCCAATATTTCACGATGCGTCAATCTCAAAGAGCGAACCATTTGGGGTTTAAAGAGTCATGACAATCATATTATTTTACAGCCTACTTCCTCTTGTCAGTCCGTGAAGATATTGCCAAAGCACGTTGTTGAAGCCTTGATTGAGTTGTCAAACTTTTTTAGGATACTATGCTCAAAAGTTAATTCAAAATCTGATCTAGAGTATCTTCAAGATCGTATTGCACTCACACTTTGTCATCTTGAAAAGATTTTCCCACCATCCTTCTTTGATATAATGGAGCACTTGCCTATACACTTGGCTGAAGAGGCATTGCTTGCTGGTCCTGTACAATACCGGTGGATGTACCCAATTGAGAGGTTAGGCATCCTTGTTATACATATATTTTAACCCCTATCAAATTCTTCATTTAACTTTAGTACTCATTGTATTCTTTTTAATACATAGGTACTTATTGACATTAAAGCTTTACGTTCGTAATCGCTCCCGTAAAGCTTCGATTGCGAAAAGGGGCTTTAATGGAAGAGTGCATGACCTTCGTGCAAGATATCTAAACGACATTGAAACTAAGTCTACACGACCGGATCGAAATGATTTTGGGGAAGATAACGTGGGTCGTCACTTTGGCCAAGAAAAACCTTTTTTTCTTGATCATGTGTCAATGGAGCAAGCAAATCGTTATCTGCTAGCTACTTGTGATGCTATTAAACCATATAGAGAGTAAGTAATAGTATTTTCATAGAATTAATGTTTTCTCAAACTTATTATTAGGGAAAGATTGATTATAATCAATCTTTATGTTCTTTTCAATGTTCTTAGAAAACATCTTCAATTCCTCCAAAAGTCAGCCCCTCGAGCACCAATTCATGAACGTCAACGTCTCCATATTAAAGAATTCCCTTCGTGGTTCAAAACTGAGGTAATTGTAAAATATACAAACGCCCACATTACTTATAAAGGCTCCTTACATATGTTTAGTTAAGTAGTACTTAATCAACTGCTTTTCACTTTATGTTTATAGGTATTGAAAGAGGCAAGTGCAAACATACCGTTAGAAAATGAAATCAAGGACATGGCATTGGGTCTAACCAATATGGCTAAAAGATATAATGGATACATCATTAATGGCTTTAGGTTTCGAACAAGAAGGACTGACAATAGCAGAGTTACACAAAATAGTGGTGTTGTTGTTAGTGCAGACACAACAAGCTATTCAAGTAGAAAGGATAAGAATCCAGTTTCTGGGGACCAAATATTCTATGGGGAGTTGACTGATATATTTGAAGTGCACTATACTTCGGAAACAAAATTTGTCTTGTTCAAGTGTAATTGGGTGGACAACAAGAAAGGGGTTGAAGTAGACAATTATGGTATTACATCGGTTAATTTCAACCACTTGTTATACAAGGAGAACAAAGTAACCGACGAACCCTTTATCCTAGCGTCCCAAGCTCAGCAAGTCATGTATATTGAAGACCCTGTAGACCCTCAATGGAAAACTGCCATTAAGATGACAAGTCGAGATACATTTGATATGGGCGTAGATGAAAATCTGAATAGTACAATTGCGGTGCCTCAAGTCCTGCCATACAACCCTCAACAGTTGGATGAAAGGAGACATGTGGATGATGGTGATATTATGTGGGTGAGGAATGGTGTTGAGGGGACATTGGTTGAGGGTAGAGTTCCTCGAGCACGTGTTGAAGAGAATGAGCGTGAAAAGGATGTTATTGACATTGAAGATCAAAGTGAAAATGAGATAGAAGAAGATGCCATTGATGATTTTGAAGAAGAGGATTTTGATGATATGGATGAAGAATCTGATGATATGAATGATGATTTGTATTCGAGCATGAGTGATGATGAATCTGATGATTAGTTTATTATACTTATTTATTTTTGGTAGAAAGAACAACTTACTTTATCATGCTTTTAAATGCATTTATCATGATGAATCTAATGATGATTAATTTTATTTGATGACTATGTACTTGCATTGATGTTATATTTATTTAATCATTTAACTTATTTCTTGTTATTAAGATAATTTGTTATTGATAACCTTGAATTGCATAGTTAGTATGGCTCGAAAAAGACGACGTAGCTACAGTTTCATGTCTTCAATGCCTACTAATGAAGGCAATCAACCACAAGAGATAGGCGATGAAGCCATTACTCATCAGTCACCATCCATTCAGCCCACTCAACCACCAACACAACAACCTGCACAACCATCGTTACAACCACATGTACAGAGAGAAGAGCCACAACAATTTCATACATCAAGTACATCAACATTACATACAACAAGTGGTTCGACGGGTAAATTATTACTTGATTTTAAGAAAAAATTACATTTTGCATTTATTATGATTAATTGTGCTTCATTAATATTAAATAATTGGAATTGTAGATCCTACCACGAGCGACTTTGCTCGTAAGAAGGGAAAGGACCTGCAATAGGTTACCAAGGAACGGAAAAGATAAATGTCATATTCAATGACTTAATGCAGCCCATTGGGGATTCGAGCACCGACCTCATGAATGTCCTCGGAGGGATTGCAAGGTGCGGGGCTCATGCACCTCTTCATGTTGTTTCATGGCGCCTAATGCCCGAGACTAACCTTGACGTTATTTGGAGAGAGATTCAAGTATCTATCTATATTAATTTCTCCTAATCTTTGTATAGCAATTTGTCTAACAAATTACATTTTGACCACACATGTTAGTTTCAATTTAGCTAATTACTATTTCTTGTATTTAGTTTAAGACAAATGCTACAGAAGAACATAAAAGAGCTTGTATGAAGAAAGTTGGTGAGCTATGGAAGAAGTGGAAGCATAGGGTGAAGGAAGCTTATTTTATTCCAAACAAGGATGATGTTGAAAAACTCTTCATTCCACCGACGGATACTCGGGTAGACCCTGTTTACTGGCCCGACTTGGTGAATTATTGGATGCGTGAAGAGATTAAGGTACATACTATTCAGGTCTTTGGTTGAGGTACTCAAACTTATTGTCTTATGAAACAATGTGTCTTATCAGTTTAATTACATTTTCATTATGTTCCGGATACTCGTAATCTTTGCTTCGCATTGTTTCACGAGCGAATCACTGCTTTCATTGCTACACTGCATATCAACAAAGACGAGGGATATTGAAAAGGTACAATGAGGGTAAGGGTAATGTACAACTGCTTCTACGAGGCAACAAACATGAAGGCGTGTTTTACATACAAACAGATTTAGTATAATAGTACAAAGTTACAAATTTATATATATAGTATCCTAAATCTACAGTCACAACACACTAAATATTATTACAGCAATGCGACATATACAGAAGAACAAAGGTATAAGAGTGTGTGTTACGTTGTTCACAGGATTTTCCATATACCACACTCATTTTTTTTATATATAAATATATAAAGCATTTTCCATATTGATAGCCGATGGCCTCAATGTCCACTGGATTACGTATCCACTCTCATAGAACGACTGTGGAGAGTCCTTGTAAAACTGGTAGTTGTATCCAATAAATATAGAACAAATGACATAATGCAGCAACATGAAACTTTGCTGCCATGAAAAGAATGCTAAATATAGCCAATATTTGATCATCTGAGGGCAGAGAAATAACTACTGAATTATGATTTGTCTTTTAGGCTGAAGCTTTACATAATTATACCAATCGTAAGCAATTGGAGTTCCCACATAGGACTGGAAGGACATCTCATGCTAATATTCGAGCGGAGGTAAGCTACATAACTAGAATGCTTGTTGGGGTGCCCTCGTTTGATGGGTGTGCACCATTGTTTCATTGTTGAACGTAAATGCTTTGTTGGGGTGCCCTCGTTTGATGGGTGTGCACCATTGTTTCATTGTTAACATAAATGCTTTGTTGGGGTGCCCTCGTTTGATGGGTGTGCACCATTGTTTCATCGTTGGCATTTATTTTATTTTTTCTTACTCCTAGTTCAAAAATCCTGACAATTAGGGGAATTTTGTACATTTAGATCCCGAGATTTTACTTACTGAACCCTTCCCTGCATCACTACATGAGCTTGCTTATTGAACTAGGTGAGCAAGATTATTTGCAACATATTCATTTGAAAGTTCCAGCTTTTGGCTTTTGGTCATCATTGCATGAATTATTTTTTAGAACGGACTCATTGTAGTCAATACAGAGATTACTTAATTACTTAACTAGGTTTTGGTTATTCCAGTCATTTGAAAAGGCATACTTCTTATATCTTACCCATGCTTCTATTCCTATAAATTGCATCATATTAAATATTTATTGTCTTTTTTGGTAAAGGGTAAAAATTGAAAAAACAATGGGCATTTATAGCTTTAACTTAGAAATATGGCTCTATTTTTGGTACAAATTAATTACTCCTTTTTCCGGGACAGAGGGAGAGGGAGTCATTAATTTCAATTATCCATACCTTCATTACGTGTACCCATATGTATTAGGGGTATCCACTAACTGCAACCGCAGTTAGTATTGGTGGTGATTATTACTCTTTGCAATGGTTTAAATTAATAATAATCATTTAGGAATCAGGTATGGCAATTTGGAGACTAGTGTAGTTCATTAATTGGTGAATTGAGTTGATGCTGTGCCATTTAGAAACTCTTATCAGTGGGAAAGGAATTGGTCTGATACTAATAACAAATGAGAACTGGGAAAGTCAGTAAAATGCTCATTGATCTTGAACACAAGATCATTAACTTGAATTCTATTGCTTTGTTGGGACCATAACAAGGGTGACATTTTTTCCAAAAATAGCCCAGGGATTGATCTTCATTTGAATGAGCCGGATGCTTGCTTGATTGCTTAAATAACACCTTCTTCCATCACTTCGGGCTTCGGTGTTAGCATTTTACATGTAGTTTTAGGTATTAGGCACCTATAGTAATCATTTTAGAACAGACTCATTCCAATCATTTCAGCTTTTGGCTTTTTGGTCATCACTACATGAATTAGCCTTACTTTCCAAATTTGTAATTTCATATGTTATCACGATTGTGTATGCGTATCCCTTTCCAATCTTTATCCTATGTTTTGTGTTGGATCTGCTATTCAATGTAGATGATGATTATTATTTATAATTGGTGTTTATGTTGTGTTATTAGATGAAGGCAAATAACGAGGATACATCATGTGCTAGCGTGTTCATCAAAACACGTAGTAAAAAGGATGGTACCATACCTGACAATGACACAAGGAGCTTAGTAGTAAGTAATTTAATATTTTGTATTATTATACGGTGTCTTTACTTTAATGTTCACTTTAGTTTAAAATGTTACTTTTGTTTTTAGGAAAGGATGACTGAAAAAATTAATGAGGTAGGTGTAGAGGAGCAAACTGATGCTTATAAAGAACAAGTTTCCGTTGATATCATGGGGCCCGATGGACATGGGCGTGTGAGGACGTTTGGATCAGGACCATCACATCGTGATGTTTTTGGGTCTCGGTCATCTGCAACAACACGTTCTTTCGATGAGGTGGAAAAGATGGCTCAAAAAATATCTGAATTTGAGAAGAATCAAATGGAGATGCTTGAACAAATGAAGCGCATGCAACAGTTATTGGACGCACACGGGATAATATCATCATCTCCTCATGTGGACACAAATGGCTCCGGATCTAGTGTAGGACAGGTAGACCCTTTATCTAGTGTAATTGTATTATTGAGTTACTTTTTTTCCCTTTTTTTGCATGATTTATTCTAATTATATGATTTACGTTGTAGGCTCGGACCAATTTTCTAATGGATGACTTGAGCTAGCTATTTATACGAAGGCACATGCTTAGGAAAGTCGCTATTTGAGACATGTTTTTGAAGGGTAGTTTGTACGAAAAAATTATTTTAGTTTCTTGAATTATTTTCATTTTGAATGTTTGTTTGCTTATGCTTTTGACTTGGGTATAATATGAATTAGAAACAGGTTGTGTTATTCTTCAATTCATATCTATAAAATGTTTTTGTACTTCATTATAATTTTCTTATTAGTTTAGATTGATTATTATTATAATGCAACAAATGGTTGGCATAAAATAAATTCTTGTTGTTTAAACTGAAAAAATAAATAAATAATGCGTATTATATAAAATCGGTATGAAATACGATTGGTAAGCTATAAAATAATACAAAATAATTTTTGGGGAACATGACTAAAGCGTGCCAAATGCATTTGGGAAGGTGACTAAAGCGTGCCAAATGCATTTGAGAGGAAACATATAAACCGTCATAAATGTATAAACACAACCGTGCCAAATGTTATTTGGCAAGGCAGTACAAACCGTACCAAATACTATTTGGAAGGGCAAAATTAACCGTTCCGAATACTATTTGGAAGGGCAGAATTTAACCGTGCCAAATACTATTTGGGAGGGCACCACAACCGTGCCAATTACTCATTTGGGTCGGGTCATCCCAAACCGTCCCCAATACGTGTCAAATGGCATTCACATGCACAAGTGTCACCTTTTCCGTGCCAAATACTATTTGGGACGGTTTTGCTTGAACAAATGTATTTGTGACCCTCGTATTTGAGATGGAGCCAAAACCGTCCCAAAACCGTGCCAAATACTTTTAGGGACGGTTTTGGCGGTATTTGGGACGGTTTTTAGCCTTCCCAAATACCTACTTTTCTTGTAGTGCACTCCAAAATAACCTCTAGCCTTAGGAGATGAGTTTGCCATATCACACAATGCAAGATTCAAACCATGACAACCACAAGGTGTGTAAAATGCTTTTAGATTGATGCTAAATAATCTACTTTGTACACATTTCTGATGCCCTTTCATATTAGCACCATTATCATAACCCTGCCCCCTGATGTATTCAATGTTCAATCCTAAAATAGATAAAACATTTTCAAGTTCCGCAAAGAGCCTCATTCCAGTTGTATCATCAACTTTTATAAATCCCAAGAAATACTCTACAACTTTAACATGAGAATCAGTGTTATTTACACAACGAATGAGTAAAGAAATTTGTTCCTCATGATTTACATCAGGTGTACAATCAAGTATAACTGAGAAGAATTTTGCCCTTTTTATCTTTTATATGATAACACTTTTCACCTCATTAGCCAACAACTGAATCAATTCATTTTGAATTTTGTGCTAAGGTAGTGATATTGAATTTCCTTGCTTTGAAAACGTCATAAGTTCTCTTGCATAACATGATCAAACTCTGCAATCATTTCAATCATACTTAAGATATTTCTATTGCCTTCCTCATAAACCTTTTCCTTATTTCCCCTAAAAGTCAAATTGTTTTTTGCAAAACTTTTAACAACAGCTATCACTCGTATGAAAACTTGTCTATGGTGTTCTTTCTCTCTCATAATTTGTTCTTGCACACTTTTATCAATTATCAGATTACGCCTCAGTATCATCTCCAAATCAATTCATTTTTGCATGCAAAGTATGTGCCCATTGTTTGACTCATGTTGTTTGAGCTCGCTTCAAACATTTGTGCCAATCTCTAAACCCAATACTAGCCAATTGAGAATATCCTTCTCCTTCTCTTTCTCTATTTTTATAAAGCTTAGAACAAAAGCAAAACATCGGAGGATCTTGAATACATAAGTCATTTTCTATCTTGTTTATCTCCATTGGGCAAGCAATGAGTATAATACACGTTTGAAAAATGTTGCTTCTTATTTGAATCATCCCTAGGATATTCAGATTCTTCCATTTCAACTCTAATTGGCCCTTTTTCCACCAACAAACATATGAGTTTATGTTCAATTGAATTCCATTTGTTCGATCATAAATGTCTAATTCTAAAGGTTCTTGAATGTCTTCTTGAGCCGAAGGAATGTCACTATTGGCCCTTTCTCCTTCCCCATGGTCACTATCAACGGGATCACTAATATTTACATTAACCGCTTCTTCGCCCAATGGATTTTCAATAGAAATGGTTTCACTTTCACCCAAATTACTAGAGGTGAAATATTTGTTAATAGAACCACTTAAAGCTTGCGTTAATTGTTTTTCCTTTAGCTTATTCTTCCTTTTTTCATTTCCAGAAAGATACTTCCATGATGATCATATTTTGTCTACCTACAATAATTGCCAATTTGTATGAAAAAAATCAAGTTCCATTATTGTTGAAACATGAATGTTTAGAATTACTTAAATCCATTAATTAGAGTTTAGAAAATAAAACAACAAGTAATAATCAGTAAGGATTAACAGAAACCCACCTACTGAATTTTGATCATTATAATAGATATATCTAAGTGAAATTCAATAGGCTTAGTCAATTAAGTCTTGCAAGATTAGATTAAGTTAAAACATTAGTTAGTTGTTAGTTAAAATAAAATTGATTAGACTTTAGTAAGTTTAAAGCTCTTCCCATTGAAGTTCAGCAGGTAGACCTACAACTAATGTTTTACCACTTTAAGCAAGATAAAATAAACTTAGACTAAGTTAAGCAGCTTTCACAAGTCTTATTCATCCATCTGTCGCGTCTTAGCTATCAGCAGCTAGCTAGCCGATTGATCTCATTTCCTAACAGCTAAAGTTTCTTAAGACGCTCTCTTACACCAACTGTTACCTAAAAATTCAGTTTCCAGCCGCTATGCTTTCTTATACTTAAATCTATATCAACTGAAAATTGTACGTTGTTGGAATAATGCGCTTCAAAATTATATAATGACTTTAAACGTCTTCAAACTTTGGTTAAAAGTTTTCAAAAACAATATATGTAAAGACGCATGGTTTTAACTATCCTTTAAAAGCACTTAGCAAAAAACAATCCTTCGTTAATAGATAAATCCATCTGCTGATACTCAATGTAAGTCATCACTTTAAATACTATTCTATATACTTACATTCTATTGATTAAAATACTTGTTGAATCTTGCATTAAGTTAAAATTTGCTTAAAATCATTCCACTTGTTTGTCAGCCAAAACCTTTAAGTTATCTTGGTCAGCTTAAAATTATATGTCAGTTACTTGTCCAACTGACCATAACGTTTTAAGTGTCAGCCTGCTTTCCTCTTTTGCTTGAACTTAGACTTGTACTAACACTTTCTCATTTTGTGTTTTTGGTAGATATTCTGTTAGATATTCTTTCCCAGGATCTTTTGTGATCTTGTGAAGATATGTATACTCTGCCAAATACATTTTCAAATTCAAATGTATTCCTAACGGGTTATTCTTGAAATTCATCTATAAATACCCACTGGAAGTATTTTTGAAGATACAGAAGTCTGAAGCCTTATATTCTCAAGAAATTCTCTCTGAGCTTTAGTCTTCTTAAAAACTTTAGCTAGATAATCTCCTTTGAATATTTCTTTCTAGTTACTGTTTAGGCAAACACTGAGTGATCCAGTTCATACTTTTAGAAATCAGTTAGTTTATCTCACGAGTTTGATTGTTATGCAATCATTCTCCAAAAACACCGGTCTTTTGTTGTACACTGATCCATTAGAGATCAATTAGATTTTTAATAAAATTAGTGCACTTCAAAAATCCAAGTCTGACCAACTTGGTAGTGGACGTAGTAGTTTTACTGTGAACCACTTCAATTGATTTGTCAGTTATTATCTACACTCTTGCAAACTGACCTAACACTTAAGAAGTTTTTAACTGATTAAGTGTCAGCCAGTTACTAACATAATTGTTTGCTTAGTTGTTCTGATAAATAGTTTTTCAGTTTTTTCTTTATATACAGTGATCTACTTTAAAAGACAACCTCTTTGAAAACTGTTGTATCAGCCAGCTAACCAACTTTCATCAGTTTAAGTTAGCTTTAAAAACTTCAGCCAGCTGACCAATATCAGCTGACTGACAAAAACCAATTTTCCGCTGCCAACTTAAAAGTTTTACAATTCAACCCTCAAAGTTTTTAAAAGGCTATTCACCCCCCTTCTAGCCTTGTCTGAAACAATTTAGGTCATTCTCACGTATTTAATTTTTGGTCATCTCAATTCAAACCGTTAAACCATTCAAAAGGAGAATTTTTTTTGTCATTTCATTAAATGTCTCTACAGTTTATCATTGCATTAAGTATCTCACAGTGCATCATATCTTCTAGCTAAACAATCTTCTTTATTACTACATACTAGAGATATCTACTCTCACTATTTTATGCAAAAAGATATCTAACATCTAACCATGAATTTATGATCTTATGCTAAGTGATATCTTCCGTATCAAAAATCATCTTCAAGATCTCCGAGCTTTAAAAGATAGATTTTATCATCACTCTTCAAAAGATCATCCCTACTATTTCAAACGGCTATTTTCAAGGATCTCTATATAAAGTATTTTGAGCAAGGATTCAAAAAAAAACGAGGAACTGGATCAACATATTTCACTTATCCCTTCAAGCAACTTCTTTCTTAAAATGTTCGAGTCCTCATAATTGAAGATATAGAGAACAGAGGATAAAAGGTTGAATAAATTATTCATCACTCAAATGACATTCCTTCTTTGATTTGCTTCAATCCAAGGACACTCAATTTATCTCTTAAAGTGATTCTTGCATTGATGTGTTCCAGTCCTTAAACACTTATTAGATATTCTTTCACATATCATTCTTTTCTAGTACTTGTTTAAACAATCATTGTATTCTTCCTAATCTTAAAAGAATATTTGATTGTTGCACGAGTATGATTGTTGCTCAATCATACTCCTCAAACACTAGTTTTTGTTGTACACGGATCCGTTAGTGATCACTTAGAATTTCAATATATTTAATTAGTGCACTTCAAAATCCAAGTTTGTCCAACTTAGTAGTGGACGTAACCGTTTTAACACTGTGAATCACTCTAAATACTCTGTTCGTGTTCTGCTACTTGCTGTTTTTACTGTTCATATGTACACTTATGCAGTTTCTATCTACTTATGTGTTTAGCAGTTACATTCATGAATTATTTACATAGTTTATCGTGTATATATATATATATATATATATATATATATATATATATATATATATATTGTACTTCAATTCAGTCTATATATTTAAGTGATCAAAAGAAAAGAAAACCAAACTATTTTACATTTAGCAGCTGCTACCCAAACTGTTTTATGTTCAACAGATGCTACCTGCTGATTTTACATCAGCTGCTGAAAAAATTATCTTTTCCACTGCAACTTGTAAAAGTTTTCAAAATGACCCATAAAGTTTTTAAAAGGTTATTCACACCCACTCTAGTCTTATTTCGTTGCCAACTGGACTTACAATTATCACTTAAAAACAATAGAAAGTCATCAAATTCAATAGAAACCCATCAAAATTATTAAATTAATTTCTACTCATAAGCATTTAAGCAAATTAGCAAAAAATCAATAATCAATAAAACAAAACCCATCAATTCAATCAAAATAAGAAGTCAAAACAAGTAAACAACCGGTCCCAGATCCGGCAGATCTAAACATTTTTTATTTCTAAACGAAATTATGAAAATTGAATTATTGAAATTTGAAAACATGATAGGTTAATAATTTTAAACACAAGTATTGAAGAGGGATCAGGGAAGGGCCAGCCTAACTTGGAGAGTGACTGTGACGAGAGTCGAGACTGTCGGAGAGAATAGAGAGGCTGAGACTTGAATGGAGGAGATGTCTGGTGCGCGGTGCCACTCTGTGATGTGTTGCCGGTGGCCGGTGGTTGTCTTTGTTTGAATGGAGGAAGCAACTGGCGAGGAGCTGCTTCTATCCTTGTTCCTTAATCGACTATGTCCCGTTCCCGTATACTCTTGTGCGGTTGTGCGAATTAAATCGATTTTAGGGCTTAATTTTATTTTTAATTATATAAAAGGAAGTTGTAAAATTTTGGGTCCCTAAAAATTAAGATTTTTTGGGGGGCCTTAGACCTAGGTCTCTATGTCCTCATGGCTAGGCCGGCCCTCATATCACGGATCCTAATTTATAATACATGATTTTAGTCTTTAAATACTCATTCCGCTAATACACAATGATTCAAGTAAAAAAAATACATCATTTAGAAAATATGACTATCCCAAGTTTTTGTCAATCAAATATCGTAAATATACATGCACATTTTCGCATTTACGTGAAATGGGTATTTAATTGGGGCAGGTGTATGTGTGTGCAAGTTACTTGTCAACTCACATTGCCGTGTTGACAGCTCTTAAGGCACATATGACAACCAGGTTTCATTAATCTTGCTGCATGCTGGGATATACAGACAGTCAACTAGCTCCAGGTGGGTTCTAACATCTAACATCTAACATCTAACATCTAAGGATGGTACTGGTCCCCATGGCCCATACCTACCTTGGTAGAAATTGATGATGATGTAAACTTTCCTCAGTTAACGTTGTTCCTCCTAGTCCTAGCTAAGTCTCTTCATTGACTATGAAAACAAACACTAACTTAAGTTTAGGCAAGTTGGGGTTGGTTGGTTGGCAAATTCAAAAGGGTATCACCGTCAGCTTCAACGAAATAAAGGTGGTGACTGGACTGATTTCATAGTAGTAACTAGTACTGATTTCATAGTAGTAACTAGTACGTAGCAGCAACTGTACGTTTTCATTGAGTCCGAGTAGAGATGTTAATCGATCCAATCCTATTAGTTTCGGTCTAGTCCTGTCAGTTTCGGTCCCTAATCGTTGCGGTTTAAATGGTCCATTAAAATTGCAAACCTAGACCTACCCCTCTAGGTTTTGATTTTAAACAGGTCACTAACGGGTTACACCTAAACAAAATAAAACAACTTAAATATATAAATATAAAGTTTGAAAACAAGTAATTATCGGGTAACGATCCAACAATAAACATTCAACAACACACAGTCCAAAACAAAATGACTCAAATAAGTCATACAACGAGTCAACAATATTAAACATACGTGATAGAGTTTAAAACATAAACAAACTTCAAGATTTCAAGTTTTACTAGTTAAAAACTAAAAAGTCCTAATCAAAGATGAAATAATAAAATAAGTCGAGAATCATAAATATCATAAACTAAACTTTTATTAGACCAAACATAATCCAATTTTGAATAACTTGATTCATTATGAGTTTGACTTGCATAGTTGTTGTTGGGATAGTATTTAAATTTTAGATTTTCATTATGTAATGATCGAAAAAATAAAATAGAAATGACCAAAAAGAAAAAACTATAAAGCAATTTTACTTTTTTTTAAAAAAAGATAAAATTTAAATTGTACCACCGAGAGTAAGACTAACATAAATGTTAGTATAAAAAAACAGATGGAATGTTAGAATGACAACTTAAATTTTAGCGTGACCACTTAGAAATGTTAATCGGTCCAACCCTGCCGGTTTCGATCCCTAATCAATTGCGGTTTAAACGGTTTGCTGAAATTACAAACCTAACCCTAAAAAAACCCGATTTAATAGGTTCGGACCTACGGTTCTCAACCCTATTAACATCTCTAGCCCCGAGTTCCTGTTGTCAATTATCGTGATTCGTGGGGGAACCCTCCCACATGCTTTTCCATTTTCTATATTTCACTCAAAAATCAAAATAATGCTCAACTAATTAAAACTTTCTGTTTTTACTTTATGTATATACATACATATACGAACCTTGTATATAAGTATTCTCTTTGTTCTTGATAAAAAAATCCACTATTTTATCTAATGAATCAATTTTCAAAAATAAAGATATTAAAATATTATTCTATTATTAATAGATTATTAAAATTATCAAATTTTTTAAAAAATTAACTTTCAAACATAATTTTTTATCCAAAATAGAGTGAGTAATAAGCTCTCGAGTTTCGAGTGGGTGGCCCCATTTTGAATCATTAGGCTGTGTGGCTGACTGGCTGGCATACAAACGAAAATATATACAAGGCTATCACTATTGCTAATTAATTAATTGTAAACCATTTCTTTCTTTTATATATACTACTCTCTCTCTCTCTCTTCTTTTTTCTCTCTGTGAAATTCTCAATCTTATCTTGGACACGTACAATGAGAATAATGATTAATCTTATAAATAAGGCCCAACTCATGTGGATACAGTGCAAAGTAAGAATTTTGTTGGAAGAAAGTCAAAATTATTTTAGAGTTATATCTCCCTCCCTTAAAAAACTTCTAGTTTATTTTTTTTTTTTGTTATGAAAAAAATAGTCTCATTTTTATAAAGTGTTCTAAAAATCATTTTAGACACCTAGGCACTAAGCTCATATGCCTAGAAACCGAGCCAGCCGCCTAAAAATCAAGGTAAATACCCAAAAATTTGCTCAGGTGGATATTTATCAAAAAAATATCCACCTCTATCCTGAAATGACAGATATTTAACGAAAAATATGTAACGTGAGGATAATGAACTTTGATTGAGTCGATATAAAATAATATTTTTATACTTTAATTTTTAAAAATAAACTTTTTAAATAAAATATCAAAAATTAAAATAATAGATTTTTTATCCCAAAGATTGGCAGTAAATTATAAGCAAAGTAACAACCACTTTTACATTTTTATTATGCCCAGCCCATCACAGCTGTCCCTCATTCCTAAAAAAACAGACAAAAAATTTTAACCCCCAAAGTATCCACCACATCTCACTTTCCCCCACCACCAATTTTTTTTCCCATTTTTTGCACTCCATGCATGTCTTAGTTTGCCCCCTGACGATGGGCGTTAGAAGATTAACGGGAAGTTAGTTAATATCTACAAAATTACTATGTGGCCCTTTAAAATTGCTCAAAGAATGATAAGGAAGGTATTATTTCTCTCTCCAACTTCTAGCCTTATCTCTTTCTTCGTTGGCCATTATCTAAATCAAATCTCCGATTTAATTTTGTTCAAAGTATGAAGCCTTAGTTAGGGATGTTGTGTAATTTTCAATTGATCATTAAATCATACCGTAAGTACATTCGTGTAGTATTTAAGATGTCGATCATGCAGTGATGTTGATCATGCAGGCCATTTGAATCAAGTAACGAAGAACTCACAATTAAAATAATCTAGACGGATTGATTTCAAGATTTTGATTGTGATGAATAAATAAAACTAGTAAGAATAAATTAACTAAATTAAAACACAAAATTGGATTTTCGATTAAAAACAATAATTAAAAAGCTTTTAGGATTCCGGTTCACCATAATAATGAATTTATAAGTTTCGTAACAATCTTTCCGTTCACAATGAATGTCAAGTATTGAAGGCGAATTACATAAAATAGTTAATTGTATTTTTTTCGAAATACTCTCAACCGTGCATAGATTAATTCAAATATGATGTTTCGTTCAATGAATTAAACTAAACTCATTATATCTTACAATTCATTTAGCCTCTACAAATTTAATCAACTGTCATTCTCATGAATTTCTCGTTCGATTTTAGGGTTCCGTTACCTATGCTTCTCCTTTCAGTCATTTACTTTAGTAACTAAGATTATTACAATAAACGTAATAGTTTCACATTTCGGTCCCTCGCTAATTCAATTTTATACAATTATTAACAAAGCTAAAATCGAATCAAAATAGGTGACATTCATATGAATAAATGGAAAGATATAAACTTTATTTATAAATTCATTACGTGCTACACCTAATTCTAAAATTAGAAAACTACTTCACACATAATTAAAGGAACTATTATAAACATTTAAGAATAACCATGAAAATAAAAAGTAAAGAGAAGGAAAGAAGAAGAATTTACTATAAAAATATTTTCGAATGATGAATTCACGAACTATAGTCTTCAAACATAGATTAATCGAAAACAAAACTACTTCAAAGTGTTTATCTAACTATTTGAGAGGAGAAATAGAAGTAAAAGTTCTATCTCTAAGGAGGGGAAGAAGGAGATATAAATAAGTAAAAACATCCTTCCATAATCCTTTCTTCTTCCCTTGTCTCACCAAGAGACATCAAAATAAATGAGAATGAATAAAAGGTAAATGAGAAGTTAATGAGAGACTAAAGACTCTCAAATCTTCCTTTAGATGTCATTTAGTCTCGATGCATAAAAATGTCAAAACTAAAAAAAGTTGGAAGTGACTCTTGAGCTGCCCCAATTAAAGGTTGTGAAATAAATATTTCGCACCCAGGGTGTGATTGCTGTTGAAAATATTTAACTTGAACCAATTGACAACAACTTTTCACTCACGAAAATAATAGCAACCTACCAAAGAATGATGTTGGAATTTTCACTCTTTTTTTAAAAAAACTTAGTTTTATACTTGTGCGTTAAACGCACGACATATATATTTTTCAATCAAATTATACATAAGTAACATGAAGTGAAATAACAAAATTAAAAGAATAGATTAATAAGAATTGTTATATATATATATATATATATATATATATATATATATATTGTAAAACTAATATCATGATTAAAAACGTTAACGATAAATATATGTGATTACTACTACTATCACTATCACATAACAAAATGCACGTAATCTATATTAATCAATATGAACATAATTTTTTTTATCTTTTTAGTTAATGTGTTATGAAAATTAAATACATAATTAAAACGTAAATATAAAAATATAAGTTAATTTAATTATTGCTTATTACATGAATGAAAATCTATATATATTTTAATTAGAATATGTCTTCACGCGAATATATATTTGTTAGATGATAAAAATTACACTACAAATTCAAATGACGATAAACCAAAGAAAACCGACTCAAATTACATACTTTCTACAACCATCCCTTCCTCGAAATGACCAAAATGTCCCTGACTCAAAAACCATTTCATTAATAGTGTCACCAAAATGAGGTGACATTGATAATATGTGTACTTAAGTATTACAACTATATCAACAAATATTTAAGCTCAATTCAATAAGCAATAAAATAGACATTTAGACTATGATTGCTCACAATTCATTGTACCTCTCACAGAGTATGTTATACTCGCCCATATACATTGCCACGTCTCTTTAGAGTCATTGTACATATTTACATAGCAATTAGACTACAATTTACTTGTTCATATTCATTTTCGCTTTTCTACAATGTCAATGAGCGAAAATGGAATCTGGTAATGATGAAGTTGTCACCTCTCACCAAGACCATGTTGATCTTTAAAAATCCACTTATTTAGCATGACATAGCTGATGCTACTACTTTTATTGGTGAAATTACTTGGTTATAGGTAACAAAAGTGGTCACATAGCATTTATGTTCAATGAGGAAGCACATGTCTAGTAGAGTAACCAATGTTTGTTGGGTATCAAATTAGACATGACAGACTTTTAATGATTCATAGTTATTCATTAAATTATATTGTACAATGTACTTGTAATTTAGCTCCTATAGATAGAAATAGAATTTGTGTTGGCAAAGCTCACATGTAAATTACTATCAATATATGACGACCTTATACTCATCCATATATATTGTCACACCTCTCTAGAGTTATTGTATATGTTTCGAGAGCCATTAGATTACGATTTACTTGTTTATGTTCATCCTCACTTTTCTACAATGTCAAGGAGCGAAAATGGAATCCGATAATGATGATGTTGTCACCTCTCACCAGGATTATGTTGAGTCTTTAAAAATCTATCCATCCAGCATGTCATAGCTGATGCTACTACTTTTACTAGTGAAATTACTTGGTTATAGGCAACAAAAGTGGTCATAAAACATTTATATTCAAGGAGGAAGTACATTTATGGCAGTGTAAGTAATGTTTGTTTAGTATAAAATTAGACATGACAGACTTTAAGGATTCATAGTTGTCTATTAAATTATATTTCACTATATACCTTTTCTTTATCTTATACTAGTCTTTGTGCCCGTGCCCATGGCACGGCGCGAGTAGGAAGAATAAATCAATATATATTTTAATTATGATTCAAAAAGAGTCTAAAATTGTGTTTTATATATTTATTCGAATACTGACACGTCCCATAATTGAGAACGATGCATTAAAAAATATATTAAAAATTAAAATAAAAACAATAATAAAAACATTTTTTTCTTTTAGAGTGGTTTTAACAAAATAAAAAATCGAAAGAATTTTCGAATTAGTGTTCATACATATTATTACTTATTCCATTTATAAAAAATTAAAATAAAAAAAATTTCTTTTAGAGTGGTTTTATTATTGAAGTAATTTTACCTTTTAAATTATGTTACATTTAGGAATTTTGATGTTACGTATAATTGATTCCCTGATTCAGGGGGATTTTGGAGAAACCGTAGGGGAGTTGGAATCGTAGAGGGAGAGGGGGATGCAGAGGGATAAGGGTTGTGCGGGGAATAAATTACAGCCGTTTGATATAAGTAAAAATAATCAATCTCAGCCACTCTTTATCTCACTGAGCTCTATTGTATAGTAGATGGATAGAATTTATCTTGGCAGAGCTCACAAGTAAATTAATATCAATATAGGAAGACCTTATTGTATAATGAGTTTTTAGATTGTTATTCTCGTTTCCCTTACATATTGGAATAAAGAGGAAAGACCGTCTCTCTTAGATTGATGATATTTAATTTCTTAACAGCTTCTTAATTTTTTCTTTACTTAAATTTTTTTTTCTTTACTTATTAATATTTATATATGTGTGCGTGTGTAAATATAATTCTTATTTTGTAAGTAGTTACAATGATTATCTCGCAATCTTGAGATTAAAAAAAATTACAATTGTCATTATATATATCCTCCTATTTTTGGCAAATTCATTTTGGCCAAATCTTGTTATATTTGGATGTGCTAATCACATTTGTCATTAATATATATATATATATATATATATATATATATATATATATATATATATATATATATACACACACACACACGTTTTTCAACTTCTAATGCTTAGCTAGAAATGTCATATTTGAGTTTCCATTTAAGGAAAATATTTTAGCCGGGAAAATCAGGATTGTTATTTTATATATATAGAAAATGTAACAAAACAAAGCGTTTCAACTTCGATGCATAGCTAGAAATGTCATATTTTAGTTTCTATGTACAGAAAACATTTTAGGTGAGAAAACCATGGTTGTTATTATACTCCTTCCATCCCAAAATTATTGTACAGCTTTCTTTTTTCGTCCGTCCGAAAATAATTGTCTTGTTTGAAACTTTCATTTTTAGGACAATACTTTTACCACTTTACAGTTACTTTTTCATCCTACTTTAATTATGAGCCACATACACATGTGTGCTTTAAAGTAAACTACACATCAAACTAAATTAATAATCCAATCAAATGTGTGTTTCTTATACCATGCACCAAATCCACCAAGACCATAATTTGGGACAAAGGGAGTATATATATAGATTCTAAAATTAAGTTTGTCTTTACCAATAAAACTTGACTTTAATTCAAAATTTTCCAAAACTGCACAATTGAGCCAAATAAAGGTAAGTGAGCAAAACAATTAAATTTTCTATGATAAATGTAATATTAACTAGAAAAATAAGCTCAAAGCATCCAAAAATATAGGGCAAAGACTTGTGTAGGAGGAGACAGAGCCCCATTTAGGAATTCATGGGTTAATAACTAAATATTTTAATGAATGTCACAATAATTGGTTATTTGAGTTGGTTAGAGTAGATGATTTGAAGTTTAACACAAGGTTATTGGTTCAAAACCTCTTATAGCCTCATTATTTCATTTTAATGCTCATTATTGAGAAGTTACTCTATTTGCTTCGGTGTCCCTGCACTTTCACTGTTTGTCGCCAAAATTCTTATATTTCTCACGTTTTGCAGTTTAATCATTTGTCAGCTTCATTAGCCATCGGTTAGCATCAATTGCCTTGGGATACTTGACGGATCCTAATGAATTTTGACGAAATGCTAAATGACACATTTAAAGCCTAACATGACACATTGAAAACACAAAAGTGACACATTTTATTAATGTTAAAAGTGATACTATAAAGGAAAATTTATTATAATGCTCATTAAAATACAAAGTAACACTCTTAATACTAAAAAGTAACACTCTTTATACTAAAAAGTGACATATTTAATACTAAAAAGTGTCACTTAAAAACTAACGGTGATTGTCAAAAGTGACACATTTAATACTAAAACGCAACACTGTCAATGTTAAAAAGTGACACTTTTAAGATCAATAGTAACGATTTTTAGTTATAAGGTAAAATGACACTTGTAGGGTCAAAAATAACACATTTATTGCTAAAAAATGACACTTTTAATGTTATAAAGTAACACTTTAATGCCAAACGTAATGATTTTCATTTATAAAAAAATGAGATACTTTTCAAAGTGAAAGTAATACATTTAAGACTAAAAGTGACATATTTAAGCCCAAAAGGTAACACTTTTTAGGAAAAAAATATAATTTTCATTAAAAATGCAAAGTGACACTTCTAAGGCCAAAAGTGACACATTTTATACAACAAAGTGACACTGTTAATAGGAAAAAATGACACTCTGCATATATAAACATGAGGCGTGGTGTTGTAATTTTCAAAAACTAAGTGGTTGCAATTAGATTTATGAATTTTGCCCAATTTAACTTGGATAGATCCATCTTACGGATAAGGATCCATAAGACCGTCTTACATGAGACCACCTCAAAATATAGACAATATGCATATGTATCACGTTCACATCTCTTTAAGAGGCACCATAAACATTCAAGATCCACTTCTTCTTTTTTCCACGACTTTGAAGCAACGACGAAGAGATAATCGATGAGGGAGGCTGGCACAATCGTCGCAGTACTAAGCCAATCACATGGAGGTTGAACATCCTCTTCCCCTCTTTCTCCACAAACTCACCTCACCACAATCCCCTTAATCAAATACCCAAATTAAGTAAAGAGAAACAACTTGTGTCGATTGAATTTACTCCACCGCCTCTTTCATCCAGATGTACTCCACGACAACAACTTGTAGCCTCCCCTTTGCCCAATAGTGAATTTAGTATAGTCCACTCATACGGTAAAACAAGGGTAAAAATATAAATGAATTGAGGCGAACACTCCAATCATCAATGTCGATATGAAATCACTAATGAAAAATGATGGAGAAACCGAGAAAGAGAGAGTGACTTAAGGCAATTTGATGAGAGCTTTCCCGGCCTAATCCCATGCACTACAAATTGATGAAATCCAACTAATTGTGTAGAAAATTTTAGTTTTAACTCATTTTGACCCATACTTTGTCGGTTTCACTAATGCCAACTACGCCACCAATGTGCCAAATGACCAAAGTAACCTTCATGTGATCACATGCACATGTTGATTTTTGTTACTATTTCTAACGCCCATCACCAACATGGGGTAAATTGTGACATATTGTAACATAAAATATGGAGATAGACAAACATAAGGTGGAGAGGCGATGTGAGATTTGATGGATACTTAGAGGGGCTAATTATATTATGAACAAAGAAATATGAGAAATCGAAATAGATGAAAGCAAAATTGAAAAAACACCAAAAAAATTCAACATTCTCACATAGTCACATGGGGGGTTGGCAGGGTTGTCCCATCATCACCATTCACCACCGATTTTTCTTGTTTATTACTATGCTTTACCCCTATTTCTTGTGTCTGTAAAGCTCAATATGGACCTTGATTCTGGATGATTCCATCCATTAAATTGTTGCTTGTGGCCCACAATCCTCATTGCCAATAATTTCGGGTAAAAAAAAATCAGAAAATGTTGTAGTATTCTGAAATAACGAGCCATCAGTTGAGATGGTACTCCAAAATTACTACTTCACACATGTTACCCTTCGTTTTTTAGACCATGCAAAAATTACACAAAATTTTTAATTTTGTGTAATTATTTGTACCACATTTTTCCACCATCACCAACAGTTATATTTCAAAGTTTATTTTAAAAGAAATATTCAAAATTTATTCTTCATTATTCCATTATTTTATTTAATTTGTATTTCAAGTATATGTTTTATTTCATTTAATTTGTATTAATGTATTTTAGAAAAAAATGTATTATTTATTGAATTAATATTATTAAATGTAATGTAATTTTCGTTTTTTTATTAATGTCTAATATTTATAAAATTTATTATAAATAATTTTAATATTGTATATAACTAATAACTAAAATAAAAATAATTGAATTAATTTTTTGTATAATTAAATCAAAACATCAAAGTAGTATTTAAACTAAACAACAAAACTAACAATAATAATAAAAACTAAAACATAAAATAATTATTTAAACAAAAAAAAAAGATAAGAGGGAAGATGAAGTCGGAGAATTAAGTGCTAAATATAAAGTTTCAAATGACAATCTTTGTAATGAAACAACTTTTAAAGGTGCTGCTGAAGCTCTCAATAGTTCCAAATCACTTCATTTTGAAGATATGAAGCAATGGTTAGAGATGCTCAAAAACCTTTGTTGCATGTGTAAAACAACTACTCCCTCCATAATTTTCCTGATTTATTTTTATCAACTCTAAAATAATGATAAGTTTCCAAACATTTTATTGATAAAATATGTTTACCACTTTATTTTTACTTTTTTTTACTACTTTAATTATAACAACATATACGAGAGTTTTAAAGATAACTGGATACTCCATCCATTTCAGGCAACGAGACAACTATTCTATTTTGAATATTTCACTGTAAAAGTCTACTTACATACATTATGTCTACAATCTATATAATATTTCAACCTTATCTTTCACATTTGATATTAACATATTGGTTATGTTCAAACATTATTGTAATTATGAGCAAAACTAATGCTAGTTGTATATCTCTTAATTATTAGACTTTTCAAATACTGATTCTTTTGGTGGAACAAATGGTATTATACTAATATTTAAAATATAATTAATTAGTTTTTCTTAATCTGTATGTCTAGTTAAAGAAGACAATTATTTAGGAACGATGAAAATATTTTAAAATCGCAACAAATAACGTAATATTCTAGAGCTAGCAATGTTTTTAAATTCAACTTATTAGTAGAGCTTTATCAATCAATAAAACAACATCATCAAAGTTTTTCTTTTCCTTTTCTTTTTTGGTCCCGATATCATTGTAAGAATCTCAAGAAAGTATAATTATCCAAATGTAATTATCATATATATATATATATTTATTTATTTATTTATACAATGGACTATCTACTGGGCGCTTCTTGTCTGTGAGATTGAAAAGAAAGTGTACATTATTATATTTGATAACACTAGTAATAAATTGAGGGACATTAAAGAAAAATAAAATAAAGTCAGACACCCATCTTTAAAATTTGTATCTATATAAAAGAGAATACTTTTTTTATAAAAGAAAATAATAATTTTTAAATTATAAACGGTAGAATATGCAATTTGCTAGTGGTAATAGTGAAGTAGGCATGACAATACAACCCAGAACCCAACTCACCCGACCCGATAAGTCGAGTCAGGTTAAAACGGGATAGACCCGTTACTCGTTTTGACTAGATATGTTTTATAATAGAAATGCATGAATTCTTGGGGAAAATTTCTGGTTAAGACAGATTGATCCGTTTTAGCCAGTTACATGTTCTAACCCGATCTAATTTAACACAAGTCATTTCGACTCGTTTGATATTCACCATTCAGGTTCTAACGAGTTCTGGCCCGTTTCAACCTATTATCGTGCTAACCTAATCCAATCCAACCCAAACTAGTGTGAAGTGAAGTGTGGAACTGTGAGAGATAGTAATTGTTCAACTGAACTATTTCACGTAATTTCCACGATCTTAGAAGGGTGATAATCGGGTCGGTACCTTTTGGTGAAATGTTAACTAATTTAGTCCAATATAATACTCCCTCTGTTTTCAAAATATTGTTTTGGTTGATCTGACACACCATTTAGAAAGACGAATTGATTGGATTATAAATATTGATGATATGTGTGGTTTCATTTAATGCCCTTGAGTATGTGACCATAATTAAAATATATAGAAAAAGTAAAGGTAAAGTGGTAAAAGTGTTTTCCAAAAATTGAAAGTTTTGAAAGAGGACAATTATTTAAAAACAGACGAAAAAGGAAAGGTAGACAATAATTTGAAAACAGAGGGAATTATTTAACCGGTAAAGTATATTTTAGGAGGCAAAATGACGAATATACCCTTAATGAAGAAAATGCATGCAGACAAAATCACTGCCCAAATTTAGGCATCACAATGAAAAAATTAGGCATCGTAATGCAAAAATCATTGCCCAAATTTAAGCATCGCAAAACAAAAATTAGGCATCAGTAATTAATTTTGGGCATCGGTAATTAATTTTGTGCATCACTCGAACTTGTATTCTAAATAAGGTTTTCCCTCCGCTTAATCAAGATTTCATAGATAACTTAGTGGTTTTCATGTCAACGTAGTAGGACTAAGAGAGGATTGATTCCATCTTCCTTTTTCTTATTTTTCTTATTATGTATAGAAGCTTTCTTGGATTCGCTCTTTTCTTTCGGTAGATTCTTTGAAAAAGGTAAATTTTTCCTGTTGGGGAAAATATTCAAGTATGTTGATTTCAATTTTTATTATAGAAGGCAAGATCTTTATACCTTTGAGTGACGAAGGCTATAAGATGTCAAAAATGACCAAGCTCTTCTTCTGAAATCCAGTAGTCAATTTCCATTGTTAACTTAGATCTCACATTCCCTCTCCTTCTTTCTATCTGACACACAGACACTCACTGTTAGAAAGAAAATGCTTTCAACTGTGATGTTTGGTGCTAGAAAAGGGGCCAATCCTGGACCCTATTCGAATTCGAGCAGTAATAATTTGTCTTGTTCTTTGTTTGATTTTGGTGGGTTTTCAAAAAGAAAAGGATTTGAGTATGTGGTTTGTGGTTCAGCAGGGACATGGAATGGTAATTTCGATCACCTTTCGTATGTTCAAGATGAAATTGACCATGAAAACGATGCTCACATCGGAGACAACGATGACCACTCCGGTTTTTGCCTCGAACACTTCGATACTTGTGTCGCAAACAAATCGATGCATCAAAAATTGTTGCTCCGATGCAAATTGATCGAGCACAAGCTTAGACAGGCTCAAAAAATTCCAATGATTGAAGTTTGCATCGCATCCTCAACTTATTCTTCTTCTTCCCTAGGCTAACAAGCGTTTACGAATGGGCTAGCAGGACCGGTGGAAGGGGGACTAAGCCCCCATTCGAGACAAGTGGACATAAGAGTGAGGATTGTCTAACATGCTGCTTTGAATAGAACGTTATTAGAGGTTAAAAAAAATAAGGATCTATGTATGCTATTGCATTTTTATGGAATAAGGAATATGGAGGGAAAAAGTAAAATGAGGAGGAACTGAGGAAGACGTTTGTAAGTCCAGTTGGCAACGAAATAAGGGTAGAGGGGGGTGAATAGTTTTTTAAAAACTTTAAGGGTTATTTTGAAAACCTTCAAAAGATGCAGCGAAAAGGATAATTTTTCAGCAGCACATTGAAAATCAGCAGGTAGCAGCTGCTAAACTTAAAATAGATTGATTTGGTTTTCTTTTAATCACTTAAGTATAAAGACTGAATTGAAGAACAATATATAAGATCAACTATGTAAATAATTCAGGAATGTAACTGTTAAACACTTAAGTAGATAGAAACTGCTTAAATGTATAAACAGTATAAACAGTAAAAATAATAGATATAAGAACAAAGTATTTGGAGTGGTTCACAGTGTTAAAACAGCTACGTTCACTACCAAGTTGGTCAAACTTGGATTTTGAAGTGCACTAAATATAATGAAATTCGAAGTGATCACTAACGGATTTGTGTACAACAAAAACTAGTGTTTGAGGAGTATGATTGAGCAACAAACATACTCATGCAACAATCAAGTATTTTAAAATTAGGAAAAAGTAGAGAATAATACAATGATTGTCTAAACAAGAACTAGAAAGGAATAAGAGGTGAAAAAGCATCTAGTAATTGTTTAAGGACTGGAACACATTAAGAGAAGAATTGATTGAAGGAATCATATGAGTTTCCAGCCCTGGATTGAAGCAAATCAAAGAAGAAATATCATTTGAGTGATGAATGATTTCTTCAACCCTTCTATCCTCTGTTCTCTTATATCTTCTATCATGAGAACTGGAACATTTCAAGGAAGGAGTAGCTTGAAGGGATAAGTGAAATGTTTGTACCAAATTCTTTATCATATCTGAATCCTTGCTCCAAACTGCTTTATATATAAATCCTTGAAAGTAGTCGTTTGAAAGAGCAGAGATGGTCTTGAAGAGGATTTCTGATTCGGAAGATATCACCTATCATGAGATCATAAATTCATAGATAAAGGTTAGATATATTTGTCCATAAAATGAGGGTAGTAGATATCTCGAGCATGATAAATTAAAGAGGGTAGTTGGCTAGAAGATATGATACACTGTGAAATATTTAATGCAATGGTAAACTGTTAAGTAATTTAATGAGATTTCAAAAGGTCTCATTTTGAATAGTTTAACTCTTGAATTTAGATGACCAAGAATTAAATGCGTGAGAGTGGCCAAAAGTGTTTTTCAAAAACGTTTGTTTAAAATACTGTTTGAAAGAATATATATATATATATATATATAAGAAATTGTTTAAATATTTTAATCAGAAGAGTGTAAGTAGATAGAGTATCTTTTAAAGTTGTGACTTACACTGATTATCAGTAGTGCTATCTGCTAATTATTTTAGCTTACAACAAAAATGTTTTATCTTTTACAAAAATGTTTTATCTTTTAACGAAAGACTGATTTTTAGCTAAATGTTTAAACTAATGTAAAGTCCATGCGTTTTCTAAAATATTGTTTTAGGAAAATTTGAAAGCATTAATTTCGTAATTAGATTGAAGCGCATTGTTTAAACAAAGTACAATTTCCAGCAGATAGAGATTTAGACATAAGAAAGTATAGCGGCTGAAAATTGAATTTTAGCTAATAGTAGGTGTAAGAAACTATTATTAGGAAAATGTAGCTATCAGGTAAGGGGATCAGCAGCTAGCTAGCTGCTAATGACTAAGTTAATGCAGATATATGAATAAGACTTGAAAGATGCCTACCTTAGCCTATGTTTATTTTATCTTGCTTAAAGTGATAAAACAATAGTTGTACGTCTACCTGCTGAACTTCAGCAGGAAGACTTTAATCTTGCTAAAGTCTAATCAGTTTGATTTTAGTTAACAACTAACCAATGTTCTAATCATGTAAGACTATAATTAACTCAACATATTTGAATTTCACATAGATATATTTATTAGAGTGATCTTAATTAAGTAGGTGAGATTTTTTGAGTCCTTACTGATTAATGCTTACTGTTTTATATTCTAAAATCTAATTAATGAGTTTAAGTAATTCTAAACATTCGTGTTTCAACAATGTTTCTCTTCCGTCAAAAGTCTCTGGAATGCATCCATTTTTAACACATGCAAGTCCAAGGTCACCGAAATAGAAAGGACGAGTAATATTGATTTTTTTTAAAATAAAGGTGAACTTAATTATGCTAATGAGAAAAAAGAAGAAGGTAGTGGAGCAGTTACAATTTCAACAAATGATACCGACCTACAATTATTTCTTCTTAGAAGTTACAAGAAAAATTGCCGGTCGGTCCTTTCTCCGAAAAATATAATCGCTTAAGTATCATTTGTTTTTTTAATCGGAAAAAGTCACTTTTGGACGTGAAAAGAATGTGTTATCTTTAATGAGCATGAGACGCGTATATCCTTTTGAATCGCGATGCAAAACCTATTTTTCAAATTTTATTTTTATATTGCGATATATAAATATATGTACCACGATACAAAATACATGTTTACTTCAATTTATGTATCAATAGCCATAAATTTATGTGAACCGCGATATATAAATATATGTACCAAGATACAAAATACATGTTTACTTCAATATCATCCATATCAACGGCCTAAAAATTTCATATTTTTAGAAATCTCAAAAACCTTACCTATTACTACTTTAGTTTAAAATATTGTTTGGGTTCACTGTTTAAAAAACGAATTGATTGAATTATAAATATTGATGAAATGTGTGTTTTCCTTTAATACCCTTGAGTATGTGGTCATAATTTAAGTAGATTAAAAAAGTAAGAGTAAAGTGGTAAACGTGTTTTCTTAAAAGGAAAAGTTTTGAAATAAGACAATTATTAAAGAACTGACGAAAAAAAAAATAGATAATAATTTGAAAACGATATTTTTTTAAAAATACAGTTTAACACTACATGTGAGATAGTGAAGGACAGATAGCCTACATAGGCTTGACTCTTTCTAATTTCTATAATTTGAAAAAAAAACACAAAAGTAAGATTTCTACTACATTTCCTCCCAAAAAAATTATGATTTTTTATGTTTTTTACTTTATGAGTTATTGGTATTTTGATAATATAATTGAAATTTTTGAGCTTTTAAGTATGTGAATGAGTGATCATTTGTCGGTAATTGGTGGTATTCTAATTAAAATTTGATTATTTGAACATATACTATCATTCTAAAATAGAGAAATTGAGATTAATCGTTAATTTATTTTAATGGAAAAATTGTACATACACTATAATTATATACTAAAATAGAGAAATTGTACATGGAAAATTGTTTGTTTTTTTAATGATAATGAAATTTGAATTCTTTTTGTTAGTTATTCGTAAGCTTTGATCTCAATTATTGTAAGTAGACAAAATGTCATCACGAAAGTTTCTCAAGAATGCTTGAATATGTTAGCTATGATATCTATCGAGAAGAATAGAGTTGAAAAAATTGATTATTGTACTTTGATTACTGATTTTATTCTAAATGTGCTAAAAAAACGACATTTAAGTAGTACTTTGTAAATATATTGTGTTTTATGTTCATGACTCTGAGATATCATGAAGTGTTTTTTATTATTTTCTATGTTTGTTTCTTTAATTTTTCAATGCTACAAAAGAAGGCCTACATAATTGGCCTTAAATTTATTATGAAGATTATGTAAACCGCGGTATATAAATATATGTTCTACGATACAAAATACATGTTTACTTCAATTTCTGTATCAACAGCCAGAAAATTATGTGAACCATGTTATATAAATATATGTACTGCGATACAAAATACATGTTTACTTCAATTTCTGTATCAACAGTCAGAAAATTATATGACTCGCATTATATAAATATATGTATTGCGATACAAAATACACGTTTACTTCAATTTATGTATTTAAAATTATGAATGTTAACACTGATGAATTACGATATATAAATATGTGAACCACGATACAAAATATATGTCCTAATTTCAATTTTTGTATTAAAATACATCGAAATTAATAATTGAACTCTGCCAAGAAATATATCAAAATGAAAAATCTTCATTGTGATCAGTAAAAAGCTGTCTGGAGAGATCGAAGTTTGGACATGCCCCAAATAAATCTTTATTGTGAGAAATCTTCATATCTCAGTTCCATGTGGTTGTTTATCACTAAGTTGCTTCTCAAACTTTATCATCAAGTTTATAAAGATGAAAGAAGAAGGGAGTGCTTTTTTGATATAATATTTGTATGCATCATAGAATCATATAGCTTGAAGAGAAATTTGATGATAAACAACAACTCGAATTTTAAATAAGTCATATGAAGTGTGACGAAATAATAGTAGATACGTTTGAGAAAAAATGATATTAGATGTTTAAAGATAAAATAAGGAAGAAGAAAAGTTGTTGTCATTAATTTTTGACTGTTGATATATGTGCTGTGTAATTTGTTTGTTTTAATGCTGACTGTTGATATTCTATTCATTTATATATTGCGGTTCACATAATGTTGCACTGCGGTTCATAAATTTATATACCGAGATTCATATAATTTTCTGATTGTTGATAATTTTGCACTGCGATATATAAATATATGAACCGCGGTGTATCCCGTTTTTATTCGTATCACGACTCTTATTCATTAAGTATAATACAATTTTTTCACGTTTAAAAATGATCTTTTTTTATTGAAAAAAAAACTAGATCGAAGAGGTTAAAAACTAAAAAAAAAAAAAAAAAAGGACCACTACGAACTTCACCAAGATGGAACATGTTTCATGTTTGGGCGGAAGGGAGGAGACCAGTAGTCAGGATGGGGTGAGTTACAGTACCGGTGCCAAAACCAATATGTTTTCTGCTTTGTGACTCGAAATTTCAGAAGGCCCACATGTCCAAATTGCTGACACCTATCTCAGCAGTCCCCAATGAGTAAAAACAGTTACACTAGTCCCATTCCCACCAATATAAATTAAAGTAAATAAAGATAGAGATTAAATCTGCTCGACTGCTCCGCTACTTGTATCATATGAATTGGGGTAGAAAAGCGAAAAAAAGGAAGATGTCAGCAATAATAGCCAGCGGCGAATTAAGGGGGGAACTCTTTTCACGGTTCACACTTCACACCTGCCAACCCCACCATTATTAATCCCAGTTTCTACTCTCTCTCTCTCTCTATATATCACTTTCCCCCTCTTTCATCACCGAAAAAAAAAGGAAAAAAAAGCGAGTAAACTAAGTGAAACGTAAAAATGGTGTTTTAATTATGAAAAAGAAAAGAAATTTTAAAATATGGTGGAAGTTCATGAATCATGATTGCGGGGCGGGGAGAAAACGCGTGAAATGCGCCGAATAACAAGAGATGTCAATTTAGGCCTTTTCTCTCTCTCTCTCTCTCTTTCTCTTTCAAGTTGGTGGTCTTCTTCTTCTTCTATATATGCTGCTGCAGTTGGTGTTTGTCAATATTTAGTGTTTGACAGCAATACGATATTATCCACATTTATTCATTCATTTATCTTTCTATTTTGAAAGTTGTCACTCTCACTCACACATTCAACCCAGGTATGTGTATGTTACCCTTTTCTCGTTTCTGCTCTAATCTGGGCCTCTTTTCATATCTTTTACCTGTCATGCTATTTGTACTGACTTAATTAGAATAATATCCTACTACAATGATTTGATGAATATACAGGGTCATGGCTAAGATGAGTTTGATTTGTCTGGTTTTGGGTCTCTTGACCCTCTCTGTTGTGGAAGCAGAGGACCCTTATAGATTCTATACATGGACTGTAACTTATGGAACGATTTCTCCACTCGGTGTCCCGCAACAGGTAATTGGGAATTTGGGATTCTTTTCTTTTTTTCTTTTCACTCAACTAATTGAATTACATTGGCTACTCTATTGAGTTCTAAAGATGTTGATGTTTGAATATGGTGAATTGTATTCCATCAGGTGATCCTCATCAACGGTCAATTCCCAGGTCCAACACTTGATGTTGTCACCAACGATAACATTATTCTCAACCTTTTCAACAAGCTCGACCAGCCATTCCTCTTGACATGGTCCCTCCGCGCGTCTCCCTCTTTAATACCATTTCCTTCTACTTATAACATTCTCATTTACTTAATTACCTCTTATTACGTTTGTTTATTGTTTTGTTTATTATCATTCCAATTTTAGTACTGTGCTTGCTTATAAATTATAATCATTTAACACTGAGGCTATAATTAATCAGGAATGGAATCAAACAGAGAAAGAACTCTTGGCAAGATGGGGTGTTGGGGACGAATTGCCCCATTCCTCCCAACTCCAACTTTACATACAAATTCCAAACCAAAGATCAGATAGGAAGTTATACATACTTCCCCTCAACCGCTATGCATAAAGCTGCAGGAGGTTTTGGAGCAATCAATGTGTATGCTAGACCTCGAATTCCTGTCCCATATCCTCCCCCTGCTGCTGATTTTAACGTTCTTGTTGGTGATTGGTACAAGACCAGTCATAAGGTGAGGATCATACATGCTTTATTAATTTTGTTTCCAACTGATTACTCTGGACAATATGCGTAAACATATATAAACTGAAATCTTAAATATTTACATTCTTCTAACAGTATTCCCATACATTCTTTCCATATTTCTGGTAATTAACGTAAATAGAATGTTAGAAAGCTTGAGTAGTTTTTCAATTTGCTGAGCCTGAGGGCCTGGACCTTGTTACCAACCAGTATGAAGATCACCTGACCTATATATCTTCCTAATATTTATCTTCTTTAACATGTTCTTCTGTTCAGTTCATATGATCGATGATCATTTCATCTTCCAAGGTTTTGAATTGATAGAGCCGGTGTCGGGGTTACAATCTTTTAGTTACTAAGTAAACTTGGTCCATTTCGTGTAACTTATTCATCAGTTTGTCGGATGAAGATAAAATTTATTACATGAAATAGAACTAGAGGATGCTAATTTCCATCCATAAATTGACATTCAATGTTAAAAAATAGCAGCTGGATACTAACGCACCAAACAAACTTAACAAGCATAACCTTGTCATATGACAGTCAAAAGAACTAGCAACCGAAGAGCATTTCGTCACGAATTGGGCCTCCAATCCAAAAGACTCAAAAGGTTATCACAAACTGGGCCTGTTATGGTGCTACCAAGCTTTTAACAGTCAAAATTGGCCTCCAATCCAAAAAGACTAAAAAAGCACTAGCAAGTAGTAACTGAAGAGCATGTTATCATAATTAAATTGGGCCTGTTATGGGGCTACCAACATTTTAATATGCCCCAAGAATATCTCTTTCCTATCTGATGAGCCCTCATAAAGGATCAGTCCGGCTCTTCTACCACTTGTCCCACACTGGGCTCAAGCCCAAATGACTAGCCTGCTGTAACTTGGTGCTACCTACTCATATGACCCAAGAAATTTCCCATTCCTATCTACCGAGGGATTGTCACAATGTGCACAGCTAGTCAAATACTATGGTTATCAAAGATTAACAAGGATCCTTCTACGAATATTTAAGAGTCATAAAATTAATAGAAAGTGGATGAAGGGAGCTGAATGCATCAGAGCATATCTTTTTCGTCATGATCCAGATGCTTTTTCTGGTGATTTTGGACTCAACTCATCATAGCAACTTTTCTTTTTTATTGTCAGGTATTGCAGCAATATCTGGATTCAGGGAAATCTCTTCCCTTCCCACACGGCGTCCTTATAAATGGCCAAATTCGTTCTACCTTTAGTGGTGATCAAGGTCATTCCCAACTCTTGAACTGCCATCGTTTATATTACTTGATGCCTGTACTTGCTTTTTTGGTTTTGACTTGTCAGCTGTTAGCATCAATCCAGTTGATATGGTTTTATTATAATTATTATTTTTAACATGTGGCCCTTCTTTTGTTTTGTCAGGTAAGATCTACATGTTTAGAATTTCAAATGTGGGCTTGTCGACCTCCTTGAACTTCAGGATTCAGGGACACAAAATGAAGTTAGTTGAGGTTGAGGGATCAAACACAATTCAAAACATATATGATTCTCTTGATGTGCATGTTGGCCAATCTGTATCTGTCCTAGTTACCTTAGACCAAGCTCCAAAAGATTACTACATTGTTGCATCCACACGGTTTTTTAGGACTGTTCTCACCTCCACTTCAGTATTGCACTATACCAACTCCGGCACCCCCGTGTCTGGGCCCATTCCTGCAGGGCCCCCATTTCAATTACAAGGGTCCATGTTACAAGCCAGATCCTTCAGGTGGAACTTGACATCGAGCGCAGCCAGGCCGAACCCCCAGGGTTCATTCCATTATGGAACGATTACACCAACAAGGACAATCGTGCTTACCAACTCAGCACCTCAAATCAATGGCACGCAACGATATGCTGTTAATGGGGTGTCGTACGTTAATGCCGATACCCCTTTGAAACTCGCTGATTACTTTAACATCCCCGGTGTTTTTAGTATGAATTCCATTCAAGGCTCTCCCTCCGGTGGGTCCACATTTTTGGCTACAGCTGTTATGCCTGCCAACCTTCACGATTTCCTAGAGATTGTTTTCCAAAACAACGAAAACACCATGCAGTCTTGGCATCTTGATGGCTACGATTTCTGGCCCGTGGGGTAAGTCCCTATACATAAGACATTGCCGTAAACTTTTTGGTTTTGGGGATGTGTGGAGTTACTGATTTGTCACTCGTCAACTTATACAGTTATGGATCTGGGCAATGGTCACAAGCCAGTCGAAAGGGCTACAATCTAGTTGATGCTCTAACAAGACACACTGTGCAGGTAACATATATAAATGAAGGTTTAACATGATTACCCTTTCTTAATTTTGGCCCGTTATTATTAGAGATAAAAGTTTACTGGAAGGGCCGCTGTAATTTGCTTATGGAATTAGGTTCTATTAAGACTAGTAATCTTACCATATATGTAGGTATAAATTTAATATTTTTGGTGGGCGCCGCAGGTGTATCCTAACTCTTGGAGCGCTATATTAGTATCATTGGACAACCAAGGTATGTGGAACTTAAGGTCGGCAATATGGGAAAGACAGTATTTGGGGCAGCAATTCTACCTCAGAGTCTTCAACCCGGTCCACAGTCTGGCTAACGAATACGACATGCCTCCAAATGTTCTTCTCTGTGGTAAAGCAGTTGGAAGGCATCCTTAGACATGATAGTTGTGCTGAGTTTTCGAGTCATGAGTGGTTGACTAGTGACTACAGTTTCTACTTTCTAAATCTGTATCTATGTGAGTTAGTTATATAGTGAATTGAATGATCTATACCTAGTAATGATTTCTTGATTTAGCTTAAGTTGTAAGGATTAATCTTTATATTAATGGTTCGAAATTAAGTAGGTTGTTAAAGTGGTAATCAGTGTTGCTTTGTGATTAGGATTTAGGCCTGGTAATTGGGTGCGAGTTGGGTTAAAATAGGTAATGGGTTGAAACATGTCGAAATCTATTAGAACTTAAATGTCAAACGGGTTGAAATAAGTTGAGTTGAAACGGGTAATGGGTTAAAGCAGGTCGACCTATTTCAATCCAAATTTTTTCCAAAAAAAACATAAATTTATAGCATAAGAAGTCATGGGTTAAAATGGGTAATGGACCCGATCTGCTTTAACTTGGTCCAACTCGATCCGTTAATATTATTGGTTTGATACGGGTTGCTCGTTTCAACCTAAAAATATAAATGGGTTAGGTTGAGTAATTAGTGGGTTGATTGAGTGCATTATCTGATGAAAATTAAAATTAACGTAGGGGGTGATCTGTTTTGGGGATGCAGATATATTTGTCAAGGCATTAGTTGACTTTGAATTGTTAAACGGACCAGTCTTCTTCCTCTCAAATCCCAAGGAACACAAAATGTTCAAATATAGTCCAACTAAAGATGCCATTATTTTTGTTTAGCATTGTTACGACACAATTCATAATATGGTCTGATTATCCACTCGTTTAGACATGGTGTCTCTAAAATTATTATTATTATTATTTTTAACTATTTGGGTACGTAAAATGCTATAATAGGGAAAAGGCTGATACAAGAGAAGAGAGTTATGTATATATACCATGGGAATCTGCCAATTTTCTCCACCGGATGCGGACAAAGCCAAAAATGTAGAGCACTCAAATCTAGGGCCGGCAAAAGCCCCGCTTTTTCGACCCGACATAAATCCCGATTTTATTAGGATTTTTATTTTAAATATTGTTTTTGCCCGCTTTTTCGATCCGACATAACCCTGATCCCGATTTTATTAGGATTTTTATTTTAAATATTGTAAGTGAGTATTGTTGTTGAGTGTTAACTATGTCACTATGTGGTCTCACAATCTTATGAGTTTTTTTGTCTATCACGTTTCTTCACTTGGTGCAGCTCTTTTCCTGTGAGTAAGGGGTGCATTTTATTCATAATAACAGATTCATCAATACCCACCATTAAGTAAATATTCAAAGTATACTTGTAAATATACGGTCTGAAATCTTAATTATGATAGAGACATTTTAAAAATATTTTAGTGTCAGAAGATATTTTTCATAAATATTATAATCGGGATTACGAGATTTTTATCTCCCGAACTATTGTGATCCCGATTCGTCGAGTCCCGACACTTATCGGGAAGAAAATTAAAATATCGAATTCTATCAAAATGGGATCGGGATGAGGGGTATTGATACAGGTCTCGTCCAGATTCCAACCCTACTCAAATCCTCCTACTTTTAAAATTGAACATTACTAAATGACTTCTACAATTAGATTTTCTCCTGCGGATAAACCAGAATGTAGAGCTCTCAAATCTTCGTACTTTTAAAATTGAACATTACTAAATGACTTCTACTATTAAATTTACTCCAGGGGATAAACCAGTGACACACACAGGACTCAGGAGTAGGGGTGGCAAAATGAGTATTATGGATAAATGAGTGTTAGGCTATTATCCATGACTTCTGCAACTATTATTATGTTATACTATATTCTTAGCCTGTGCATATGGTAGGACATTAGTTTGAGACTTAATCAATATATGAAGCGGACAATGTGGGAATAAATTAAAATTTACTAAAACATTTTACTTGGGTATTTATTTCATAAGAAAACTAAGAATTAAATAATTTAATTGTAATTATAAAAGATAGACATGTAAAAAAAATTTATTGTTTTTTCTCAATAACAAAAACTCAGTCTTCTTCTAGGGGCTTTTACTTCACAACATTGATTGGTTTAGAAACATAATATGCAATAACTTTATCTATTATTTTTACCTACACATGAGATAAATAAAATTCAAACACATTAAGTTAACCATATTTTATGCATTGGAATTGTTTAATTAAAATATATATAAAAACATGCTGCTTCATCTACAAAAGTCGAATCCTCCCACATATCATCATATAATATTATGGGCAAGTAATTTAGGCTAAGACTAGGTAAAGAAGAGGGATTATGGAAATCCTAAAAAGGAAGAGTTAGCTAACAAAGTGAATGAGGAAATCATTTAAAACAAACTATATGTTCATAGCCTTATAAAGGATATGCCAATACTTCAATAATCAAAAACCAACTACCGATCTAAGTGTGAAAATTTAAATTCTAATCAGAGAGAGAGTTGAGGTTAATTACCTGAGGAAGAGAGATCACAGAGGAAGGGGAAGGAGTCAGTGATGTAGAATTACTGGTAGGGCTCGGGGGATTTCGGGAGTGAGGGACACTAAAACAAAAACGAAACAATAAGTCAATCTTAAATGCACAAAGAGGAAAAAAAAACATAATTCAATTTAAATAACATACTAAATATGATGCATATCAAACCTGATATTGAACTCAACGAAGTGAAACTGCTTGAACAAACAACTCCCATAATAGCTCTTCACTTACCTGCAAGTAAAAGGAAGGCATAAGCACTACAAACACACTTTAATCATTATAAGTTCCTAAAATTTAATCAACAAATTTTCTTGTTGTCAACATAATTCTCATGCACTCACACAACAATGAAAACCATGATCATTAACCACCAGTAAAAATTCATATTAACTAAAGCACACTTGATAATTCAAAGAGCATATGTTCAAAATACAAACATAACCACCTTCAGTTACATGGCACACCACAACAACCATTGAAAGCATGACAAAGAAAGTAAAAAGTGCCATTGGTAGGGAGTTGAAAAGATTTGCATATAAAGAGTTTAAGAAAAATAAGAGCGCAGAAGATCAGGGGAGGGGGGAATACATGTATTATCTACGATCGAGTGTCAATTGGAAATTCTTGGGAATTCAGATACATGGTTTAACAAAAGGAATGAAAGCATACTATTTCAAAGAGGAAGTACT
Source organism: Codonopsis lanceolata (assembly GCA_013146195.2). Taxonomy (NCBI): domain Eukaryota; kingdom Viridiplantae; phylum Streptophyta; class Magnoliopsida; order Asterales; family Campanulaceae; genus Codonopsis; species Codonopsis lanceolata. Next base: position 102,267,032 of record CM028379.1, read on the forward strand.
CCAGACTACTAATGAAAAATGAAACGTAGAATTTAAATTTTATGAAAAACACGACTATAATAGCTCTAGATGAAACCATTGACATGTTTCCAATAAAAAAAATACAACTACACCTAACTTGGACAAAGAGAATGATCTTGAACCAAAATCTACCTAAACACAATAGAGAAAGAGGGAGCTAGATGATGATGATGATGACATAAGCAACAACAATAACGGTAATAATAACAACCACAATAGGTTTTAGTAACAATAGAACTTTACGCCTAAAATTGAAATTAAAAAAGAAAATAAGGAAGCCAAAAACTTCACAAAATCCATAAAGAAGTTGTTTATGAGGCAAAATCCATTGAAGTTGGGTATCATAACAGAATGATAACGAAAATTGAGACAAACTTACTTGATTCATGCACAGAGGGTTTCAGAGGCGGATTCCGACGGCGGCACTGAGGGCTCTTGGAATATGCCTGCTGAAACAATTCTTATTCATTTGCATATTCTGGAACACCTTGATTTACTTGTTCCCATTACTGCGTACATGTTTTAACAAGTGACTAAAAGGGCTGCGTACTGGTTAGTGTGGCAACTTGTTGAACACTACATAGGTCTTAGACTAGGTGACTCAGAGTCTTAGTCCTACTCTTAAGTGATGACCTCAGCAGACCAGTTATTTAGTACAACGGCACCAGCAGACTTGCTACATGATGATAACTTCTACAAAGATATCATACCACCAGACTTGCTACGGGTCGATAGTTCTTTCCTCAACTATGTCGACCAGCAGACCTGTCTACTAGGAGATAAAATCATTAAAAGACCGTCAAACCAGCAGACCTTCGATCCTTATTGGGCTGCACGTGCAAGCTACAGTGAAATTATTGCAGACGTTCAGAAAAGACAATGTTTAAGCTCCTCCAAAAGTCAACTTACGGAAGTAGCTTCACAGCTATCAGACTGCAAGATCTAGTTGAATTTTATTCAACAATTATTCTTCTCTACAATTGGTTCACAAGTTCAAATGTATCTACTTTATTAGAAAACCAAATGTCAGTGTATTATTTCGTCAGACTTGCTCAACAGTGACCTGTCCTATGGTGACCCGACCCGCGGTTCCACCTCGGGCCTGGGTCGGGTCGCCACAATTGGTATCAGAGCTATTTTTATAGGTTAACTATCGGCCAGGATAGGTTCTATGGCCTAGGTGGGTTGGTTTCTTGTGTAATGTTCTAACCCCGAGTGAATTCTTATATGTGTTCAATGGTGGTTCCTAGAGGAGCTGGTGTAGGCCGAGGCATAGGCAGATCCAGGAGAGTTCCTGTTGAGTCTGAGGTAGAAATGCCACCTCCACCACCGAATCCAGTAGACATGAATGCTCAGATGGCGGATATGTATCGCCGCATGATGGAGTTTATGACCGAGATGGCTCAACTTGGCCAGGGTCAGAATGTACCTCCACCACCACCCCTAGAACCAGAGGCGAGAGTGTCGCCACCACGTAATGTTATACCACCGGAAGCTAGAGCACGAAATAATGATGTCTTGGAGAGGTTCTTGAAGATGAAGCCTCCATCTTTTGAAGGAGAGGCAAATGCTAGTATAGCCGAGTTATGGCTAGAGGATTTGAAGAAGATCTTTGCAGCTCTAGACTGCACGGATGAAGAGAAGGTGGTGTTAGCTGTTTATAAGCTGAGGGGAGCTACCAATCATTGGTGGGAAGTTCTACATGATATTTGGGAGATGAATAGGGTGGCACAAGTGTGGCCTAACTTTGAGATGAAGTTTAGAGCTTCTCATGTGCCTAATATGGTTAGGCAATGACAAGAGAAAAAGTTCTAGGATCTGGAGCAGGGATCCATGTCTATAGCTCAGTATTCTTCTAAATTCATTGAATTATCTCGATATTGTGCACATTTGGTGCTAGATGAGAGACACAGGACCCATAGGTTCGTGAAAGGGTTGAAGACCGAGTATAGGAAACAGTTGTTATCTCTACAGTTGGCAGATTACCGGAGTGCAGTGGATTGCGCTTATGAGATTAAGCGGGACATTGAGGAGCACAAGCAAAATCCTTCTGTACAAGCTTCTCAGCAGCAGTCTTCATAGGCGACTGGTAGAGGTCAGTCTTCTGGGAATCGGTCTGGCTATCAGGGCAATCGTTGCAATGGTGGTCAGAATAGGCAGCAATCTGGTGGGCAGAATAGGCATCCGCCTGAGAGTCGTGTTAGTAGTGCTCCTACTCCTCAGGGGCAGCAGACTCAGGGTAGCGGACCTTTGATTTTCTCTTTCTGTTATAAGATTGGACATTCTAGTGAGAAGTGCAGAACCAGACTTGGTACTTGTCTTAGTTGTGGAGATCTTAGTAATCAGCTTAAGGACTGTCCTAATTAAGTCTCGAGCTGCTCAGTCCATGGGTTCAGTTCAGCAATCTGGGTCCAAAAGGGACAGTGATGGGCATTCTAAGGCGCATGCTCATGTTTTTGCGCTTGATCAGTGAGGTGTTCCTGAGTCTACTTCTGTAATCGGAGGTATTCTCTCAGTCTTCGGTCATCATGCTCGAGTACTTATAGATCCGGGGTCTTCTTATTCTTATGTCGCATCGCATTTCTTAGAGTATTTATGTGTATTGCCTGCCCAGTTGCCTTATGTGCTAGAGGTGTCTACACCGTTGGGTGATTGCTTGTTGGCATCTGAGGTCTATAGAGATTGTGATGTGCTTGTTAATGATCGAGTCTTGTATGCTGATTTGGTAGTCTTGCCTATTGGAGACTTTGATGTGATTCTTGGTATGGATTGGTTATGTGTACATCATGCTTTAGTTGATTGCCATCGTAATAGAGTAACTTTTGCCATGCCCGGTATTCCGGAGATTGTGTTTTTGGGTGATCATGCTATGAATGGTGTTCATATTATTTCTGCTTTGCGGGCTAGACAACTTTTATCACGTGGGTGTATGGGGGGTATTTAGCTTGTGTACTTGATACTAGCATGTCTACTGCTAAGTTAGAAGATATTCCGGTACTTAATGAGTTTCCTGATATCTTTTCTACCGAGTATGCTTTACCTCCTGACCGAGAGCTAGAGTTTTGTATTGAGCTATTTCCAGGGACTTCGCCTATTTCTAGGGCACCTTACCGAATGGCTCCGACAGAGTTGCGTGAGTTAAAAGAACAGTTGCAGGAACTTCTTGATAGAGAGTTCATTAAACCGAATGTGTCTCCTTGGGTGCACCGGTGTTAGTTGTGCGGAAGAAGGATGAGAGTCTATGGTTGTGTATAGACTATCGACAGTTGAACCAGGTTACTATCAAAAATAGATATCCCTTACCACATATTGATGATCTCTTTGATCAACTTCGGGGTTCAATTGTCTATTCCAAGTTTGACTTGAGGAGTGGTTATCACCAATTGAGAGTTCGAGCGGAGGATGTCCCGAAGACAGCCTTTCGTACGCGTTACGGTCATTATGAGTTTGTTGTGATGCCGTTTCGGTTGACAAACGCGCCTGCAGTCTTTATGGATTTAATGAATAGGGTTTTCCATGAGTATCTTGATTGCTTTGTGGCTGTATTTATTGATGATATTCTCGTGTACTCCAAGTCACAAGAGGAACGTAAGAATCAATCGAGAGAGGTTCTTTCTATCTTGCGGAAGAGCAGCTTTATGTGAAGTTCAGTAAGTGTGCTTTTTGGCTCGAACAAGTTTCTTTTCTAGGGCACGTAGTGTCTAGTGATGGTATCGCAGTGGATCCATCCAAGGTTGAGGCGGTTACTAAGTGGAAGACGCCTAGTACGGTAACCGAAGTCCGTAGTTTCTTGGGCTTGGCAAGTTATTACCGTAGGTTTATCGAGGGATTTTTGAAAATCGTTACTCCGATGACCAATATGACATAGAAGAGGTCTTCTTTTATATGGAGTGATAAGTGTGAGGCCAGTTTTCAGGAGTTGAAGAGGAGGTTGACTACTGCTCCTATATTAGCATTTCCTAGTGGTTCCGAGAACTTTGTTGTTTATAGCGACGCTTCATTAGAAGGCTTGGGTTGCGTACTTATGCAGAATGTGAGAGTTATTGCTTATGCTTCGAGGAAGTTATCACCTTATGAGCAGAATTATCTGACACAAGACCTTGAGTTGGCAGCTATTATATTTGCGCTTCACAAGTGGAAACATTATCTTTATGGGGCTAAGTTCGAGATATTCACTAATCACAAGAGTTTGAAGTATCTATTTTCACAGAAGTAGTTGAACATGCGAAAGAGGCGATGGATTGAAAAACTTAAGGATCACAATTGCACTATCCTATATCATCCGGGGAAAGCTAACGTTGTTGCGAATGCTTTGAGTAGAAAGGCGTATATGTCTTGCTTGATGATGAGGGAGTGGAAGATGCTTGAGGATGTTCGTGAATGGAGTCCAGTTGTGAGTGAGCATAGTGTTGTCTTTGCCAGTGTGCGTGCTACGCCTATATTGTTTGAGTTGATTAAGAAGGCTCAAGCTACAGATTCTGACTTGAGGAAGATTATTGATGGATTGGGTGATAGTAAAACACCTGAGTTCGCTATATACAGTGATGGTATTTTAACTTTTCGAGGTAGAGTTTACGTTCCTTCTACCGATGGAGTTAAACGTATGGTTCTTGATGAGGCTCATAAGGCCAAGTATATTATATATCCAGGGAGTACCAAAATGTATATAGACTTGAAGAGACAGTTCTGGTAGAATGGAATGAAAAGAGAAATCACAGATTATGTATCTAGATGTTTGACATGTCAACAGGTTAAGGTTGAACACCAGAGACTTGCCGGTTTACTATAGCCACTTGAGATACTGGAGTGGAAATGAGAGCATATCACCATGGATTTTGTAACAGGATTGCCACATACTCGCCGAGGTTTGATGCAGTATGGGGTCACTACAAGAAAACTAGGCAACTGCAACGAAATATTGCAACAAAATTGAATTTAGTTACAATATGATGTGGACAAAGTATTTGTAATCCAGAATCCCATTTTAGCTGCGTCCTTTTCCGGGAAAAAAATAGAGGGAAAAATTGCGCCTAAAATTGCAACAATTTTTGCAACAATTATAGATTTTTATCTTTTTAAATTGCAATACCTGGTTGTATTGTCTTGACTTTGGAATAGAAAAACCAAACGTAGACAAAATCAAGGAAAACCCCCAATTTTGACCCTTCTCTCTCTCGCTTTCGTGTGACCCCTCTTCTCCAGCCTTCTCTTCTCAAAACCAATCGTCACCTTCCGGCAGCCACACCACATGCGTCGTCTAACTCATCCTCACTCACGGATTTTAAGCTGCTGAAGCTTGAGTTTTGTCAACTGATTTTTACAATTTCACTCTCCCCGAAACAAGGTATCTCTCTCAATCTACAGGTTTGTAAACTGAAGAGTCCTTCTTCGTTTCTTGGTGATTGATGTGTGCAATTAGGAAGGGGTAATCCCGAAATGTGTTTGTGATTTATATCTAAATGTTTCACATGCTTTACTGTTTCATGTTTATTAGATGAGCATATTCTAATTAGAAAATCTTACAAAAATTTTACATATTCTGCTTTAGATCTAAATGATTCACTAAAATATTGCATCTCAAGCGATTTTTCGTGTGAATCGCTATTTCATTTTGTTTACTACTTTATGTTTGTGATTTTACTTTCTTAATAGAAAATCTTAAGACATTTGTAAGGTGAGGAGCTGTTCACATGGAAGGGTTTGGGGTTGTTTGGGTTTTGTATGCATCATTAATAGGTGTTTTAAAATCAGGCAAACTTATATTATGTAATCAGAATTGGGTGGTTGGCATTGGCTTTTGGTCAATCCGGTTGTTATCAAGCCAATCCACCATTGCATATTCCGACCAATGTTTCTGCTTCCATTAGTCTGTCACCCTTTCCTTAATTCTAGAATACTCTACATATCTACCACAGTGTATTCTTGCTTGTCCAATTGTTAGTGACTTGAGCATGTTTACATTTGTTACTTCTTTTTAGTTTACTTTATCTTAATTTCTAAATTCATCACCCTTCTAATCTGATAGACATATGCTCCAACAGCTCATGTGTTCTTTTAATTTGTAGTTGCGTATATATATTTGATTTGTGTTTTTGGCTATGTAAAAGTAACCTACATATTGTTGAAGTCTAAAAGTTAACAAGATCCAAGTTAAAGGAAGCCGTTTTTGTAGAATGTTGATATGTTTACTAACTTATGAAACATAGCCGACCAATCCCTTTCATTCCACTTTAGTAGTCCCTCTTTTCTTGTTTGAGATGTTCCTAACGGAGAGTCTTTATTTGAAGATTAGGCTTACAAGTTCCATAATGTGTTGACCGTTGAGTTTTACCCACCATTGATTAATGAAATTATGTTATTAGCAAACTTTGGTGGTATTGATGCGGTACTCTCGTTGTGTATAAACATATTATTGCTTCTAAGAGTTGTTTCGAACCCATACGATGTCCTTGCCCCAAAAATTGTCTTCTTCGATCTCATGATTTTTTCATTTTGAAATCTTGTATTCCAATTGTTTGATTGGCAACATTTTCCCTATTTTCTTATGTTCTGTTATCTTTTGTGTTCGTTGATTCAATTACAACTTTAAATGTTCAATAGGTTCTACATCAAAATGTTGATCCTTGTGAGCATCTGCATGTTTTGTGTAGGTTCGGTCCTTACTTCACCCAGCCTATGATTGTTGGATTGGGAGATGAAGACAAGCCACTTATTTGCACAATGGATTCTATTGGAGCAAAGTAAGTCTATATCTGCTACTATGCTTTAGTTTTTTCATACTTTCAGAATCACCAACTTGCCAAGGATATTTATCAGCTCCACTTTTTTTTAATAGTGTTACTTGTAGGTCTCATGTTAAGTTTGTAAACACTTGCTAAAAATGATGTAGTTTAATGTGTGAAAAATCTAAAATGAGAGTGTAGCACACCTCTTCATTTTTTTTTAACAGAAAAGGAAAACAGATAACAATATTAATGTACAATGTACAACACATGGAGGGAGATGTTAATTATCCAGCCTATATAATCTCATTATCTGCTTCCACATATTCTATTCCATCATCACTAATTTTCTTATCGGAAGCTAAGTAACTCGTCGCCTCTACTGCACTCTTTTGTTGTATCTCCTGCTTCAACCGTCTGATCTCGGCATCTTTGTCTTCTAGCTTCTCTTGCAATATGCTTACCATTTCATTTGATTTTTCCACGTCGTTTGTCAGACCCTCCATATGCTTGCACAATCCTTCAAATTTGCTTCTGAGTTCTGTATTCTGAGATTTCTGCAAAGCAAGTTTCATCGATAACTCGTGCATCTTTCCCTCCTTAGCTTGATTCCCGATCTCCTCATTTTCCTCCTGCAGCGTCCTGCATTTTGCCATTAGCATATTACCCATCTTGCTTTGGGGGGTAAAGTTAACAGCAGCCACATTATCCTGCAACTCCTTCACTTTTTTATCCTTCTCCTCAACTAAATTCTTCAAACGAGTAAACTCTTCATGAATTGCTGGATCTAGTAATAGCCTTCTTGTCTGCATCGATGGTGGCTTAAATTGAGCTCTTAAATCCCGAACTGCAGACTTCAGTTCTGCTATCTCCTGTTCTCATTTGGCCACAATCACAATAAAGGCAGCCTCCTTTTTCTTTACTTTTTCTAGCTGCTCTCTTAAAGACTCCTCCGAGATTTTAGATTCTACAGATAAGTGACAACTACCTTAGGTTCAAATGATGAGCCCGTCTGAATGAAGAATTCATTTTGAAATGCAGAATGCCACTTCTGAATCTCAGACTTAGCAGATTCAAGGTCCGACTGGCATGTTGCAAAAGTGTCCTTACAGCTCTCGAGACTCTGACGAAGATCTAAAATAATTGCTGTTGCCCCTCCTGGTGCAGTTTCTTTTGCTTTGACATTACCCTTTTTAGAACCAAGAAGTTCTTCTTCATCATCGTCAAAATCTCCAAAGCTTCTCTTCTGCCCTGAACGCCTTGTAGGGTTGGTTCCGGGAAAATCATCACCAAAATAATCATCGTCGTCGATATGGGAATGTGACGCCATTGAAGGGATGTCAAAACCCTAATTGTCTTCCCTGTTTTTTTTTTAAAAAGGGAGGGAGGAGGGAGGGAGAAACTTAACAACGTCGTACCAAAGCCGAATCAGGCAGCTTAGTCCGTCCCCCTCTTCATTTATATATATATATATATATTTTTTTTTCTTTCTACATTTTGATTGAGTTTTTCACATTCTTTGTAGCATATTCTACCATAATTTACTATCAACTATTGAAAATGCCTCTTCCTTGTTTTATTTTTAGAATTTAACATTTTTTCTGATTTTGTCTAGGATTATTACAATTAGAAAAAGGGCTCTTGTATTCATTTTACGTTGTTCTGAATTAGGAAGTAGTAGGAACATAGGGTTCATTTGGTTGCAAGTTGCGAGACTAATTTTTGGTGATAAATTTTGAAGAATATTAAATTGTGGTGACTATGTGTGTTATATGCGAATAGCATGGTGAGGCTTCAAATGAGGCCCCACCCGCTTTATAATTTGGAAGACGAGTAAAATGTAAGTTAATACTAATGTATGTGATTGAGGAATGAGGGAATCACATTTTTTTGCTCCCTGATATGGACAGGGGCTTGGGGAGCATTTATTTAGCATCTCTTAGGCAAGCTGCTCTGCAGTGCGGGCTGGACTCTTTGGAGGGAGTGGAACAAGAGAAAATTGAGGGTGTCGTCTTTCCTATACTTAAGCTCTATTTATTGATGCTAAGAACTCTATTTTATCGGATTAATGAATTCCTACATCCTACCCAATACTTTCATTTCTCTTGTGGATTGTTGTGTGTGTGGCTGCTATGATCATGTTCTTTCTTTCATTTGTCTTTCTGTTTGTGCTACCTATGGCTTTTAGTGTTGCGTAAGGGCATATCTGATCCCTTTGTACATGTTCCCCTAATGATAGATTTTTTAGTGCACATGTAAAAAAAGTTGCTTATTACATTCCGACTTACATCTAATCTGAGCAAATGTTAGACTAAAAATCAATGTGAGTTCCTTGAGCAGATTCTTTGTTAAATCTGCCACTGTTATTAAAGGTGCACCTGGGCTCGGGAGGCCCTTTTGCGCCTTGATTTTCTGGGGCCCTTACTTACTATGATCCCTGCAAAATACTGGAGTTATATTTTGTTTTATTAGTAATTGGATTACCAGTCTTACAGAAATGCTCCATTATAAAATACTTGTATAATATCATATCTCCATGCCATTTGAAGTAACTAGCTTGTAATATATATTCAGTTAATTCTCAACTTTCATTGGATATAGTGTTGGTTTCTTGTGGGTATTTGGCTTTATGGCATGTGATTTGATTTAGGAATAACAGCAAACAAATTGTGGGCAGCAGTTGTTTTTGATGATTAGCAAGCAAGGAGGCCAACTTGACAACCCTTATCTGCCCATCTCTCCATCAGTATGGTTTTTAGTTTTTAGTTTTTAGTAATTCAAGGAAATGGTGGTTGTATTGAATAGGTCATCCTCGTACGGTGGGATTTTCTATGATTTCTATACATACTATACTATACACACTAGTTATACTAACAAATATAGCTATATCTCTTCCTTTCTATCTTCTTCCAACTAGCTAAGCGTTATATTATTGCAGGTTGCTACTTGGAGTTTGAACAAAAAGGCAATTTTTTTTAATTTCTTTCTCTTAGCCTTAGGAGTTTGGTCTGGTGAAATTTACGCACTCTTATGTAAACTAATGTAGGCATATCACTATAAGAATGATTTCAACCTTCAAGCTGCCTTTATGGTTCTCATGATGTCTGTCAAGGTATATCTTTCTTTTATTCCTCCAATTGAAACCAAGATGTCGAGCTCTACTGAATAAGATATAATTTTTATTGGTGTTGATCTATATAAAGCAGGATTAAGATGGTCATGATTCTCAATTTTTGCAACAGTTGTTCTCTTGCTAGTTTCTATTGATTTTCCAAGCATAGTGATGCTTTCCCATATGATACTATTCTGATGTTTAGGGTGCTATTCTATTGAAGAAATAAATCTGACCCTTTACTAGAACCTAAAGATTACTATTGAATTTTATTCATCTAATGTGCTTTAATTAATCATTTTCTTTTTTGTTTTTATTCATTTTGGAATTTGCTTTTTATCCTAACCTGGTAGTTGGGTGGTAAACCATAATTATTTAAGTGTTTCATGCCACTTAGATGTAGGGCAATGCATATCAATTATGCCAAGCTTGTTGCTTCCAGCATATAACTTCTTTTGGCTATGGTGTTTTCCGATGGAGATGCCTTGAAATACTGGTGGAACCCTGCTTGCACCCCGAGATAACTATGTATTATCTTCAAGTGGAGAATAGGAGATATGGATATTCCTGTTGGATATTTCTAAATTGCTTGTAATCGAGGCACATGGGTTAACAAGGATTGGGAAATTGACTAGAGACAGGTACATAAGTAGTAATTAAGACACCAAAACCTTTAATTGAAAATGGTAGATTAAGCCAAGAATAGAAGTTGAAGTGCATAAGTTGGATTAGATAGATTTGTAAGCTTACTTTCACCATTAGTTGGAGTCAGAGCCTTCATGCATCATCACATTGGAGTTGCAGTTGCCAGATTAAGCAATTTTTTACGTAAACAAATGCTTCAGACCATGCCATGCTGCTAGCACAGTTAAGGTAAGCCTAATGCATATGAGAGCTGAAAGACCATTGAGAACTAGAGCTATACTTCACAACATCACGATTTCTTCATATGAAGGATGCCGTAATTCAAACGTGGACTTCCTACGATAGAGATGTCATGCTGGCCCACTTTCTGTATCCAGAACATTGCTTAAAACTTTCCTATCATTTATTCTACTAAAGCTCTACATTGTTATGAAATTTGTTTGTGATAAACTAATTATATCATAAGCTATCCCCTCGTAAAGGCAATGTTTTGTTCATATACTCTTTTTTGGTTCAAAGCAGAAGACATATTCATTAATTATAATTATTTATTTATTTATTTTCTTGTGTTTTGGAACGGTTATGTGCTAACTTGTACACTTCAAAGTTCAAACGTGCACAGTATGAACTGTTGAGCAATTTTTCTTTGTAGTCAAAATTGTAAAGAATCGTTGGTATGACTTTGGTTCGTTGGTCCATGCATCAAACATCTTGAGTAGTAGTAGCAGCTCAAGTAATCCTCATATGGAAGTACGAATGAAGATTTCACACAAACCCAACAATTTGAAGATACGCTTTGTGAAAAAACAGAGCAAATGAGGGAGGATATTCAAAAACAAATACAATGACAATGCTGTGGAAATGAAAAGTTGATTTCAAGCTACTGCAAGAGGAAATTCAGTCACTTAGAGCCCAACATTATCCACCAATGTTTATGTAGTTTGATAGTTAGACAATTCTTTTTGTTGGTCACTTGGAGGCTCTCTACATCCTCCACATTTCCATGTAATCTAACTCTTTGACAATTACTTTTGAATGAAATGTTTGAACTTGGTTGATTTTAATTGTTTATTTCAGATTAAATTTTTTTGTAAAATATGAAATGTGAAATCAGGTACAATACAAAAATATATATATTCATTATTTGTAAAACAAATATTTCAGGATATAAATTTTGCAACGGGATCTTCTGTTGCAATAATACTTTAAAAAAAAATCAATTACAAACTATTAACCGAAATATATAAACATTGTAACGAAAAATGCTGTTGCAAGAATGCCACAGAATAAATTAGTTGCTAATTGCAACGGACGTCAAATGCCCTTTGGAAGCACTTTTGCAACTGAAAAAATTTGAAATTGCAACGCTCGGTTTTCGTTGCAATATCATGCAACGGAATAAATACGGTTGAACAAAATTTGCAACGAGCGTTTTCCAAACCGAATTTGCAACAAACTTTTTCCGTTTCAATCGTCTAATTGTAACAGATTTTCATTTTTTGCAACTGAATTTTCCGTTTCAATTGCTCAGTTTTCTTGTAGTGGGTTGTTGTGGATAGGTTGACAAAATCTTCACATTTTATTCCTATTGCAATGACTTATAGTTTGAGTCAGTTGGCAGCATTGTATATTCAGGATATCGTGAGATTACATGGTATTCTGGTTAGTATTGTATCTGATAGAGATCCCAGGTTCACTTCTAGATTTTGGCATTCCTTGTAGGAGGCTTTGGGTACGAAGTTGAATTTCAATACGACTTTTCACCCACAGTCTGATGGTCAGTCTGAGAGATTGATTCAGGTATTTGAGGATTTATTGCGTGCTTGTGCTATGGATTTTAAAGGTAGTTGGGATTCTCATTTACCATTAGCTGAATTTGCATATAACAATAATTACTAGTCTAGTATTGAGTTGGCGCCATATGAGGATTTATATGGGCGTAAGTGTTGTTCACCGATTTGTTGGGATGAAGTTGGTGAAGCTAAGCTATGGGGTTCGGAGATGGTACAACAGTTAGTTGAGAGTGTGAAACTTATTAGAGACAAATTACTTATAACTCAGAGTAGACCGAAAACTACGCAGACAACCGGAGACGTGACTTAGAGTTTCAGGTTGGTGATTATGTATTCTTGAAAGTATCGCCCCAACGCGGTACTAAGCGATTTGGGAAGAAAGGTAAACTTTCACCTAAATTTATTGGACCATTTAAGATCTTAGAGAGGATTGGATATTTGGCGTATCGGTTAGCATTTCTACCTTCTATATCGGATGTTCATGATGTCTTCCATGTCTCGATGCTACGTAAATAGTTGAAGGATGAATCACATGTCCTTACATATGATGAAATTTCTATTGAACTTGACCTTTCTTATGATGAGAAGCCGGTGAGGATTCTTGATATGAAGGAACAAGTCTTGAGAACGAAGAGGATACCGTTGGTCAAAGTCTTGTGGAAGAACCATGACATTGAGGAAGCTACTTGGGAAACCGAGCTTGATATGAGAGAGAGATACCCTTTCATATTCGATGATTCCAGTAATAATTTAGGGACTAAATTCCTTTTAGTGGGGGAGGATGTGAGAACCCAAAACCTACTTGTATAACATGCCTTCCATACTTGTTAATATGTTCATTATGTGTCTTAACATTTTTTAAAGTCCATATTGTACATATAATGCTTGCATTAAGTCAACCATGATCGTAGTTGCTTGTATGCCTTCTATGCGTTGCATACCTTGTTATACTTGCTTCGTGTATCATCTTAGTCCTTAACTAAGTCCTACTAGAGCCTTAGTTGCCTTATGACATGTTTTATAACTTCAACCTTGGTCATTGTATGCTTTGTTGAGAGTTCGGAAGCCTTCTTGCTTCATTTGACCTTTTGTGTAAGACCCCGATTCCCGATTAGCTTGAATTACGTGCAACGCTCGCATTTCTTCCTTGGTTGATTGCTCGTTTGGTTTGTGAGAGAGTCTAGATGTGTATGAGAGATCACATTTAGACCAAAATGCTATTAAGAGATGCCATATAGTTGTTGACTTGCTAAAGTCACAAGCTGTAACTCGACGATAGTCGAAATGCAACGCGATTGAGAGTTCGCTTGCGTTTTGTGTTCCTGACCTCATTTTGGTCCTATATATTTACATGATGATTGAATAACATGTTTAGATGTGTTAGACTTCTAGTTGGAGGTATTCCTTAAGTCTTATGAGGTTTTGACGCTTCGAGGATAACAATTCTTCTTATCGCGTAGTTCGAGATTGAGCCGGGTGATCGTCTCGTTTTCGGGAGTCCTTTTCTCCTATCTGTTGTTCATCATCTAAGAGGCATTCAGGCCCATCCTATAGCCCTTTGAGGTGTTTATTATGTTGGGTTGTTGCCCGTCGGTTTGTGGTTTCATTCGACGTTTCGTTAGCAAGTTGTTACATCTTGCTTCGGTTTCGCTCGAGTTGTTTCGGGTGTTGTTTATGGGAGTTTAGACCTACTTTAAAAGTGGTTTGAGACTTGGATGGTTTAGCTTAGTGTTTGAGGACTTTAAGGGTTGAATTATAGGCCATTTTGAAGCTTTAAGGCTTGAGGATGCAAGGGGGAGAGACCTAGACCGAGCAAGGAAGCAACAAAGTTGGAATGGCATAGCCACAGAAGGATGCGCTCGCATCAAAGAGCCCCCATGCGACCGCATGGAGCCCAATCCCTATTTCGGGCAGATTTGTGTGTTTTGCAAAATTTCCTATCCTAACCCTACCCAAACCCAATCTAACCCACTCTTAAACCTTCCTAACTATCATACATTATATCCTAAAACATCTAATTGAGTTTAGAGGGTATTAGTTGGGGTTAATCAAGGGAATCAACCACATTAGTTGGACAACTTTCCCACTTAACTTTCTAACCTTAGTGAAGCCCTAACACTTCACTTAACCTCCCATATTCAGCCTTCACTTCTAAAAAACGTGGGAGAGCCTCTTGAGAGATGAAGAGAGAGTCTTCTAGGGTTTCTTGGGAGTTCTTCATGGATTCCATAGCTTAAGAGCTCCATTGCCCAATCCAAGCCATAGAATTGAAGAGGAGGTTGAGGAGAATCTTTCCACCGATTGGAATTTCGTTTTGGTTGCTTGAAGGGGCTGATTCAAGGTAAGTTACTACACCTCTTTCTCTTTGTTTTTGCCCCATTGACCCTAGGGAAAACAACCTTGGTGCTATGTGAGGTCAATGGGTGCATTTTAGGGCTTTTTAGAGATGCTATGAACCCTAAATGTCTAAATGGTGATTTTGCTTGGATGAACTTGCTAGAGACCATGATTAGGATGATATTCATGTGTAGTGTAGTATGTTTATCCATGCTATGTGATTTATTCAAGTATTGTGAGCATGATTGGTGAAGTGACTTAAATGGGTTTATGCCTAAAATGTGATTTTTGCTCTATGTTGCCTATTTAAGTGTTTTGATGGGATTCTATTGGTTTAATGACCTTGGGAAAATTGTCATTCATGTTAGTTATGAACATAGGTGGGTATTGTGGCCAATGGCTTCTATGCCCTAATTTTCGGAAAATGTAGATTAGACTCAACGGAGTCATTATAAGTTCAATGATGTGTTAAACGAACTTGGGTTGAAATCCTACGACGATTGGGTTTCGTTTGACTAATGTTGTGAAATGCATAGTCTCCAAACTATAAATGGAATTATGATTATGATGAGTTATATGGATTTTTAGGCTTGGGAATCAAGCCCGAATGAATTTTGGAATGTTGTTGCAAATTCGAATGAAATGTTAAAGTGTGGAATTATGAAACACATCAAGAATGAAATGTAGTGTTAAGACTCAACGGAGTCGTTGTAAGGCCAATAATATGATAATGAGCCTTGGATTGAAACCCTACAATGATTGGGTTTTGGTTGATCTTGTTTGTGTGCACCGATGCATCTCGCTTTGTGTCCAAATGAGACACTCATGTTATGATGACTTAGTTGGAATATATTTTGAGCGTGCTTGTTAGAGTACGGAGCATTTGAGACCAACCTATGGTCTCGGGTATATTTAAGGAAAGATTAAGAAAGAATTATCTCTTTAAGGAATTTGGTCGCGTGCATATAAAAGCACATGTGAGAAAGTGACTACGTAGTAGTCATGAGGTTCTTGAGTATGGTATTAGAGGTGTCGATTATATACAATGATTAGGACTATGATTGAGTCCGGTGTGCTTAAAATAAAGACTAAAATATTAAGTCTTGAGTTGTGGATATTCTTAGACTAACGTAGTAGTCTTTGGTTTGATCTTGAGTGGAGGATTATTATAGACCTCACACTATGATTTTTTTTGAGCTTGCATGCTATTCTTGATTGGGTGATAACTTGGGGACTTATGAGTGCCTCAATATGTGGTTCTTGAACTAAACTTATAAGTTAGTTGAACATGTTGGTTATATGCAAATATATGCATGGTTTATGGGATTTTGTAGAGCCTTATGTCCTACTTGATTATATGCAAATAAGTGCATTGTTATGGAAGTTTGTAGAGCATTATGTCCTACATGATTTGATGAGCCCGATATTAATGAACTTGGTCTCATTTGGTTTATGCAAGTAAATACCTACTTGAGCATTTTTGGTTTGAGTCCAGTTGGCGATTTGGTCGTAGTGTCGGCAATGGGACGATTCATAGTCATTGGAAACAATCGCTATGAATCGTTGCATTGGTTCCCTTTCTCCTCACTATTTGGCCAATAGTGGGATGTGGTCTCGAGATAAAGCCATCTAGCCTAATTTCGAGCTCCCATTTCTCATCCGGGGATTGGATGAATGTAACGAGTACTCATTAAAGGAAAAATGATGAGTTGTGATTATTTGGGGATGAAACCCAAGGTATGATTGGTTGGGTGTTAAACCCGGATTTTGGTTTGAGGATGAATCCCATGGTAAGTTTGGTTGGGTGTTGGACCCAGATTTGGTTGTAACGGTTCGATTTACGTTTCTTGTTACACATGTTTAATTATGAGCATTTATATGAAAGACATTATGCTACATGGTTTATGTGAGTTTATGTGCTTTGATAATTAAGTACATGTTTCTTGTTGGTATACTAGTATGATACCATGATTCTTATATGCTTGTGCATTATGCCATGCCATGACATGATATGCCATATAGTTGCATTTAGTAACTTACTGGGTCATTATGACTCATTCCATGTGGTTGTTTTCCCTAGTGTGTGCAGTGACCTCGTTAGTACGCGCGGCGACTTCGAATAGCGATTTCTAGCAGATGGTCTTCCGGGCAATAAGCTTGGAGTTATTATTATTATTGTTGTTATTTATTTGTGAGACACGGATGTAAAGTTATGTAGACTTTACTGGGGTAGATTATAATAGTATTTATTTGTTGTGTTATTCCGGCTATTATAGCCGAGTTGTTGTACCCTTTTAGAAGTTATTCCCATTGTCATTTCGAGCATGTGTGGCTCGTTTATTCTAGTATTGTGTTATTGTTGTTTCTATCTCCGACAGCTTTAGTCGTGAGATCTTGGTTGGTGGTTTAGCATTTGAAATAATATTGTTGTAGTTGAATTGTCCCTCCGGCATGTTATAGCCGCTGAGTGGTTGTTTTTAGGTTGGGATTTTGTTGGTTTGCCGCCTGGTTGCCGATGGTTTGTTGCGCTTTTCTAATGTTGCGTCACGTGCGTCGAATTTTTGAGCCGAGAGATTTACTATCTCTTTGGTTGTTTTTATTTCGGAGCTTGTTAACTCGGGTCCCATTTTGTTTTTACTTCCGCAGGTTTTAGTTTTTGTTGGTTCACTTCGCCGTTATGGCTTTGCCTTCCTGTTTTGAGCGTGTTGGCTCATCTTTTGACTCGCACCATTATGCTTAGCAGGTGCTTGTCTGTCTCTTAGCTTGTCTTGACGGCACGACCTTGGGATCTCGTCTTGGGATCCGGGTCGGGTCGTCACATTTTGACTCTTAGGGTCTCTCGGTTTGTCTTTCCTTGCCTCGTTTTGTGTCTCTGAGACTCGTGAGATGTTATCTTGAATCCTAGACCTTGTATTCTAGTCATTAACATGTTTAAGAATGTTCATTCATGCTTGTTGAATCTTTGTTCAACTCATGGTTGATTCGTTTGATGTTCGTCGTGAGTTTCGCCCTTCATTCCTCCTTGTTCCGGGGTGATGTTCGGACTTGTTTCAGATGTGTGTAGAGTATGTTGAACATCCCTTATGGTTTGGGGTTGAGTTGAACACATTTAGGACTTTTTTTTCAAGTCATTTTGGCCTTTCAGACACCTGAGTGCTCGCCCAGCCAAATGCCTGAGCGAGTGCACAAAATCCAGCAACTCAGGAAAATGAAAAGGGGGCTAAGCGCTCACTCAGCCTTCCCTCTGAGCGACCGCTCAACCTCTGTATCAGCACTACGGGATTTTTCTACAATTCTGATTTGGTGACCCATTTAACCATTAAACCCCATCCTTAGTGACCCTAATCCATTGTTTTAGTCTCTTGAATTGGATTGACTACCATGTTTGATTTTAAATGTCATATAATAGAATGCCTATTTGACATGTTGAGTTCGCTCTTGTCAAACTCAATCCTACTTGAATTATTGATTAGAATATTTACTTGTCATGAACGAGATCGCTCTTGTCGACCTCGTTCTCTACTTGGCATTTGTATGAGTCCAGCTGGCATACTTGTCCTTGTACACACACGCCTCTACTGTGGCCGCAGTGGGGAAATAGCCTCTTTGTTGTAACCATTAGAGCGTATTGGTGTGTCTATCCCGAGCATCTCCTCGGAAGGTCGATGTATTCATAACCATCTGACACCTCACATTCTAGATAATGCTTGTATGCAGGAACTACGTAGCGGCACCGATTCTCCATATATCCTTATTCTATGTGATTTACTTTCAAGCACTTATGTGAAAACAATGTGCATCTTGGATATATGATCTCTATGCTCATGTGATGATATCTTGTCTTGTATGTTGCATATTGCCATGACATGCATGATTGATAGCTTACAAGTCTTTATAACTTACCCATTCCCCTTTACTGCTTTAGATCCTAGCAAAGCATGTCCTTCTCGCTGAGGCTTGCGGTGTTCTTGATTCCTTTATTCCTCTTTTGGTCCAACGTTGCAGTTGAAGAGGTGGTTTAGATGGGTTCTATCCTTTTGTATTTTGCAAGGACGATGGGTTTAAAGCAAGTCAATTAGACTATGCTTGGGAATTTGTATAGAACTTGTACTTGCTTCTTTTATTAGCTATTTATAGTTTTATCACTTGTAGTACTTATATCCCTTTTGATGCTGGCATTTGTGTAAGTCGAGCTTGGTTTTCTTGTTGATAGTTCACTACGTATAAGTCTTCCGCTGAGCATCCTATTAGCTCTTATTTATTTCTTGTCCTTTAACTGCTAGCTTATGTTCTGGCATGTAGTGTCACCGATGACTTGGTTTAATTTCTTAACTGTTATATCAAGAAATGTTTTGTTTTTAAAATTCCGGCCTTTTGGTGCCGAGGTGTGTTACGTCTCGAATGTTGTGTCACGTCATTTTCTTAAATTGAGTCATTGCATGTTTATGTGTTTCTTGTTTCCCCCTATTTGGGCGGTCCGACCCGTGGTTCCACCTCGGGCCTGGGTCAGGTCGCCACACGTCCACTGAATCTGACTTTTGGACAACCTTTCTTAGAGAGATATATTCCAGAAATATCTTTATCCTACAGTTTATAAGATTTACTCTTATCTGACGAAATACTCCAACGAATAAAAGATCATTCGAAGACAGTCTCAATGGATATATCGATCTTCATCTATAAAAGAAACCTCTTTTCCTTTCTTAATACAAGAGTGAGAGCAAGAGATAACAAGATCTTCAATCGAGCTATCTCAAAGATCATAGTGGAAAACTTAGACCTTTGCATAACACCTTCTGTGGATTGCAAGGAAGAGTGATCTGTAAAAGCTACAACGATAGAGAACAATGTCTTGATCAAGAAAACCCCTTTCTTGTTTTGAGCTCTTTGATCTCTTTCAAAGAACTCAGTTTCTACAGCACCTCAGAAACCTAAATTCTTTGGTAGAGACCAAGCACTCCAGATTCCGTTGAAGACAAATCTCCAAATTAAGATGTCAAAGGAAGAACTGTCTGTCTGCATTGCATTCATATCATCAGACTTGTATTCCATTGCAAGGGCTGTTGGTTGTGCAATAATAGACCATCATAGGGAGTCGAGTGTTGTGCACTCAGTTGCTTAAATATTCGTTATTTGAGCAACCCATAAAATTTTCTTCTCATGTTGAATCTACTTGACTCCATCTGTTCCTGACTTGTTCAAGAAACTCTGAAAGACGAGTTCTTGACTGGGGAAGGAATTTAGGGGAAAAAAGTAGATAGCTAGGTTAGAGAATCTTAGTTGATGTATTAAGCATGTTTGCCTTTGAGTAAACCTCAAATGTATTTGCAAATATTATTTATTCTTCAAACTTGGCTCTGATCTCTCTTTCCAGTTTTTAAAAGGTTTTGATTTTCCAAAGCAATCTATTCTGAAACTCATATGCCATGCATCTGAAGAAGAGTTTAGTATACTGTTGTTCTTAACATATATTCGTGTACAACTGCTTAAACCTTCTAAAGATAAATTTGTTTTACCTGAACCTTTCTGCTTCCAAAACCTCTTTTTAGCAAACAGTTTATCTACAATCTGTCAGCAGAGTTCATTACTCAGCTATGAACAAGTCTGCTACTCAATACTACTAGCAGACCTCATCTTCAGATTGTTTTATCACTAAAAGGCATTTCACTCATATTCTTAAATGAATGGTGAGATAAATTTTAAAGTAGTAACATAGGCTATTCACTCTCCCTTTAGCCTATTTGAGCACATCCATGGGACCAACAAGGGCTAATTTTCAAATTAATACACCCACATGTAACAAAATTAATATACCCACATGTAATCAATTCAAAAAAAGAAAGAAACCAAGAAGAATAAAGAAAAAGCTTACATGTTGTTATTCCAGCGACGATGAGTTGCGCATAAAGGGTTAATTTTCAAATTAATACACCCACTTGTAACAAAATCAACATACCCACATGTAATCAATTTAAAAAAAGAAAACGAGATGAATAAATAAAAAGCTTACAGGTTGTTACTTCAACGACGAAGAGTTACGCACAGAGGGCTAATTTTCAAATTAATACACCCACGTGTAACAAAATTAATATACCCACATGTAATCAATTCAAATAAAAAACCGAGATGAATAAAGAAAAAGCTTACAGGTTGTTACTCAGGCGACAAAGAATTGCGACAGCTGGAGAGGACGACGAGCTCCCTTGGCAGAAGAATTGAGAGAGGGGGGAAGAAAACTGAATAGGGGTTTTAGAATAAAAGGGTGAAAAATCCACCCCAAATTGTATAAGGAAACCCATTCCAAATGATTCCAAATGGGTAACGAAGAAGGAAGAGGGAGAATAGGTGGAATCATGCGTATGAGGAAAAATAGGACGCGTATGAGGAAAAATAGGCAAAAGACGGTAGAAGGAGGTTGTTTGCACGTTTGAAAATTCCAAATAAATCACAGTCGTAAGATCTCGGTAAAAAAATAAATTACGACCTGTGAATAACCCTGATTAATTTACCCTTAATAATATGCTTTAATCATAAACTCTTAGGGCTTGTTTGGTAGTCAGACAAGGATAAATGATGTTATACAATTTCATTAATCCCATCTTTTACCAAAATTAGTGCCCTCGCTATTAATCCTCACTTGTATAGAAAAAGAAAGATCGATTTAAAGGGATAGGAAAAAGAAAAACAATCATTCAAGTTATCAACAATAATTATACTTAAATAACGAGATTATAAATATTAATTTTGAGAGCCCAATTTTTTTTTAGTGAGGCGCTAATAATACCACCCTTCCCGTTAGTATTAATAGTGAGGGGATAATGACTTTATCCGGATAACTCGTGTTATTAGTCTCGACCACTTCTTTTTCAATTAATTTAGCGTACCAAACATCGGGGTAACTTGATAATATTAAAAGTGTGACAAAACTTTATTAATAAAAATAATTGATATAATCAAAACATATAATATAATTTTAATTACCAACGGCACCTTAGGGTAAAAGGGGATGAGTTCATTGTGATTGTGTATTATGTTATACTATTGACATTTTTGTGGATTTACTAAGTAGATGAAAAATCATGCGCAAACCTAAGGCTTCAAATTGTGTCATCATTTCGTTTTTACTTTACATCCTTTGAATGATCAAATATTTTCAATTATAATCAACTCTACATGTTTATATACCCTTAATAAAAGCGGTAAAATAATCGGGTAAAAGGGAATGAGATTGATGATTGAATGTATCAGAGTGTGATAGACGATTTGGAGCCCAAACCTAAGAATCAAAATTTAAATAAACGCGGCGAGGTGTTAATTTCATAGGTATATATGTAAGTTCACAAAGCAAAGTTACGGGACCCACTCAATAAAATAAGTTTTTTTAAAAAACTTTCATTATTAACGTCGTTAAACTCAATACGTATGCCCCTAGTGAAAAAAGTTAAGACAAAATATGAAAAAAAATGAAAAAAGTTAAGTATGGCAAAACATGAAAAATATACTCCCACCTAAAAAAGTTAACTAAAACAAAGTACGAAAAAATACAAAAAAAAAAAAGAAAAGAAAAGAAAAGAAAAAAAAGTAAGCGAAATCATGAAAAAATACAGGTTGCACCCTTGCGTGCGCCTGTGGAGGGGGAGACCTTATGCCAAGCAATCTTTCTCCTCAATGAAAAAGAGTGTGTATAACTGTATATATACTGATCTTTTGTTACTTTTTTAACGTGAGATAAACTCAAATTTGATTTATTCAAATTAATTCTTACATAATAATTGAAGTAGAACTGTCAAAATGGATTGGATTCGTTAGACCAACCCTCCACACCACTTAAAATGAGTGAGTTGGGTGGGGAAAACATGAGCTCATACAAATGTGGGTAATATGGATTAGATCCATACGGATCACGGGTTGATTTAGATTAGGGTGGGTTGACCACGTGTTGGCTTAGGTAATCATGTTTTAGTCTTTTAGAGTAATTTAATAATTAATATCACATAAAAGTTTTTAAATAAAAAAACCCCTCACAACCAGCAATCGGTATGGATTTTGAGTTGACTCGTCTTCTTCTCAATTTCTTTTCGCGATCTTTGTTTTCTCTTCTTGTCTTCAAAGATTCAAACTTCAATCTTCAGTATTCTACTATTCTCGTCTTCTCTCTCTCTCTCTCTTAGACTTTTGTCTCACATCAATCAATGGGTACGTCTAACAATAGCATCGGCCACTCACTGCAGTTGTGTGAGAAAAAAATTGATGGGCTGACCTTAACCCACAAACCATGTTGGGTTAGGTTGTGTTCATATTTCCTGACCCATCAACTTGGTGGGTCAACCCAATCGACCCACCAAATTGTGGGTTTTCATGACCCATGAGTTGACATAACTCACCTTAACAACTCTATATTTAAATCTTAATTTATCTTTTATTCAGATACTAATTTAGACACATAAATACACGATTTTAATGTCCTCATTGAGTTGAATACATTTCCATTATTAATTTTAACATTAGACAAATGAGAAGTCAATAAACTCGTGTCGAAAATTGCATAATTTATTTCAGATTTATTACTAACTAGTTTTTTTAACCCGTGTGTTAAACGCACATAATTATTATTTTTAATAAATAAATCGTACATAAACAAAATAAAGAAGATAAAAAAATCTTAAAAGATAAAGTAAGAAGAATCGGTTTATTAACAAATACACATTAGTATATCACTAATCATTATCAAGTCTAAAAAAAAATCCTTATACACAACATTTGTTGTTTTATTAGTTGGTTTTTCATCTTCACCGCATATCAATATCTTTAAATCAAAACAATTTGTTACTCTAGAAAATGCGACATATAACTACTCATGGCTAAATATTAGTTTCTTTAAGAAGAGACCTATCGACGTACAATTATTGACTTTGTCACTTGTTAATTATCATTGCATATGCTACCAGCAATAAAAATTGTCTTCTCTGGAACTTGAAAGTTAGTCTTACATCATTGAGTTTTTTTTTTTTAACATTTTTTTCGTAGACCTTTCCCCTAGGGTGAGAAATAATCGAACTTGATACCTCACATTTTGTAAAGCAACAATTCTACCACTGGGCTACCATTAGGGTCTAGATCGGATAGAGTTAATGACAATCTTGGGATAAAAACATTTTCTCCAATATTGTTTACTTTCAAAAATTTTGTTTCAATGATGTGATCCTATGATTTATGATAATTAGTCTTGTTCCATTGCATAACCTTGCATCATGGTCAATGTTTCTTGATAGTATTACTGTAACACCAATTTTAAATGTCAATCCATGGCCTGGTAACCCCGAACACTTTATACTATTCAAAAACTCTGTAGAATGATGTATTCGAACAAACTTAGATTTTTTCCGTCTGTAAATAGAATCTGAACTCAAATAAGTTCTTCATTTTGAATGATTACTTTTATTAAATTGTATTTTTATTTTACGAATAAAGAAATTTCTAATAAGAAGTAAGCTAAAATCAAAATAACGAAATTATTTTTATCATTAACTGTTATTTTTGTTCCTTAAATTATTTTGATTTTACTAGCTTCCATTATATTTTTTGTTTTATTGACTTCGCAACTATTATTTTTGTTTTATTTTTAAGAATTAGTTTTATGGAAAAGTTTTGTTCAGTCAATTATTTTTATTATTTTATTAACCTCAGTTTAAATTGTTTGATTGATTGACTTTGTAACTATTATTTTTGTTCCATCAAGTATTTTTATTTTACTAACGTATTTTTGTTTTACATAACTATTTTTAAGAATTTGTTTTAAACTTTTGTTCCGTAAATTATTTTTATAATTTTACTCAGTTTAAATTATTTTTGTTTTATTGACTCCGTAACTATTAAGTATTTTTGTTCCATCAAATAATTTTATTTTACTAATGTATTTTTGTTTTACATAACTATTTTTAAGAATTTGTCTTAAAATTTTGTTCCATAAATTATTTTTATTATTTTAGTAACCTCGTTTAAATTATTTTTTGTTTTATTGACTTTGTAACTATTATTTTTGTTCCATCAAATATTTTTATTTTACAACTTATTTTTGTTTTACATATATATTCTTAAGAATTTGTTTTAAACTTTTGTTACGTAAATTATTTTATTTTACTAACTTCCGCTTTAAATTATTTTTGTTGATTCTATAACTCTTATTTTTATAGTGACTTGTTCCATAAATTATTTTTTATTTTACAAGCCTCCTCTTATATTTTTATTTTCTTAACTCCGAAACTATTATTTTTGTTTTAACTACTATTTTTTATGTTTAAAGAGAGAAAAATGTTTAAACATAATTAAAAGAAAGGAGATGATGAAGATATAGTGATGAGAGAGAAAATATGGAGGAGACTGGAGAGAGAAAGAGAAAGAGAGAAAATAAGAAGATTAGAATGAGGAAGAGTGGAATGGTAACCAAAAAGTCAATAATTTAAAAGAGAGATTTTGGAGGGATAATTATATCCTTTCCATTATATATATATATATATATATATATATATATATATATATATATATATATATATATATATATATATTTATTTATTTTTTTTATTTTTCAACATAATTATGATTTTCTAAATTTTCTATTATAATAAAATAATGTTTGAATTTGTATCCTCACAAATTTCTGAATCGGTATCTAACCATCGTTGAGGATCAATCTTTCAATTTCATAAACGGATACAACTCAATGACTCATACAAGTTCATTTCTTTAGAATTCTCTCAGAAAGTCAAACTGGGCAACGGCGGGAAGCTGAGGGGAGGGAATGAGCCCCATAGGCCATAGCTACCATTAAAACCAGTTGACAATTTTGCCGCCTAATCTCAAAACACTAGAAATTTGATAAGAGTAGAGTAAATGAAAAAGACTAATCAATCTCAGTCTCACCCTCGATCCACAGAAGCCTCCCATTGTTTTCGCTTTCCATGTGAATTCGTAGCCCCAAAACCTAAATTTTTAAAATAAAACCCCCTAAATCACATCTCACGGTTCCGTTGACGCCATCCTCCAAAATTAAATATTTATAAAATAAACTTTTGCAGTTTCAGATTAATCGCAAATTCGCAATTAATGTTGATCCGTTCTCCGCTGCGTCCTTCTCGCTTGCTTAATCCTCTCTCCCTCCACCGACCGACGAAATCTATCCTCACATCACATGTGTTCTTAAATTATTAGTACTACCATTAATTTGCGAAATTCGATAATGGTCAAATGAATCTGAAATTCGAAATGAGCTGTGAAGGCAGTCAGTAGTACAGTTACAGTGGGAGAGTTGGGATTATACTGCATGAAGTGCGCCGCAATGCAGTTACAGTTGCTTAGATTTCTTCTCGGTTTTCGAGTCCATGTTCTCCCGGCATCTTCAGCTTTCTATGATGTTTCCCGCTGTCTCTTGTTATATAAGCTGGTCTTTGCACTGGAAAGGGACCATCAACCTGCCTTCTATAAGTTCTATTCACTTCATTACATTCTCTACCCTCAATTCGTAGAGGAGGATCATTATTTGCCTTCTCCATTCTTTGATAATGTGAGTATCGGTTTTCATTTACTGTTCAATATTATTCTAGAATCCATATTCTGATGTTTCAATCTAATAGTATAAGAATATTGCCTACATTCATGGTTGTAGTACTAGTATACCAACAACCGATGTTCAGCCAGCATTGAATTCATAGTCTCTTTGGATGGATTTTTTTAATTTTTTTTTCTCCACTTTTTAATTTGATTGGTAAACAAAAGTTATGTGAAGCTTGCTAGTTTAAGTATAAAGTTTGGCTGTTATTTATTCGGTAAGTTCAAATGGATCTTATAAGATATGTGGTTTGCAATGCTTTGATGGACAGATTGGAGCCGAGTAAACCTGATATCATGACACGGGCCATTTTCCTGAATTTTTATCTTGGACTTTTGGCTTGGTTGAGTGTATCCTGTGTGAAGGCTGAAGACCCATACAGATTTTTTACATGGAAAGTTACATATGGACAGATTTCTCCTCTTGGTGTCAAGCAAAGGGTATACATATTTGAAGCTACTTTTCTACTTGTGAAATTTGAATTGATATTGTGATGTTATCATCCATAGCTTCCCTTTGTAGAGACATGATCTCTATTGTTACTTTAATTCCTCTGGGATTTTGTAGGGCATCCTTATTAATGGGCAGTTTCCAGGTCCAACAATTGAGACTGTCACCAATGACAATGTGCTTGTCAATGTCATTAACGAGCTTGACGAGCCTTTCCTAATCACGTGGTAAGTGTCTTTTAATTCCTTTCTGCTTCTGCATATGCATGCATAATCATACGGACTTAATGGATTAGTAAAATCAGCTAATTCAACTTCACTGTTCTATGGAATACTGTCTTCGTTTCACTACGAGTAGTTTTTCTTTATTATAAAATTTGTAACTAATACTTTTTCTGCCTAAGTGGATAGTAGGAGTTTCTTGTAATGTTTTAAATATTTATTCACTATTTTGATAAATACATTTGCTGTGGGTCACACATCTCCGCTCTTATCTCCTTATCTGATGGTGCTCCCAACTATTACTGAATGAAAAGAGTAAAAAATCTACCAAAGTGCTTTGGATCTCTTAGCTGCTCATAAATTACAAGATGAAAATTAATGTTCAGTGGAATAAGTTTTGATAAAGCTCTTATTTTACGTATTCAGAAATAAGGTTTTAAGCTTCCTTTTTATTTCTTTCTGCTTACATGTATATCAGTTTATTTGGTTGGATGAGTTGACAGAAGGTTGGTCTAGTTTCCTTGTTCTTTTCAATTCCTCTTGGGACCGCAATCATATATTGAGCATTTTGGATAAATATATTCACTGTGGCTGCATGTCTGATGATTTTGTGTGGGAAAATAGGAATGGAATTAAACAGAGGAAGGTATCGTGGCAAGATGGAGTGCTTGGGACGAACTGCCCAATTCCACCACATACAAACTGGACTTATCAGATGCAAATGAAAGATCAGGTTGGAACTTATTCGTACTTCCCTTCAACCTCTCTGCACAGAGCTGCTGGCGGTTTTGGGGGGTTCAATATTGCTGCAAGATCCGTAATAGCAGTACCATATCCCAAACCTCTCGAGGAGTTTACTTTGCTTTTTAGTGATTGGTGGAACACTGACCACAAGGTACGTAATTCATTGTATTCTTCTTCTTGTTTGTTCTTAGGAACTTTTCCTTAAATGAATTTTGCTTCATGCATAATTGATTATACAAAAGCTCATTAAGAACTTTTAAATTGTTTATGTCTGGGGCCATTGTGGGCAGAGCTAATTATTTCAAGTAGGCTAAAAGTTTATTCAGGCTCGTCCATCTCCTTGGGGTTGGAAAAGTTGTATGACAGAATCAAGATTTGTTGGAAGGAGCTTATTGCATGGGTTGAACAAGTTCTGGATGTATAACTTTTAAGAATGTGAGAGCTTGTCTCTCATCCATTTCGATTTCTTTATTCGTACACTATTACGTATAATCAGATGGATGCCTGATTGACGATTGGTATAACATTTCATGAAAATTAGTTTGAAGTGAGTGCTAGGATTGGCTCTTTTAAATGAAGTTCAGGAAGCACACTCCTAGTCCTCATTGAAATTATATAAATTATCCTGTTAGTTGGCAACACTCTCTTCTCAAAATCAGGTGCGGTAGCTTTGCCACTTAGAAACTATCAGCTTCATTGCCAAAACATGTCTGTTATATTGGAAGACAAACACCAGTCGAATCTAGCTATAAGGGCTTGCCCACCTTGTATCTTCATGCGGAGAATGAGGACTTGCTGATCTCTAACATTATGCACTTGCATAGTGTCATTACTCATTTGCAGCCTCTAAATATAGTTCACTGCTTCTCCAGCCGTTTTTTTCCCCTGCCTTAGAATAGAATAATGGATTTTATGGTCCCTTACTTTTTTGCTGCATTATGTCAAGCGGATATGTATATCAGACATCCAGTTAAAGCATTTCATTCTTTCAGGTATTACAACAGGCACTGGACTTGGGAAAACCTTTTCCTTCTCCTCATGGTCTCCTTATCAATGGGCTTAAGGATTCTGCTACCTTCACTGGTGAAAAAGGTAGTCAGCTCCCTGGAATGTTTATGTTCGGATGCCTCATCTGATATTAAAATTCTAATATCCTTTTTGGGTTCCTACGAAACCTCTGTAAGAAAAAACATGCATAACTAACTTCAATCTTGGTCTTATTCAGGGCAAACCTACTTGTTTAGAGTGTCAAATGTGGGCTTAACAACTTCAGTCAATTTTCGGATCCAGGGCCATGTTCTGACACTTGTTGAAGTTGAAGGATCTCATACCTTGCAGGAAGTGTATGAATCTCTTGACATTCACGTTGGCCAGTCTCTGTCCGTTTTGGTCACTTTACACGGGTCTCCTAAGGACTATTATATCGTTGCTTCAAGTCGTTTCACAAAGCCCATTCTTACCACCACTGGAATTCTTCGTTATGCTGGTTCTAATACCGCAGCCTCGAAGCCCTTGCCTATTGGACCCACTTATCATCTTCACTGGTCAATGAAGCAAGCCAGGACAATCAGGTATGAATTGTTTCAGATGTTCTCCATTACTGCCTGCAGAGACATGACTTATTGATCACTCTAACCTTTTCTGCCTCCTCCTTAAGGTGGAATTTGACAGCAAATGCAGCGAGGCCCAATCCTCAGGGTTCATTTCACTATGGGACTATACCGGTAGCGAGGACGATTATCCTATCTAATTCAGCACCTAAAATAAATGGCAAGAAACGTTATGCTGTAAACAAGGTCTCATACATCAATCCAGACACCCCCTTGAAGCTTGCTGATTATTTCAATATCGGTGGTGTTTTCAGTTTAAACACAATCAAGGATAAACCTCAATCTGGTCCTGCAGTTCTGGGCACCTCTGTACTAAACTTGACTCTACATGACTATGTGGAAGTCATCTTTCAGAACCCTGAAAACACTCTCCAGTCATGGCATATGGATGGGAATGATTTTTGGACAGTCGGGTATGCTTTGTTATAACATCGTTCCTTGACTGTCAAGTCCAATTGTTTGACTTGGGCTTGAAACTAAATGTTCTTATACTGAAATTTGGTCTGCGAAATAATAGGTTTGGTAATGGCGTGTGGAATTCTACTATGAGGAAACGCTACAATTTGGTTGATGCTACCACCAGACACACTGTTCAGGTAGCTAAAAAAGAATTTCTTAACTTCCATTGCATGTTTACAGCTTGAGATTACCGTGAACGTTCAGATGGTTACTTCTTGTAATCATGTATATGTACGTATTCCTTAATCCTTGTAGGTCTATCCATTTTCTTGGAGTGCAATATTGATGACGTTGGACAACAAGGGTATGTGGAACTTAAGGTCAGCAATATGGCCAAGGCGGTATCTTGGACAAGAGCTGTATTTTAGAGTCTGGAACAATGAGAAAAGCCTGTTTACAGAGTATGATCCCCCGCAGAATGTGTTACGTTGTGGCAAGGTCCCCAAGACGTAGAAGGAAAACATCTAGGATGTATTCCTTGGAATTCTTCTTGTTTTCAGTTACGAGGGTGTGACTGTCTGGAAGAAATTGAAGGAAAAGAAAATCTATAGTTTTGGGGGGGGGGGGGAGCGGCAAAACTTTTATTATTGTCATTGATATTTGGATTCTCCTCCTCCTATTCATAATTTTTTCAATAGAAATGATCTCACTTGATTTTCAGTGTCTATATTCATGCGATTGTCAATACTCAATAATTACCGGGCATCAAAAAGTCATAAAACAAGGAATATATGCCAATGCATGGAGGTGTTCATACTTCATAGACGACCTAGCTTAGGACTTGTGCAAGGTTCCGGCGAGTTATCACACTAATCAGTACGCAGCTCGTTTAGCCACTCTTGGAGCTTGTTACATAATGGGAACAAGCAAACCACTGTCATTGAATATTCCTAACACCAATGTTAATTATTTTAATCACTTTTCATACTTTATGTCAAATGTCTGTAAAAAAACTAACGTCTAACCTGCTATGCTAGGTTGGAAACTATTTGAGAGCAACATAGGAGAGAGAAAATGGTATCCCTCCCTCCGGGCCTGCCATAATCCCTTTTCTTGTTGAGAGTGATTTTTGTGTTCAACTCAATTCAATTAAAACCCCCCTAATTCTTACTTAATTCAAACATAGAATTCAACAAAAACATTAATTAAAAGATTGAAACTGTCCATTTGAATTCTAATTGAAATGGAGAAAAAAATTGTCACGCCCCAAAACTGCCCTACTTGGGCCCCAGTTTGGGACGCGAACCCAACTGACAACCTAACACAAATAAAACAAAAAAAATTATAATAACTAATACATTTCCTCAAAAGATAAAATTGAAATATATATGGAATAACAGCGGACTCAAAATGTTTTACAAATGCTCACAATAATACAAACCAAAGAAGACTACATGTCTTCCAAAACAACTCAAAAGGAAATAAAACAATTTGCGAAAGCTACCTTTAAAGACTTCGACCACCACTAGCACTCTGTAGACAAGTCGTCACTTAATGCCTCGTCTGACTGGGATCTAAGGAAAACAAATATGATAGGGTGAGTCGAAACTTAGTAGGATTCAGGTGTACTTATATATGTTATGCGTGTATACAACATAATAACGTGCTATGAGAATTAGCGATGCATACATAACATCATAAATTCACAAAATTCACAAGAGTACTCACATAACACATAAGGATTATATATCACCAATTGTTCACAAGATTAGTATACTAGATTGAGATACATCTCCAATCATCTGCAAACCTCAAACTTCACTTGAATCTCGAACATAATCACATGTGGTACTCACAAATCCCAGGCACATTCGATCATAAGGTCGGGTCCATACAACCCCGAACAATCGTGATCTACAAAGCTATTACCCAAAACATAAGGAAGACATCCTTAACCTCAATCATAGTCGTGAATGAGGGGTTTGAGCCAAATTAAACTCCGCTGCTAACCGACACTGCACTCCACCCCGTGCTCCTGCTAGAGGGTCGTTTGACGCTCATCGGGTACACAAAGTACACAAGGGTGTTGCTCACAATGTCATGGTTATTTTCTCATTTCTCAAATTCCCAAATTGTTATCATTTCACAATTCTTTCTCAGTTTCCAAGCTCTCAAGTTCACAACTCTCAATTTTAGGATACAATGATTTATAAAGTAAAACCATTGTTACCTACAATAAGTTATTCCCAAATGTCACATATTGTTCACTAAATTCACTAAGTAGGTTATTGACAATTCGCAAGTATTCACATACACTTCTTAGTTCACAATTAGAATTTAGTACAACATATAAGTCCTTCAAACATACCAATTATCACAATTATCCCCAAGTAATTATTCATCAAAACCCAATTTCAAATATACACAATAACATCAATATATATCATAATATAGTTCCATAAATTACTTCCAATAGACATTTAATTCATGTAAATGAACATCTATAAGTAAGAATCCTCCTATGTCAAATTGAAGAACACAAGGAAGTTATTGCATGCAAGGTTGAATCGGTTCAAAAGAAATCCATTGATGAGAGGAACAACTTTGATGAAGAACACATTGACAAACAATAGACTTAAACACTTCAAATCCAAGGTAGAACTCAAGAAAACCCAACTCTCCCAATTCTTACCTTCAATAGGTGTGCTTGTGTGTGCTAATGTTGATTCTCATTATCTTAGATTTGCATTTGTTCATACATTACATTAAGTTCTATACTTAGTGGCTAAATGGACTGCATACCAGTTAGCGTGACAACTGTGTATAAAACTTTGCCTTTAGAAAAATTTAGTTGAACTTCGCAGCGATCAGATTTATTCACCAGCATACTTTGGCAAGGCTTCAATCATCTCTACTAGCAAACCTCGTTTGCTTACGATCGGCTGCATGACGTGTCTGAAGATAAAAGATTTCAAGATATCCATCTCAGCATTATCTCTAAAAGATATTAATTAGAAATTCACTTTTGAATATCGTTTTAAATCATTATTGACTTCTTGAAAGACATCTCATGTCGTGCTTTAATTAAAAGGAATATTTTCCCCTTCTGGTGATTACTGAACAGTGAGATAGAATGACGATATAGTGTAGCACATCACTCTCTGTAGTGCTGCAGACTGTACTATTTCCTGTAGGTCAGAACTATTTTCCTGCAAGTTAGAACTCTTTCTCCCTCCAGCTTGATCAGACCCAGATGAAAGAAATTCAAATTCTAACGACTCTTTGCATTTAATGCCTCCAACCCAATAGAGGTGTTACTCTCATCATCTACAATGGTCTCAAGGAATCTCATATAAATACTGTCATTGAAGAGTGAAGAACTTAATGCTCTGAAACTACTCAACAACTTTCAAGTTATTACTCTCAATGCATTCAAGAGATCCTTAAAAGATCAATGAAGTCCTCAACAACAAGAAGAAGATTGCACACTTATTTCCATTTGCTATCTAAATTGTTGTTTTCATTAACTGTTCTTCAGCACAGTGAATATTATGTTTTCCAGATATTCACTACCACCCATCAAACACAAGTCAAATATTTTGTACACAATCCATTAGTTATTCTGTAATAGAACTAGTGGAAAACATAATGCACTTTCAAATCCAAAGTTAACTGCTTTGGTGGTGGACGTAGTACTCTTTATAGTACGAACCATCTCAAAATCCATGTGTTCTTATTTCTCATTCACTTTCTGCATTATTGTTATTATTGTATATTTGTTTTATTCCCTCAAGCATTAAACTTAGAGAACAACAAAGTCTTCTAGTAGTGCTTACCAGCGGACTTAGTCTGTATTCCTTGCAAACTTTTCTGCTGCTACAACCTTGCCTATAAGCTGTTAGCATTCGCTAAATGAAAGTTTCTCGAAAGTTTTTAAGTGTTACTAGGCTATTCAACCCCCCCCCCTTTCTAGCCTAGTATTGTGCCATTTGAGACTAACAATTGGTATGAGAGCTTAATTATTTGAAAACAAGTTTTCCCAAGATTAACCTCTTGTGAGATAAAGATCCAATGACACAAACACATTACATGCTACTTATGTCAAATGTGAACCACATCCCAATATTGGATGAAAGCCACTTCGATATATGGAAGGATAAGATAATGCGATATATGCGTAATAGAAGGACGTCACGTATCTATGAAGCCAAATCTCCTTATAGAAATTGGTGGTGGACCACCAAAGATCGCAAAAAATGAACATGAATGAACTGATGATAAAAAGAGACTAGTGGAGTTGGATAGTAAAGCAATAAACATAATCACAAGCTCACTAGACACTAGCACCTATCAACAAGTAATCTGATGTTTTTCTGCAAATGAGATGTGGGAAGCTCTTGTAGAATACTTGGAAGGAGACCAAGACAGAAGAGACAACAGAATGTACACATGCATTCAACAATTTGACTCCTTCAAGAAAGATGCAAAGGAGACCTTGAGACAGACCTATGATCACTTCAGTGAGGTAATTAATAGTTATTTTTCTCTTGGTAAGATTTATAACAAAAAGGAAATGAACATGAGATTTCTAGGCTCTCTAGGTAGTCTTTGGCATGTGAAGACTACCGTCATGAAAGAATCTAAAAACTTGAACGACATGACTCTTCGTAGTCTGTACGCTAGTTTGAAGGTTTATGAGCTTGAAGTTAGCCAAGCTCAAAAGTAAGACAAACAATTTAAAACCATGTCCTTGCCAGTCATGGTATAAGAGATATCACCAGTTGATGACAAACCTTCCACCTCCTCCAGTGAAAACGATTTTTTATATGATGAACAATTTGCTATGTTTGTAAAACGATTTAAATTTTTTGCAAAAACTGGTAGGAGGGACACATATCAGCAGACTTTCAGGAAGACTGCTAAAGCTTCATCTAGCAGTGAACTTGTGTGTTACAACTGTAGAAAACCTGACCATTTTGCATCTAAATGTCAAAAGCCAAAATTTGAAGCATACTGAAAACCTCCCTTTAAGAAATTTCAAAAACAAAGAGGTATGTTGGCAAAAGATATTGAGGAAAACCAGGTTGCTACATGGTTTCAGACTGATTTGGAATAGGAAGAGGAAGATTTTGAGAAAGCCAATATATATTGTTTAGAAGGTTGAGGATAATTGTGATAACCTTAGTAAGGAGGATCTATTCAAGGATGCTTAAGACATGCTTGAGGAGTTCAACTCCTTCAGGAAAGCCTATGTAAAGCTTGCCAAGAACTATGAAAAACTTACTGTTTAGAAATCTGTGTTGATAGCTAAGATGCAAACTCTCAATGGATGTCAGCAGGAGAGTATCAAGTTAAAAGATGAGAAAAAATTCATGTGTGACAAAGTTGAGTTCCTAGTTGAGCACATCAATGGGTTGAACAAGAAGAAAGATGGCTTATAAAAGACCATTGACTCTTGAAACAGTTCAAAGGAATCCTTTGATGTAATCTTCTCAAGCCAAAAACCAAGTGGAGATAAATTAGACTTAGGCTATAATGATAAACACAGCTTTGGAAATTTTTCTGACACACAAGAAGATGAAACCTCCAAGATTGCTGATGATCATTCTCTCCCTCAACAAACCTTTAGTAACAAAGGTAAACAAGGACTTGGTGATACAAATGTTGCTTATGTTTACCCTAAGGCTCATGAAGGGAAAGCAAAATAAGTTGATTCTATTGAAAATCTTGTTAAAGGTACCATAGAGAATCCGATGTCTACTGGCAACACCTATGCCAAGGCAAAATCTACTGGCTCTAGACAAAAAGAAATCTCAGCTGACACCTGTCAAATTTGTCAAAGAAAAGGCTTATGTTCCCAAGCTTGTTGATTTTAAGTTTAAGAGAAATCTGATGGATGCTCCTAGGCCTCCTAACAACAAACTTGCTAAGGTTAGGTCTGATGTTAACATATCTAGGAACATTCATAAGAAAACCCTCAAACATACTGTCAATAAGTCTATTGAACCTAAGAGCACTATTGAGAAGAAAGAAAATCACAAGCTTTCTACAGCTAAAGTGGATCATAGCTCTCTAGGCCATTTGGCCACTCTTGAAATTGTTTAGGCCATCTGGCCCGAGAATTCCTACTAAGGTTCACACCGTAATCAAAGAGCCCTAGTTCTCTCAAAGTGAGACAAGTATGGGTTCCAAAATTTTGCTAATCATCTGGACCCAAAAGGAAAATAAAGGGGACCAGCTCCTTTGATATTTTTATGCTTTGCTTCATGGCTAAAATCTCATAAAGTAAGGACCTTTGGTACCTCGACAGTGGCTGTTCAAGGCACATGACAAGAAACACAAGTCTGCTATCAAATATAGCTGAAGCAAAAGGTCCAACAGTGACCTTTGGTGACAATGCAAGAGGAAACACAATTGGGTATGGCTCTATTACCAGAGGAAATTCAGCAAGATTTTTCTAGTAAGCGGCTTAAAGCACAATCTTCTGAGCATATCTCAATTCTGCGACAAGGGTCTCATCTGTCAATTCTCTTCCAATCAATGTCTCATCAAAGATTGTGAATCTTGCTCAACTCTGTTGATCGGCAATAGACAAGGAAACGTCTATGTCGTGGACTTAAACGAACTTGGTAGATCCACAATCCTTTGCCTAGTTGACGACAACATTCGTGACAACAACTGGCTTTGGTACAAACGTCTCAGTCACCTCAACTTCAAGTACCTCTCTAAGCTTTCTAAAGAAGGACTTGTCAAAGGTCTACCTAAGGTGTCTTCTGACCACGACAGAAGTTGTAAAGCTTGTCAATTGAGTAAACTCTCCAAGTCTTTCTTTAAAATCACGCATGTTATGTCTACAATAAGATCTCTTTAACTTCTACACATGGATCTCTTTGGACCAATCTCTACCGTCAGCATCTCTAGAGGGAAAGACACTTGTAGTAGTTGATGACTACTCTAGATTCACTTGGGTCGAGACAATGACATCAAAATATGAGACATACGATCTTGTCACAACTCTTTTCAGAAGACTTAAAACTCAAAAGCTTGAAGACATAAGTGATATAAGATCAGACAATAGCACCAAATTCAAGAACAATGGTATTGAAAAATACTGTGATGACCATGAGATCGGCCATAACTTCTCTGCTGCTAGAACTCCTCAACAGAACGGTGTTGCTGAACAAAAGAACAGAACACTCATTGAAGCAACAAGAACTATGCTGGCAGAAGCTAAACTTCCAAAGTATTTTTGGGCAAAAGTTATCAACACTGCCTGCTTGTCTCAAAATCGATCCCTGGTAAATAAATTCCACAATAAGACTCCATATGAAATATGGAGACGAAGAGCCCCAAATATAGGATTTTTCAAAATATTCGCATGCAAATGCTACATTCTTTATAATGGTAAAGAATATAAAGGTAAATTTGATACAAAAGCAGACGAAGGAATTTTTCTAGGCTATTCTAAACAATCAAGAGCATCATGCAATTTTAATAAAACTTCTTTAAAAATCATAGAATCTGTGCATGTTATTTTTGATGAGTTTGATTTATTAGAGCCACGAGTGGCTCCAAATTTTGCTGATGATTCTGATAATATTAAGACAAGTTCTAATCAAACTTCTACTTCATCAACTCCACAAGATCTTCCAATAGCAACATCCTCAAATCCTCAAACCCCAGAACCAGCAGAATTCAACCCTGCTGATCATTCCTCAAACCCTAATGTTAATCCTGAACCCATCTCTACTGAAATAACTCAAACCCCTTTCCAAATTACCTATCCTTCTTCTTCACCAAAAAATGAAGGTCAAGAAGAACCAATGTCTTCTGAACCTAATTTTGGTGAAGCCTCATCTCTACCTACTCCAGAACCTAGCAATGAGGTTCCTATTAGAAATGATTTGCCTCCTACAATTAGAGAAGCTAGAGGTCACCCAATTTCCCAAATTATTGGTGATCTCAATACATGAGTACGCACAAGAAGAGGTGTTTGAAATGAGAGCATGTATGTCTTTGCATTTGTCTCTGAGATCGAACCAAAAAAGATTGATGAAGCTTTAGAAGACTATAACTGGATTGAAGCTATACAAGAAGAGTTAAACCAGCTTGAAAGATGCAAAGTGTGGAACTTAGTACCAAGGCCTACTGATTATTCTGTTATAGGCACTAAGTGAGTATTCAGATACAAGTGAGATGAAGACGAGAATGTTATAAGGAATAAAGCTAGACTAACTGCACAAGGCTACTAACAGGAAGAATGAATTGATTATGATGAAACATTTGCTCCTGTTGCTAGGTTAGAGGCAATCAGACTATTCCTAGTTTATGCTTCGTTCATGAACTTGAAACTGTATCAGATGGATGTGAAGATTATCTTTCTCAATTGTGATCTTCAAGAAATGGTATACGTTGAACAACCTCTTGGCTTTGTCATCAAAGACAGGGAAAATCATGTATATCGACTCAAGAAAGCTCTCTACGGTCTCAAACAAGCTCCCAAAGCTTGGTACGAAACTTATCTAAGTTTTTTATTAAACAAGGATTTATGAGATGGAGAATAGACATAACTCTGTTCATTCTCAAGCATAAAGGTCATTCTTTGCTTGTACAAATTTATGTAAGACGACATCATCTTTAGATCAACAAACGAAATCCTATGTAAAAGATTTGAGAAGCTGATGCAAAGCATGTTCGAAATGAGAATGATGAGAGAACTCACTTTCTTTCTAGGATTTCAGATTCAGCAGACTTTCGAAGGAATCTTCATCAGCCAAACCAAATATGCAAAGGAACTCATCAAGAAATTTGGTCTTGATTCAGCTAAAGGATTTGAGACACCAATGTCTACTCACTGTCATCTCGACAAAGATGAGAAGGGAAAACAAGAGAACGTGACCAAATATCGAGGAATCATAGGTTCACTTCTTTACCTTACTGTCATTAGACATGATATAATGTTTGTTGTTTGTTGTTTGTGTTTGTGCAAGATTTCAGGCTGATCCAAGGGAATCACACTTGCTTGCTTTTAAGTGTATTATCAAATACGTATCCACAACTACAAATTTTGGTGTTTGGTACTCAAAAAGAACCAACTTTGATCTAGTTGGATACTCAGATGCAGACTATGCATCCTGCAAAGTGAGCAGAAGAAGTACAAGTGGGACGTTGTCAATTTCTTGGAAATAGGCTCGTTTCATGGTCATGTAAAAAACAAGGATCAGCTGCCAACTCTACTACAGAGGTAGAGTACATTGCTGCCAGCAGCAACTACTCTCAACTACTATGGATGAAGCAACAGCTTGTGGACTACAACATCAAGATTGATGGTTGCCCAATCAGGTGTGACAATACTTCGGTAATCTCAGTCTCCAAAAATCCAGTAATGCCCTCCAAGACAAAGCACATTGATGTGCGCTATCACTTCCTCAAGGACAATGTGGAGAAAGATAATATCAACATGAAATATGTTCCAACTGAGCATCAACTGGCTGACATTCTCACCAAACCACTAGATACTACCAGGTTTTCTTATCTTAGGAGAGAACTCGGTATGATCGATCCTTATGCTTAATATATATTTTTAAATGTTTAAGTATAAATGTTGTTCATTCCAGTACACTTTAACTGTTACTAACTCTGCTGATCTCTGTAGTTCAAAAACGTCAAGTCCAAGTAAATATTTCTTTTAAACTTAATTTAAAATGTAAACTTCTCTTAAAATTTTAAGGACTAGATCTCACTTTTTACTGTTTAGTTTCAAAATATCTTTAAAATGCTTTATGAGAGACATATGTCAATCATCTAAGCATGTTTATCAAAAAAGTGACTTTTCAGTCGCCTTTTAAGAGATTGAATTGCCAATTCTAAAATTTTACAAACCCTTTAATTTCTCTCTCCTCTTAAATATCTCCATTGTTCTCGCTTCTCGTTTCAAGCCACAATGGTAAGAGTTTTAATCTCTCTCAATAAGTTCACTTTAGTTACATTTATGTGAAAGTTAAAGCAACACTTTCGAGTTTTACGTAATTCCATTTATTCGCCATTATTGAGCTTTGTTGTTTAGAAACTCTTGGATATTTTGTTCCTTAAATGTTATATCCATTACAGACTCCATTGCTGCCACTATGCAAAATAATTTTCTTCCAACATACCAGGATTTCATTTTTTTAAAACTCTATGCTCTCATAAAAATGGAATCTTTGTATGTTTGGACTTTTTGTAGAAAAAGTCCGAATCTTCTATTTTGAGCTTACTGGGAAAATCTGATAAACAATTAGGGAAATCTAGGAAAGCGACAGGGAAAGACAAAGACGAAATGCCTTATACTCCCCCAGATCGGTATAACAAAATACCAAACTGGCCTCCATGTCCACCAATCACAATGTCATATTGGAGCTTCCAGCCTCCCAGTATTTACCTGGGATGTGCATCGACTTGGAATTTGTGCTGACCTATACCGATGGAACACAAATGTGTGAAGACATGAATGAGTCTTGCATTCTTCCCCCTCTTTGTTCTGAATGACTTTTCCTACAATAATCTGCTAGTAGAAGAATTATATCAGAAGATGCAACCAGACCCCAAAATTAAGTCTTCTCATCGTGGATGGATTCGTGGTTACCCATTTTCCTTCAATGCCAGGTCCTAGTCAAACTAGAGCTATGTTTTGGGTCCCTTTATATTATTCCATTTAAGCCCATTAATTCAATTAATGACCCAAATTAATTCCAGTTCAATTCATTCTAAGTGTGTGACCCAATATATTCGTAAATTATGTTGGCAATAATTAATTACTATATAAAATATATAATTAATTATAAACAATGAGCGGCATCTAACAATACAACATTGTTACCCAAGTAATAAGAATTATCAGTAATTACAAATAACTATATAAAATATATAATTAATTATAAACAATGATTGTGACCAAAATATTTCTTGTCTTTTTGTCCTAATATTTAATTAAACACAAGGTATGGAACGTGTCAACCTTGTTATAGTTTAATCTTGGTTTCTTGATCTCCGAGTAGACTTATATAATAAACAAATAAACTCAATAACTTATATTGATTTATTTGAGCACGACCATGCATTTACTTAAGTTTCACTCATCAAGGGGCCCATAAATATTATACTCATGTTATGTAGGAGAGACAAATTCTACCTACATCGTCCATATCCCTCAGCATGATTTGTGGCATATCCAATATCCGACTTTATAATCACCTTGTTACAAAATAACATTTATCGGTATCAAAATATACAACTCCTCATCTAGGGTATATAACGACTTCAAGTCAAAGGACAACGAACACATTTGTCACTATGAGAATCGCTTATGACACTCACGTAACGATCCATGTAACATTCTCATGCGGGTCAATCCAGTACGTCATTACACCTAACACGTACCCATGTGTAGACTGATATCAACTATATGAGTCTCAACATATACTAGTCTTCGTGTATTATTATTGCCCTTATTAATAATAATACTTGACCATGGATATTTAAGAATAACATATTTATTCTAAGGGCTTTATGATGCATTACTATGAATAAACAAATAATACATAATAAATAATGCCTCAATAAATAATGATACATGGAGAAATAGAATTTGTCTCTTAAGACATAAACCAACATTTCACTTCATACTACAAAAACCTGAACAAAAGGAGAGATATATAATGGTTGCTAATCCTTCAGTACTGGAAATCAGGCGTGTTTTTGCTTCCACATTTGCTGCTAGAGTAGCCTCCAGAGCTGCACGTAAGGCAGCAAGTGTAAGTCAGGTTGCGCGGGACTCTCTTGAGGAATTGATGGAATTAAACGATGAAGCCAGAACTGCTATTTAAAGGCGTAAAGACCTCAAAGATTCCAAGGAACGTCAACAAGCTATCCTAGAGGCTGAGCAAGCAAAATGGCTCAAGAAAGAAAGGAAATCCAGCAAACGTGCCGCCATGTCTACCGGTCCTCCTCTAAACACTGTTGGAGCCTCTTCCTCTTCCTCTGAAGTTGATCAACCCTCTCCCTATTCCTTCAAACCATCAAATTCCAACAAACGTAAACCTTCCCTCTCCCAAACCAAAGTGCAAGAGACTGTGTAAAACCCATTCTTAACCATCAATAGCAGAACTTTCAATCCATGCCAATCCAACCCTTCCGACTAGCTCATCCACCCAGGAGGAGCCAACCCCTCTAAAGGAGTCTATCCATCAGGAGGAATCTATTTCTCAGGAAGAGCCAGCCAAATCACCTTCACCTCCTCCCACCTTTGACTACTCCCCTCCATCATCTCCCCTATCAATTCACCAACCTACATTCCAACAACACACTTCCACTCTTACATAAACCTTGCCTACAAACCAACCCTCTATACCTACATCTTCACCATCCGAACCAAACCCATCCCCTTCATTTATTGTTATCCCTTAGTACCCATTCGTTATCTCTTCAGCTTCCACAAAGTTCATCTTTGAACTTTCTTCCATCACAGATCTATTCCCTAAACCATCCTCCTCCGAACCAGCCGCAAATCCAATCTTACGATCACACCCTTTCTATCCTCCACCTCCCTTTTGGTTATCTTCTGACTCCATCCCTACCGACCCAGACAATTTCTGTGATCATTCAGACACAGACATTGAAATTCCTATCACTCCACCTTCTTCTTCATCCATTTCTTCATCTCACCGCCGGTGGCCTCTAACACTGCTACTGCCTCCTCTTCGCC
The DNA here is from genome assembly GCA_013146195.2 of Codonopsis lanceolata. Lineage (NCBI taxonomy): Eukaryota > Viridiplantae > Streptophyta > Magnoliopsida > Asterales > Campanulaceae > Codonopsis > Codonopsis lanceolata. Next base: position 102,309,433 of record CM028379.1, read on the forward strand.
CCCCTCTTCAGGCTCTTCTCATCACATGTAGTAATCAATGTCTACCTCTGATGTTGCTACTTCGACTCCAACGTTATCTATGCCGATTTCAGTGGACATTCGATCTACCCCTTCTATTCCCACTCTGGCTAATGAAGATATCTCACGCAGACTAAATGCCATCTACGCAAGGCTTGGAGAAATGAAAAGTATCTCCACGACTTCTCCTGAAATAGCTACTGTCACATCCAAGTCTGCTGCTAGTCAAACCAACATCATTCGTCAATTTCAAGAGAATGTTTGGACAAGGCTTGGGGAGATTAGGTATGAGTCTATTGATCTCAAGATTAACATAGAAGTACAACGACATGAGACTATTCGCCAAGTGAATGAACTCTTCTACCAGCTCTTTAACGACTTCCCAGACCAGCTAGCTCATAATCGTACACATGTCATGAGACTTTGATGATCAATTACAAGCTTCCACTCTAGCACATCGTGAAACTGAGCAAGCTCGTGATCTGGCCATCACGGAGGAGAGACATATTCGGGCAATGAGTGAAACTCTGATGGATGAGAACAACAGACTATAAGAGCATCTAGACTATCGTTCCAAGTATGTCAAATCATGAATAAGAAGAAGAATATGTTAGAAGAGTTGAAGCACTTGAAAGCACACGACAAGAACAAGAAGATGCCGTCAAAGACAAAGGAAAAGGAAAAATGCTAGAATATATGTAATCTCTAAATATCTTTTCCTCTATATCAATCTTTGTTTTGAAAAATTCTGTATTTCTAAACTTTTTATTTGAAATACAGAAATATATTCTTTTCAAAAGACTTGGTTTAAATTTCATTTCTTTCATTAATATTATACATCTCTTCTTAAAATTTAAACTTCCATTTTAAATTTTATTTTAACTATTTGCTTTAATCTTCTTGTACTCAGTCTATTCAAATTATTATGTTATAAGCACTTAGATTAGTTATTACATTTTTAGCAATGATGACCAGATACAAATAAGAGGAGATTGTTGATTCTCATTATATTAGATTTGCATTTATTCATACATTACATTAAGTTCTACACTTAATGACTAAATAGGTTGCGTACTAGTTAGCGTGGCAACTGTGTATAGAACTTTGCCCTTAGAACAATTTAGTCGGGTTTCGCAGCGATTAGATTTATTCACCAGTAGACTTTTGCAAGGATTCAATAATCTCCATCAACTTGTTTGCTTACGATCGACTGTATGACGTGTTCGAAGATAAAAGATTTCAAGATATCCAGCTCAGCATTATCTCTAAAAGATATTAATTTAGAAATTCACTTTCATTATATGTTTTAAATCATTATTGGCTTCTTGAAAGATATCTCTTGTCATGCTTTAATTAAAAGGAAGATTTTCCCCTTCATGTGATTACTGAACAGTGAGATAGAGCGATACAGTCTGACACATCACTTTCTTTAGTACTGCAGTCTGCACTATTTCCTACAGGTCAGAACTATTTTCGGCTACCATCTATTCGGTTGAGTACCTGCTCTTTCTCCGTCCTGCTTGATCAGATCCAGATGAAAGAAATTCAAATTCTAATAGCTTTTTGCATTTAATGCCTCCAACCCAATAGAGTTGTTACTCTCATCATCTACAACGGTTTCAAGGAATCTCTAATATAAATACCCCCATTGAAGAGTGAAGAATTTAATGCTCTAAAACTACTCAACAAATTTCAAGTTATTACTCTCAATGCATTCAAGAGATCCTTAAAAGATCAACGAAGTCCTCAATAACAACAAGAAGGCTGCATAATCATTTTCATCTGATATCGTCTTAAATTGTTTTTTTCATTAAATGTTCTTCAACATAGTGAATATTATGTTTTTCAGATATTCATTACCACCCATCAAACACAAGTCAAATAATTTGTACATGATCTATTAGTTATTCTGTAATAGATCTAGTGGAAAACATAGTCACTTTCAAATCCAAAGTTGACTATTTTGGTGGTGGATGTAATACTCTTTATAGTACGAATCATCTCAAAATCCAAGTGTTTTTATTTCTCATTCACTTTCTGCATTATTGTTATTATTGTATATTTTTTATTCCGTCAAGCATCAAACTTAGAGAACTACAAAGTCTTCTGGTAGTGCTTACCAACAGACTTAGTCTGTATTCCTTGCGAACTTTTCTGCTGCTACAACCTTGCATATAAGCTGTTAGCATTCACTGAATGAGAGTTTCTCAAAAAATTTAAGTGTTACTAGGCTATTCAACCTCCTTCTAGCTTAGTATTGTGCGCTTTGGGACTAACAGCTTATGTCTAAAATTAATTAGCTATACCTGGCCAAGACAAGTCAAAAGCATTTAAGTAGTGTTTGACAAAAATGCAAAATGACAAAAAAAGGATTTTACTGAAACAGGGGCAATGAAGTTGCATTGTCCCTACTAGATGCGACCACATCGAGTACCAAAGGTAGGTCATAAAGATGGGCTACATGTGTGGTCACATTCCCCTACTGAATACGATTGCTCTCACACAATGTGGTCGCTCCTACCAAACATGCATGATGCGACCGCTTATCAACTTGGGTTTCAAACCCATTTTCTAGAACTAGATGCAATTAATTGCTTTACCAAGTGTGACACTTCACTCAACAATACGTACGGTCGCTCTCCAGGGTGGAATGCGACAGCTTACGATATTGGATGTTGTCTAAAATTAAACACTACAATGCGACTGCTTTGGGGTCCTAAACCCAGAAAACTGCCAAGTTTGGGTAAAAAAAGGCTCAAAACACAACCAAAACATACCAATAATCACAACCAAGTTTACCAATTCACAACTAAGCCAAACCAAGGCTCCTCAACACAACATATGTGACCAATTCTCCCATGTCTTGGTATGCCAAACATCAAATATAACTAAACATTGTTAATACACCATATACCACATATTTGGAGTTTAACTATAATTTATCGAAACTTAATTTCCAAACATTTCAACATACTAATGCACATAATCATACAAAAATAAATCATAAGATGATTTTGAAAATTTTGGGGGTTAAAAAATAATTAATTACTCACATGGGAGCCTCGACGAAGACTAGAGTTCTCAAAATCACTTAGATCTCTAATCAATCTATAAAGTCGCACGTCTGCTAAACTACTCTGTTGTAAATCTACGTAGTCACCTGGGTTGACCCGTCAACCAAGTTCTAAACCAAGATAAAAAAAATTCAGTGTCGAGAACCCTCCCATTCAGTCCCAGTAATGAAGGCGGAGGCGGAGACCGAGGGAAAGGGGAGAAGGAAGATCAGGTGGTTTTGAATTACCCGATTTGCAATGTTGTAGATTAGGAATGAGAAAAGGGTTGCTTTGTTCGAAAAGTACAATCCATGTCCGTCGTATCCCCAATCTCAAATCTCTCTCCTACGACGACGAAGTAGCGACCCATCACCACCATTTTTAATTAAATGGGTTTCTAAGTTCCTAGATTTTTGGTGAAATTTAATTCATATTGATTTCATATGACGAGATGATAAGAATTGAGAAATGAAAAGACTCAAATTAAGTTTGAATGGTTTTGATTCAACAACAGTTGGATGCTCCTATTTTTCATATTGATTAGTAGTTTGAAGTTTGAACGGTAGAATGGAGAATCGCCAAATGTGTTTACAAAGGATGAAAATTATGAGACTAATGAAATTCTTGTTTAATGGGGCTTGATGTTTCCTTGCTAATTGAACCTGAATATTTTTTTAGGGGTGATTTTTCTCTCATGCGTTTAAAGTTAGCGCTCAAACCAGTTTCCAACCTGGGATGGTAGGTTAGTATTTAGTTTTTGACGAACATTTGACGGAAAGTATCAAAATTGATTAAAATGAGTAACATAGATGACGAACTTTGATGACATTGGTACCAAGGTACCAAAATTGAAAAGAGTGTATACTTGGGGTACCAAAAGTGAAATTATCTTTATAAAATGGGTCGCGCTATTCCGACCCCCAATTCCACCAAGTTGACCCCCCATTCCAATTTTTTTTCTTAATGAAAAAAATACTCTCAAGTCTAAAGACAATTATACCCTTGAAACTTATAAGTAGATCCTCATCCTATTTTTCTAAAACAAACAACCTCTAAGTAAACCCCCACCCCAAAACAAATATACCCTTTCTTCCCAACTTCATTTTCTTCATCCCCTTCATTCTCATTCTTCATCTTTTTCCCCACAAATCCTTAAGTCTTCCCAAGACATTCTTCTTCAAGCTCTTTTTCTTTATCAACTAAACATCTTTACTAACACAATATCTTGTTCTCCATCTTCCTCTTCTTTTGTTGTGAAGAAATCACCTTCCAAAAACCTTTATTTTCAAAAAAACCTAGGGCTTCAACATTGGGTGTGATGATATCAAACATGGATGAAAAACAAGCTATTATGAATTTTGTGGTAAGTATTTAAAACGTTGTTTTGCTTAAATTTGTGTAAAAAAATCTTTTTCTTCTTAAAAAATAGGTCCTCGTCGTAAACAATTTGGAATAGCAAACATAACTTTTTTGAAATGTTCGGCTTTCTCCAACCTAACATTTTTGAAATGTTCGTCTGCTTCCAACCAAACAATTTTGAAATATTCGACTGGTTCCAACCGAACATTTTTGAAATGTTCTTCTGGTTACAAAATATTCGGATGGTACCAACCGAACATTTCATAAATGTTCAGTTGGAGGCAGCCAAACATTGCAAAAACATTCCAATGATTCATGCCGAACATTTGTAATTTGTACGAATTTGTCTAGACTGTTCGAACCTATCATGTCGAACATTTTTAATTTTTTCAACCATGTCTAGCCGAACATTTTGTAAATAGACAAAAAAAAAAAAAAGGTTCGGCCCTCTATTGGAACTTTTTCAAAATGTTCGACTACAACTATCAGAACACTTTGAAAATGTTCGACAGGTGGTGTTGGAATAGATTAACATGTTCATCAATTTAAAAAAAATTTGACAAAATTTTTAATCCAAACTCTTCGGCCCCCTCTATTGCAACTTTTTTCAAAATGTTCGGCTACTACTATTCGAACATTTTGAAAATGTTCAGCTGGTGGTGTTGGAACATATTAACATGTTAGTTCAAGTTTGAAAAAAAAGACAAAATTTTTAATCCAAACTGTTCGGCCCCCTCTATTCGAACTTTTTCAAAATGTTCAGCTAGGACTATCTGAACATTTTGAAAATATTCGGCAGGTGGTGTTCGAACAGATTAACATGTTAGTTCAAGTTTGAAAAAGAAAAATTGACAAAATTTTTAATCCAAACTGTTCGGCCCCCCTCTATTGGAACTTTTTAAAAATGTTCGGCCACCACTCTCCGAACATTTTGAAAATGTTCGACAGCTGATGTTCGAACAGATTAAGATGTTGGTGATCCGAACATCATCGAAATATTCTGAACGTCAGTTCCGAACATTTTGAAGATGTTCAGACCCATGATGTTCAGACCCTAATTCCGAAGTTTAGGGCTGAATTTTTCCTAACAAAAATCCAAATTTCAATACCAATATAAACACAAAACGTGATTCTACTCATATCTAAACCTAGCAAACTAATACATTGTATAAACACAATAAATCAAACTAAAATCAATTCAAAATATGCATACCTCTTTCCATTTTTGAACTGAAAGAGGAGATGAAGAGTTAAGGAAGGAATGCACTGGGAAGGAATATTGTCTGGCTTGTGGCTTGAGGAAGGAATACGCTAAACCCGATTCCCTTTGTTGTGCCCGCGCGTATTGGAAGGGGAGGGGGTATCTGTGTTATGGGTTTTGAGGGGGGTAAATGTAAGATTGTGTGTTAAAAACTCAGAAGGGTAAAATAGGAAAACAGTGGGAGTACACATATAGGTATCAAGTATTTTAAGATGAGGTGGGGTACACTTATAAGGGGGATCAACTTGAAGGAACCAGGGGTCTAAATAGCGCGACCCTTATAAAATATTGTGACAACTTTTATTAAATCTAGTTCATACTTCTATAATTTACTTTACGTCAATAAATAGTTATTTTTTATCAACAATGAAAGCACCAAATCATGGTACAATTCACAAGATGGTGTGTTAATTATCTATCCATAATTGTAAAATGGTTAGGGTGATGGAGTAATTGAATTCTAGATGAAGAAAACATCACCACCCTACCTCCTAACTCTCTTCGCTCTTCAATCCATGTGATATGTTGTCATTTTTTTATCTTCTACTAACATTTTAAGAATGATTTCACAAAAATAGACTTTAGCGATCGAAAAAAAAAAAATTAAACAGGAGGGTTATAAACTTGGAAAATGGGACCAACCAACAATTTCTCCCTATTTCTATATAGAATAAGAAGATGATAGGTATAAGGAATTGTGTAGGCAACAATGTTTTAATATGATGTAAGAGAATAATGTCGATTCATTTTCTTAACTCTATCTCTCCATCATCTTTCCACGATAGCCCTCCATTCCAACAACCGCCTGTATAATTCCCCCTATTACTACCACCATAATACCAACATTAGTACACTTCCTTCTATATGTTATTTCTATTTCTTACATTTGATTTCGTCCTAGTATATTAAAAAATTTCCATAATTGCTTGTTCTATGCATAATTTCATTTCAAGATTAAAGCACATAAACATTTATTTTCAAACAATTCAACGACGAAAATGGTCTAGTTGAGATTGTCCATCAGAATCACAACAACGTAGAAAATGTGAGAAGGGTTGGGCATGTCATGTTTTCATACATTGTATTTATTTAATTGTATGTTCCTTGAACAATTCAAATAGAATAATTGAGATAGAATTGAGATTTTGATAATATAAATAAAAAAGATGTTTGTCATTATTAAATGGGTTAAATTCACCATTCGTCCCTGAACTTTGGCCAAGTCTACTATCAGTCCCCCAACTTCAAAAGTGATTACCAATAACTAAAGAATGCTATTTTCACTCACCAGTAGTCCCTGGACTTAACGTCATTCGCTGAGGTCCGATAAGTTATCATACTCTCACTCACATGCATCAATTTGAGGGTAAATCTGTCTTTTCCTATGCTGGACCTAGGCTATCTCCGTGCCCTCCACTTGATACACAGGCAAAACTAAAATGTCCAAAAAATGAGATGATTATCATCCGCAGCAAATTCATCTGGTGTCGATGTCTGTTTGTCTCTCTAACTCCCAACCTCGTCGGTTGCCTATAAGAATTTTATGGACTTATATGTATGTGCATATGATAAATATGTGCATTTAGGCATACAGACGTGTATGCACTGTGGCTTAATGTATACTTCATGTTATCTAAATTTAATAGGCCTAATTGTAGTGATTTACTAAGTTAAATGGGCCTAAGTCATTTTTTAAGTATAGGGTATTAATTGAATGTGTAGAGACCTCATGAGTGCTAATTGTCAACTTATAATGGGCTGGTTGATAATTAGGTCAAACTATTCCTGTAAAAGGTTATGGTCCCCAATTGTACGCAGGTTAATAATCTTTTCTCTTTGCCGTCCCATTAGCAAGAGAAACCCTAAAGATACTACGTTACAATTGGAAGATGCATAACCAAGGGACAATCGTTCTCATGCATTCAGGTACGCTTCTGCATCTAGTTTATTGTTTCGGGTAATTCCTATGTGAAGATTAAGATCTATGAGTATTAGTATTGCTTTTAATTCCTACATTGCCATCTCCAACCAGAATCGACCAGCTACAGTCATCTTCTTTTTGCTCCAGTCACTGACGTAAGTTCTAACACAGTGACCAAGAAGCAGCTCACCCAACTATGAGTGCCCCGGGAGATTCCCCCGGATCGTGAGCTCCCTTTTTTAGGGGAACACGTGGCTCGGGGAAGACATCACTCTTTTCATTCCATTTTCCCTTGTTTAGGAGAAAACGAAATTAAAAGTGCAAAAAGAGTGTTGTCAAAAGCACGTTGAATACGCCTCGATCACTGAGTATGTTATAGTCCACTATGAAGTGCTTTCAATTTTTCCATATCTCATCCTCCCTTGTTTAGGGGAAAACAAGATATAGAAAATGCATCACCCTTTTCATTCAATCTTCCCTTGTTTAGGGGAAAACGAAATTAAAAGTGTAAAAAGGATGTTGCAAGAGCGTGTGGGAATACGCTCGGCCTCACTGTGGACTTGGGTACATTTTGGATCACTATGAGTGCTTTGGGTTTTTTCATATCTCATCCTCCCTTGTTTAGGGGAAAACAAGATACAGAAAATGCAACACCTTTTCATTCCATCTTCCCTTGTTTAGGGGAAAACGAAATTAAAAGTGCAAAAAGGATGTTGCGAAGGCGCGTGGGAATACATCATGCCTCACTGTGATCCAAAATGTTGTAACAAAGTCGCCAACTTTATTTTAAGGAGAAATAAAGAAAAACAAAAAATAACCAGATTTTGTAAGAGGGTTCAGAGGCTAAGTTACGAGGTGGGAAAGTGTTAAGCACCCAACTCGCCCTTTCGATCTCAAAAATAGTTTTTGGCTAAAATATGCTTTTATTATATTTATTTAGCAAATGAAATAAAACATTTAAACATATATATCTGTATCTACATTATTAAAAACTTGCAGCAGCCTCCTAGGAATTACAAATATATTTATAAATATTTGGCCATAATAATGGCTCTTTTTAGTGCTATTTTCTATAGAAATCCGGGCAGCATAACTGCTTATATTTTTACATCGAGCCAGCTGAAAATAGCACTTTTAATTAAACCTTTTAAAGGCTTACCTTTAAGAGCGTGGGGTGTGCTTGCTCTGTCCTTCCGGGCGAGGGAGTCTTTTGTTGTTACGAAGATTCGGGTAGAGTAACTGCTTCGGTCACTGAAAGTAAAAGAAGAAATCATGAAACAGTTGCACGTCAAATTCATCCGGTAGTTGAATACCCAATCTGGCTGTCAAATAGTGACCGTTCCGAAGCCCAATGGAAAGGTTCGGATTTGTGTGTACTTCCGCGATCTCAACAAAGCATCGCCCAAAGATGACTTCCCTCTACCCAATATCGATATTGTGGTAGACGCTGTGGCCTCCCACAAAATAAGATCCTTTATAGACGGCATGCTGGGCTACAATCAAATTAAAATGGCAGCAGAAGATTAAGAAAAAACTCTCTTCATCACCCCCTGGGTGACCTACTACTACAATGTCATGCCATTTGGGCTAAAAAACGCTGGGGCTACATACCAGAGGGCTGCCACTACCTTCTTCCACGATATGATACACAAAGAAATCGAGGTGTACGTGGACGACATGATTGTGCATTTCGACGATACAGATGGTGCCCATATCAAAGACCTTCAAAAGTTCTTCGAAAGGTTAAGAAGCACCAAATGAAGCTCAACCCGACCAAATGCACATTCGGAGTCACCAAAGGCAAAGTCCTGGGTTTCCTGGTAACCGAGCAAGGCATCGAAATAGAGCCAGCCAAAATAAAGGCCATCATAGACATGCCGCAGCCGAAAACTCCAACGGAAGTCAAAGGGTTCCTAGGCCGATTGTACAATATATCAATCGCTTCATCAGGCAGCTAACCTCCATATGTGAGCCACTATTTAAACTCCTAAAGAAGGGCACTAATCGAGTTTGGGACTAAAAATGTCAGCTAGCCTTTGAAAAAGTCAAAAAATACCTTGCCAACCCACCAATGCTAGCTCCTCCCCATACACATAAACCCCTCCTTCTATACCTCACCATCACAGACACGACAGTAGGGGCTATGCTCGCATAAGAAAAAGAAGATTCCTACACTGAAAATGACATCTATTTCATGAGTAAGAAATTATAAGGAAGCTAGCTAAACTACTCAGCCTTAGAAAAAAGCTGCACTGGTCTAGTCTGGGCAACACAGAGGCTCAAAACCTATCTGCAAGCCCGGTCCATCAAACTCATCTCCAAAATGGACCCTATAAAATACATCTTTGGAAAGCCATCACTCTCCAATCGACTGGCTAAATGGTCGTTCCTCCTCAACGAGTTTGACATCACACATGTCACGCTTAAATCTATCAAAGGCAACGTGATCGTAGACCATTTAGCTGATCTACCACTAGAATTAGAAGATGTATCGGAGCCGAGCTTCCCAGACGAAAGTGTCCTGGAAATTACCGATCATGACACCAAATGGCAGATGTTCTTCGATGGGGTTGCCAATAAAAGAGGTTTCGGCATAGGGATTCTGCTAATTGATCCAGCAGATTCCCACACTCCCTTGGCCATAAGGCTGGAATTCGAATGCTCAAACAACACTACTGTGTATAAGGCTTGCATGGATGGTCTAGAAGAGGCTCTCCGAAAAGGAGCCAAAGACTTGGAAGTCTTCGATGACTCTACCCTGATCATAAACCAGGTCGAAGGAAAGTGGAAAACCCAGGATCCCCTGCTACAACTCTATCATGCCAGATTGATAGCCTTAGCAAGCGAATTTGATAATATCTCGTTTCACTATCTACCATGAGATAGAAATCAATTCGCTGATGCCTTAGCTACTTTAGCCTCATTGGTCGAAGTTCCCATAGAAATCAACGTCCAACCATTTATAGTCGGGAAAAATACCACTCCTGCCTATTGCTTCAGAATCGATGCCACTTCCTGAAAAGGATGACAAACCCTGGTACCTAGATATTATAAATCTACTTAAGAAGGGGGTCTATCCACCTAACCTAGACAGAAAAGGGAAAATCTCCCTACGAAGGTGGGCATCGCAATTCGTAATCAGCGGAAGTAGTCTATATAAAAGGCACTACCAAGGTCTAAACCTATTATGCATCAATCAGGCCAAAGCTGAGCAAGTCATTGACCAGTTGCACGGTGGAACTTGTGGACTACTTATGAATGGGCATATGATGTCAAAGAAAATAATCAGATAGGGGTACTATTGGAGCACGTTAGAAACAGACTGTATCCGGTGGGTGCGTCATTGTGATTAATGTCAACGCTTCGCAAATCTGCAGCACGTTCCCCCGTATACACTATACAACTTCACAGCCCCTTGGCCTTTCTTAACATGGGGAATTGGCGTTATTGGTCAAATTCACCCAAAATGATCCAATGGCCATGAATATGTCCTGGTAGCTGTCGACTACTTCACGAAATAGGTAGAAGTCATTTCCTACAAAGTGCTGAACACCAGAAAGGTGTCTGAATTCATCCGAACCAATATCATATACAGATATGGGGCACCTTTCGAGATAATTTCTGATAAGGACATGCACTTTGAAGGGGATGTGAACCGTCTGCTCGATGAGTTCAGAATCCAGAGGCACAAGCCTTCCCTATATTGACCACAGGCAAACGGTGCTATCAAAGCAGCCAACAAAACATTAGAAAATATCATCAGGAAAATGGGTGAAACGGGAAAAGACTGGCCAGAAAATTTGTCGCTAGCACTCTGGGGCTATCACACTTCGATCCGCACACCGACTGGGTAAACCCCGTACTCTTTAGCATATGGCATGGAGGCAGTGCTGCCTATTGAAATAGAAGTCCCATCATTAAGAGTAATGATGGAATCAAAGGTATCTGAAATTGACTGGGTCAAACAGCGCTACGAAGAATTAGCCATGTTAGACGAACGACGACTGCTAGCCTTAGAGCATACTCGAGCATAACATAAACGAATAGCTCGAGCCTTCAACAAAAAAGTCAAAGGCCGTAATATCCAAATAAGAGACCTGGTACTCCACGAAAAACCCCCTAGTTATGTCGACACCAGGGGAAAATGGAAGTCTCCTTGGATGGGACCCTACATTGTCAAACAAATCCAGTCAGGTGGTGCAGTGCTTCTCACCAATCAAGACAGGGAAGACCTCGTTCAGCCCGTCAACATGGACAAACTCAAGAGGTACTATGCATGAGTTAAATTACTTGGCAACTGTGTCTCTCTCCAACTCGCTAGATTGAAAACCCGAAAGGGCGATCTAGGCAAAAGTTAGAGCAAAGAAAAAAATTATATACATAAGGAGAATAAGGGCTCGCTAGGTTGAAAACCAGAAAGGGCGGCCTAGGCAAAAGTTAGAGCAAAAGAGAAAAAAAACCAGGAGAAGGAGAGAGTAGACAATCTCTAGCATGTTATCTCCAGCAGACAGTCCCCAGCAAGCAGAGGTCAAGCATGAATCAGACATGTCGATCACAAGAACTTCTTATGAGAAGGAAAAACAACTCATCTCGGTTTTTGACTGATTGACAGAAAAACCATGACAGGGCTCAAAATAAAAATACATCAAAATATAAAAATCTATAAGGTGCAGCTCAGGAATAGGTCTAAGATATTTAGATTATCATTTATTTTTGTACAAGTACCTATATACACGTTGCCTATATCCTGTATCCCCCCAAATCCCCATCTCTTTCTATTGTAGCTCAATAAACTGTCCCTCAACGTCTGCTGACGTCCTATCCGAGACTAGATATTTCTGCGAGGTGTAGAGGAGGCCCCACCCTCACCAGCATGAGAACCTTCAGAGGTGTTCTCCTCTTCATTATCAGCATCGCCATTGTCCTGGATAGCAGGGCGACTCGGGCCGACACCATCATCTCTATGAGCAGTACTCCGTTTGCCAGCCTGATTTGGGCCAACTTCATCATTCCGTCGAGGATTACTCCACCGACTCGAATTGCTCAATCGGGGAGGTGCATCACTCGGTCCCGCCTCGTCAGAATTGTGTGCCATGTGAGCACCAAAGTCATAAACTCGCTGAAACTCCTCCTGCAAAGCCTGTGGAACCACCAGCCTCGAGCTCTCTAAATCCTCACTGATCTCTATTAGCAGGGCATCTATGTCACTAGTTACCCGCCTTGAGAGGATCCGCTTCAGCACGTGCCTAATCACGCGGGAGTGATCCTTAGCAGCAAGCAACACCCATGACAGATACTCATGGGACAAAAGCATATGTTCAGAAAAAGCATAAGCCGAGGCCCGCAGGGGATAGTCAATCTCCCACATATCCCGGATGAGATCGCCTACCTCTCTCTCCATCCGTAACTCTTCAATCAAAGAACGATTCACATCCGGGACAATCGCTCTGCCGAATCGACGGCGAAGGACTCTGCGAGATAAAACCATTAGCTGGTCGTGAGATTAGTTGAAAGCGAAGGATGGGGCAAACCCATAGAAAAGAAGCGGCGATACGCCAATGGCTAACCATCCAGATTATCTCCATGGAGCCGATGTACTCTATCGAACTCCATGATCATTCATATAAGCGCCCCGGTTATTATACCCTCCGCATCATTCTATCACATGCTCCGGGGTCATCACCCAGTTAAATTGTTCCTCCAGCCACATATTGATCGAAATGGGGCTCCTAGAGGGAAACACTTCATCGCCAGACGAAAAGGCATCCAGGCCAATCAAGGTTTCGAGCACGACTGGACCCACTGACTTCGTCATCATCATCATCTAGGCGCCTGCCCCTATGCACGACATCATTTCTCCGGCAAGTAAATTCATCCAGCAGCCTCTAATATAGTCTGGTGATGTCGAAAAAGCCCTTCCCCATCTTCCGATAAGATGAAGCGTCAACCTGAAAAGAAGAGGGTGTCAAAAGAAAAAAAGGGAGGAAATATCAGTTTTGTAAAGTAAAAAAAAAATATATGTACATCAAGTATGAAAGGAAAGGAATCAGAAATGCAAAAAAGAAAGTATACCACGTGGGTCCGCTCGGGAATCTAAAATCGTTTCGGGACCTCAACACCAGGCAAAGCTTCCTCCACGAGACTCCCTTCACGATGATATTGAAAGGTGGAGAAGTCCTCAGCAGGGACAAAATAATCCGGCTGCTCATCAGGAATAAGACGAGAAGGCCTCGGCCGATCAGAAACGTCTGATGCATGCCTAGCTGCTGCCGGGGTAGGATAAAGCACCATCCTCAGGAAATCCTCGTAAGACATGTTGGGGTAATTGTCGCGAGGAACAATATATCGGGACAAGTACTGATACCGGTTTGGAAGGAAATCATGTACGATCACCCATGCTGGTGGTGCAGGTGGTGTCACTGGAGGCACCGGATAGAGGAAATGCTGGCGATTGACTCGCTCGCCCATATATAGAGAGTCGACCATGATCGACACCATCAGAATCCAGCGACTGCTCATCCCAAAGAAATCAAATAGGGCCCAGCCAGACCCCTCCAGGGAGACAAATACACTGTGCCTGAGCTCGAGCTAGCGATCCTATCTCGTATCATGATCTCGGTCAAGCCACGACCATCTCGGTCCTCCTCTACCCGGTTTGCATTCACAAACTCAGCCAAGAATGGTGGCTCGTGAATGTGGCTATGCAATTGGTCTGGAGTAAAATGAAAAATTGAATAGGCCCAGACCTGCAAAAAAAAAAGGGGGGGGGGTCGTCAGTAATAAAAAAATATTAAAAAAAGTGAAGAAAAGAAAAATACATATAAAAAAGAAAATCAAATGCTAGCAAGTATCAAAAGCAAAAAAAAAGAGGGAAAGAAAAAAAGAGAGAAAAGACAACAAAAAAAAAAAAGCAGAAAGAAAAATGAGCAAAAACGAAGCAAGGAAAAAGCAAAAGAAAAGTAGAGCAGCAGAGGAGCAAGAATGCACTTCAAAAAAAGAAAAGATAGAGCAAAAGAAAGAAAAAAGGAAGTAGAGGTAAAGTAGTAGTATTTTACCTGCATGCATTTTATCTTTGGTTTGTTGGATTATCTCCTCGAGGAGTGCATACCCCAGAGACATGGAATAATCAATTTGAATATGTCCTACCATGAGTTGTTGGATCATTATCCTCGAGGGGTGCATACCCCGGGACGTGGAAATGATTAGTTGTAGTTAGTTAGACTAGCTTAGTCGTAGTTAAACTAGTTTAGTTTAGCTATTGGATCTTTTCCGCAAGGGGTACATACTCGGGGTCACATGAAGGAAAAGATTGGCCCCACCATCGTGTTCGACGAAGGGTCCTACCTTGAGGATACAATGTCTTATGATGATGTCCCACCATCGTGTTCGGTGAAGGGTCCTATCTTGAGGATACGATGTCTTATGATGATGTGTCCCACCATCGTGTTCGGCAAAGAGTCCTACCCTTGAGGATACGATGTTTTTTATGATGATGTGTCCCACCATCGTGATTCGACGAAGGGTCCTACCTTGAGGATGCGATGTTTGATCCTATTATTCCACCCAGTGGTTGTTGTTTGTTTTCATGAGGCCGAACTACATTTGGTCTAATTCCGAGAAGATGCGTAGGCCTATTTCGTGCGAGGTGCGACCAGGCATTTTATTGCATATCTGCTTAAAAACTACGATAACCTGCTATAACCGACTAAATATGTCTAGGGTATGTGAGATTTGAATTACACCCTAAACTGTCACATCTATAAACTATTGCATATTGCATCTCTCCCCAAAATAATTTCTACTAAATTTAGGAGTTTATTTCTTATCAACGATGTTCGTCTACTTGGTAAGTTTCGGTTTACCCGTAAAATCCATCGTTGAGGGGCTCTGTAACACCTCAATTTTGTACCCCTGGCATGTAACATGACATGAATTATCAAGACCTGTTAAAAAGCTAACAAATGTCAAGTTACAGGGTCAAAAATGCAAAAAAAACAACAAAAGTATGATGCGTAAAACAGTGCAATGCAGGGGACTAAGTGCCAAAAAGGACACCAAGAATGACCCCAGGCGCCGCCCATGGTCACTCCTGGTGCCGCGCCCAGTACGACTATGAGTGGCGCCCAACAGTCACTTTTCCCTTGTAGCAGATTGTATTTGGTGCAATCTCTCAAGCGTGTAGTACAAGCTAATGAAGCTAAGAATGGGAAAACTTAACTGCGAAGGAAGCCTCACTCCCAGCTATAAATAGAGGTGTTGGCCTTCAATTTTCAGACAATTCGCACATAGTTAGCACCACAGTTACATAGTGAGTTTCTCCCAGAGCGTTGTGAGATTTATTCCTCTAGCCCTGAAGCTCTGCCAAATCTCCCCCAAACACTAAAACCAACCGGCCAAAGTGAAACCTAGTTGCCCTGCTAGGATTCCGCCCTATTCTACCGATCCATAAATCCCAAAAAGAGTAGTTGCCCTACCCGAAAACAGACGCCAAATCAACAAAAAACAAGCAGTTGCTCTGCCTGATTTCCGCCGTCAACAAGTAAACAACATAAAAAAACAAGCAATTGCTCCGCCCAGTTCCCGAGGCCAAAAAGCAACTTTCGGAAACAGTTACTCTGCTCGAATCCCTACAATAGCAAAAGCAACAAAAAAAAAAAGACTCCCTCTCCCGGAAAGACAAAGCGAGTGCACCCTAAAATCTACTAGAAGCTAGTTGGTACGGGATAAAACCCTCACGCTTCAAGAGGTAAGCTATTTAAAGTTTTATTTATTAAAAAGTGCTATTTAGATTAGCCCGATGTAATAAATATAAGCAGCTATGCTGCCTGAATTTCTATAGGAAATAGCATTAATAAGAGCCATTATTATGGTCAAAATTTTATAAATGTATTTGTAACTCCAAGAAGGAGGTTGCCGCAAGTTTGTAATAATGTAGATACAGATATGTATATTTAAATGTTTTATTTCATTTGCTAAATCAATATAAAAAGTATATTTTAGCAAAAAAAAACTATTTTGAGACTGAAAGGGCGAGCTGGGTGCCTAACCCCTTCCCACCTCGTAACTTAGCCTCCGAACCCTTTTGCAAATCTTGTTACATTTGGTTTTTCTTTGTTTTTCCTTTAAATAAAGATGATGACTCTGTTAATCACACTTTGAGTCCACAATTGAGGCCAAACGTATTCCATGCGCTTTAAGGTTTTGAAACCACCCGCCTTCATCAGTGGGATCAGGTCGTCGAAATCCGAGGTACTCACACAACCCAACCCACCCAATTGCCAGGCCTAATTACAACTGAAAAAACTTCTCAAACCTTTGTAAGACCAGTCTATAATTATTGTCTTAATTATATATCTTAAATCAAACAATGGACAAGGTAAGCCTTCTATCAGACATAAATTACCCAGGTTTGTTCTCTACTTATTATAAAATGATTTTTTTCGCATTCTTGGAAAATTTCAAACTGATTTACTACACATGAGGATGATTTATTGGATTTATAAATTTTGGTAAAATGTTTTACTAACTTTCGCCTATGAATGAATCTGCTTAAACAAAAACTTTTTAAATTCCTTGAATTTAAGGAGACATTTTCAGATTTTAAAATGAGCATTTCTATACCTCATCCTTAATTCTTATCAAAATGTTTTCAAATCTCTCTATCTAAATGATCTAAATGAAAAACATATTCCTGAATTCTCTCATTACTGAATCTAACGGTATTCATCTCTCTATTCAAAATATCTCATCATATCAAGATTGATTACATGTTTCATAATACATTTAATCTTAATCAATCATGTTATATCCATCTCCTTAAAACTTCATAAAATCTTATATTTGAATGTTAAGCTCTTATCTAGTATATCTCAAGTATTTTAATCTCTTATACCATGATAAACTCACTTATTCGATCAATCTCACTTGTGGTAACTTTTGCTTGATCTTAACCTAGATTCAAACTGATGATAGATACTCCAAAAATTTGGTTTCATGTTCTATCTTATCATTAATCGTAGTTTACTCTTTGCTTCAAAAGACAATTGTCACTCATTAATAACACTTTATATAAGTGCTTCAATTGACAAGTTGATTAAGTGCTTTTCTTAACGTTTGCTTAAACTGCTGAATGTTCTTGGTTAAGATGTCAACCAAAATTTTACTCTTGAATAATGGAGGAAAATCTTGTGATTGGGCTTGTGTCCATTAAGGAGGAGAATAATGGATACATGAAGGATTCAAATATCAAAGGAGGAGAACAATATATGGATGCTGAGATTAAGGAGAAGAGAAAGGATCAGATTCAAGAGGAAAATGAAGATGGAAAATGAACTCTCTTACATAGATAAAGGAGTAAAAGATTAAGGAGGAGCCACAAATAGGATAAAAGTTTTACTTTATAATATCTTGTTTTACGCGTATTGATTGCTGGATTTTTAACAAAACTCTACTTGCTTAAACCTTTGGTTTAAACATACAGAGATCATTTCTTAAATCTCATGCACATGCTTTTTATGCATATCATCATACATGTAATTAAGTGTTTAGTTTAAACAATATACTAACCTTTGATTATTCTTCTATCTTATGTTATTTAAATTACACATTTTACTGTGTATTTGCTATTTCAATTTTCTAGTCTCTAAATACTCAATATTAGAAAACTATACTAAGGCTACAAATATATTTTACTCTGCTGATATATAAACTCTATTTTTACATAGCATATTTAAAATATTAGCCTTCATGTATAGTAGTAATGGCCACAAGCAAATATGAAGAGATTGTTGGGAATATTAACATGATTAATTATTTAAAACCATTTTGTGAATATTCCTTTAATTTATTAGATTTGTTTGTAACCATTACTTAAGCCTTAGAAGATTGTCTATAAACTTATTTGTTAGTAGACTACGTGCTACACACTAGATGACAAATTTTATTAGGACTTTACAATAGCTTTGTTGGATGAATAGTGTCAGCTAATGAATAGTGTTGGTGAATAGTATCAGCTGATGAATAGTGCCGATGAATAGTATCACTGGTGAATAGTGTCAGATGATGAATAGTGTCTGCGAAAGCTTTGGTTAGTTGGAAGAAACTGATGATGTTTGCTTTAGCAAAATAAAGTAGCTGATGTTAGCGTTGTTGGAATGTTCGCTTTGGTCAGTTGGAAGTAGTTGTTGATGTTTGCTTCGATAAAGTATACAAGATGATATTCTCTATGCCAGCATTAAACAACCAGTTGATGTCATGGACAATTACTTTAAAGCAAAGTGGAAAAAGTGACATAAGTCTTGAATACAATATCAACTTTGCACGTGTCATTTAAAGAGAGTTTTCTCTTTCCTTGTTTCTTTCTTTTATATTAAAGTAAAATTACTTTTTCTCATATTGTCTGACTTTACCTTTTGTAGCCCATATTTTTATTGGTTGAACAGGTTACCAAAAATCAAGCACATGGTTTTGGAGCTCAAGTCATCTTTATGCATTTTGTTGGTCCCAAAATAGGCTCAATCTAGGCTATAAGGGGGGGGGGGTTGAATAGCCTAGTTGGTTTTTAATAAAACTTTTTGTGTAAACACTTCTTAAAGATTTTCTAAATAGATATAAGAGAAGTGTTTAGGCAGCGGAAACAGAATAGATTAGGAATAATCGAATTCTTTGTAGAAAGATAGTGCGGCTAAAACCGTAATTGTTAAACACAAGCAGGTAATAAGAGTAATAAGAACAGTTTGAGGAGCACACAGGAATTTGAAGTGGTTCGTACTGTGAATAGTACTACATCCACTACCAAAGTGGTTAGCTTTGGATTTTAAAAGTGCACTTGTTTATCCACTAGGTTTATGATTTAGATCTCTAATGGATCGTGTACAAAATGAGTTTTTAACCAAGTGTATAAAGGTGAGAGAGACAATCAATGAATAATTGTTCTCTACGTGCGTAATTAAAGAAAGCTTTAAAGACAAACTAAATGAAGTTGAAAAAGGATTTAAGATGGCAGATCTGCAGCAGCTTCAGAAAGTTTGGTGAAGTGTTAGTTCTTGTCCTTTGATCTCTTGAATGCTTGAGTGATGAAGATGAAGCTTGAGAGTTAATGCGCAAGAGTTTTTTCTTCAGATCTTCAAAACTTGAATATATACCAGGAAGAGACCTTTTGACCGTTGGTCCAAATCGAGATAATTGAGTCCAACGCCTCCTTTGCATTGAATGCAATTCGGCGCTTTGGGAGAAGAAATGTACGCCACATCGAGATGCGGTGCAGAAGACATTACTAAACAGTAATGTTTCGAGTGCGAGCTTTGCTGGAAAGTCTTCTTAGCCAAAACGGTAATGTCTTCGCCTTCGATTTCGGGATACGATGCAGACGGTTGTCATCATGTAGAGTTGACTTCTTGAAAAATAACTGGTGAAGACATAATGACTAGATATTTTCAAAATATCTAAATAGGTGTACACGTGTCATTGTTTCTTGATTTTGGCCAAATTTGATTTTCGGACTTTGAAGCACTTCAAAGTCTGGCCGTTCTTAAGGGCAGCCGTAGAAGCTTGTCGTTTGGCGCCTAAGAACTAACACTTAGAAACTATTCTAAACACGTTGATTCAAAGACGCTTGCCACACTAATCGGCATCACCTTTTAGCCTCTTGTATAATAGAATCGAAGATGACTCAACCAAATCTAATCATAGGAATCAACAATCTCCTCCTATTTGGTTGATGTCATCATCTCTCTGCCTACGAGCGTATTCTTTGAATCATGCACCGAGATAATAGTATGTCTTAAGGAAATTTTATTAAGAGCGCACATACCTCTCGAGCGTAAGTCTTAGTAGAGATAGCTAGACTAAGTACTTACGTGATAAAAGCATTAAGATAAAGTACTAAGAAGAGCAAGGTTTAAATCGTGAGATAAGTATGCATGCAGTTATAAAGATTTAAACGCCGAAGTTTAAATTTAGCGTATATATCAAGATGAAGCAATTTAAACTTTGAAAGAAACTTAAGACATCTGTGATTAAACAAGCCGCTTAAACAAATCAAGTTTTGGCAAAACAACATAGTTTAACAACGTAGATACGTAACAAAATACCACGCATTCGTAATAGATTGGGCCGAGTTGCTTCGTCTCTAAGTAATCTCCAACCCGCATTCTGTCATTTAGCGTTCTCGTAGCGGTTCGTTCCTCAATCGGGGCTTGATTCAAGAAGTGAGTAGCTCTCCTCCTCACGATGGCACCAACCCTACGCTGTTCCGCATCGCTTCTTCGACTAGGCGAAGATTGGTGAAATCAGCAACCTCCGTCGGCTAAGAATTGCTCTAGCCATCCCGGTTTGAGCTCATTGAAAAGACCACAATGCCTTTTGATTTGTTGAGGAGTGTAAGAGAGAGTACCTATCGAGCAAATTGTTGATTCTTGAACCAGAACCTGCTGAACCCGGAAGTGGTGAAGTGGTGAAGGCCCGAAAGATATCGCTCACTACTGTTGATCAACAATCTTCCCGATGTCAAAATGGTAGCATGAGTAGCATTGAGGCCATAGCCGAGCACATCAATTTGTTGTGCCATGTAGGAGACCGGGTCCTATTGAAGCCGAGCTGCCGGTCGTTAATTTGCTCGGCAAGCTCCGTAATGGCAAGATCGCAATGTGGTAGGTAGAGTAGGTTAAGGTTAATGGAAATATGGCTAGCAGGATGATGAGCAGATTTGGCAAGAGGCGCATGAAGCAGGTTGTGAGCAGAGGTTAGCGGAGGAGAAGAGGGTCTCGAATCAACCTCAACGCCGCTGGCTAAGCCGACAGAGGCCGGTATGGTAAGAAAGAGGATGCTTCCAGGTGGAAAGGGATAGTCGTGAAGGATGAAGTTAGGAAGGGAAGTAGAAGGATAGAGAAGTTCTCGATATGGAGGAGAAGTCAAAGAGAAAGGAGCAAGTGTGAGATGGAAAGAGAATCGGGTAGTGATCAAGAGATGGAGATAGGAGAAGATATCAGAGATAGGGAAGATTTCCCGAGAAAGGCCATTGATAGAAAGAGTGAAATGTGAGGCAAGAGGAGAAAAATGTTCTCGCATAGAGAAGGAAGGAGAAGAGGTGAGAGAGATAATTGGAAAGAACCTGCACAATGGCGGAGGCCCGGATGACCAATGAGATGGGTTCAGTGGTATGAGAGTCTCGAGGTGAGCAGGTGGAGTTGCACTTCACGGTCTCCGCGTTTTGTGCTTTGGAGCAGTGAAGAAGGCTCCTCCTCAACAAATGCTAGGTCAAGAGGAAGTAGGAGAGAAAGGAGTGTAACAATGCTCCTCCCCAATACAGCAGCATAGGGCCTGTTGAAGAAGTGAGTGGAGGGAGGAAGAGGATATGGGAGAAGAAGGTGGATGAGTGGAATGAAGGGTTCAAGTGTAAGGCTCGCAGTGCTTTTGACTTACGCTGCACAGGGCGGAGAGGAGAAGATCAAGTTCGCCAGCCTCTTTCAGCACGGAGTCGAGCATGATCAACTGTAATTTTTCATATGCCTAG